>VYZT01008972.1:2267-108540 GCA_013400735.1 Pomatostomus ruficeps | reverse complement strand
GTGGGAGGGAGGGAGGGGTGGGGAGTGGAAAGAAGGGTGTCTTTTAAAGGTTTAGTTTATTTCTCATATCCTCCTTCTAACTCAGGTAGTAATAAATTTTCACTTTTGCAACTTTTAAGCTGAGCCTGGTTTGTCCTTGGAGCGTTTTCTCCCGGTTCCTTATCTCAACTCATAGACCTCTGAGTTAATTCCCTTGGTTTTTTCCCCTCTCCTTCTCTCATCTGCCCAGCTGTGGCAGGGGAGGGAACGAGTGAGTGGCTGCCGTGGGTGCCTGGCACTTAGCCAGGATCAAAACCACGACACAGGCACACACATGTTTAGGATAGGTGTTGCTTCTGCTGAGATTCTTTTGGCACTTTGGATTAGGATGGCAGTCTGAGATGGCGAATTTTATTTGGGTACTAAAATGTACCAACACACATCTTGGTGTCCTGCCAAGTAAATTATAAAGGCCAGGCATCATGTACTGGCCTTTATCATTAGCGAAGTGCAAAAACAAGTGTTTGTGTAAAGAAACTACACAAGTTTTTACAGTAAAATGGTCACATGATAGGTTGGACTGTTTACTGAGTTGATTCCCTGAGGTGCATTCACTGAGTTGCCAAGGAATTTTTTGAGTGAATTTATCAAACTCTTATTGGACAGCATTCAGATTGTAATCTACTTGCATACTTATTTTATATATTCTACTTTGGCACCCAATATTGAAGATATATTAGAAAAGATACAGACATTGATATTTATGCCTCGTATTAGGAGTGGAGGCTGAGTTTGTCTCCCACTGCCTGTGTGCTTTGTAACTATGTCAGAACTTAATTCTGATTTTAAGTCTGCATATTTAGCTGAGATCTCTCCAGACATGTGAATCTGTCAGAGGATATGGAGCATTTCATCTCACAATAGTCTTTAGGGTTATGACATTTAAGCAGTAAGCTTTTGGGGATAGAAAACTAGGACAGAGAGAAGGGAGAAGCCACTCTGTGTCTGTCTGTGCAATACCCTGTGTTAAGATAAAATCTTAGTTTCTTCTTCAGGCATTAAAATTCAGTTGAAAAATGTAAAGAATAGAAATGAAGTGGGGTTTTTTAAACTTTATATATAGTTTTACAAAATACATATCTTGATCTAAGCAAGGGAGGTGTTACAGATTATTTAGAGTAAAAGGTGAATTAAAAAAAAATCAGTAAGAATTTCTTAAATTATTGTGTATGGGATCGTTTTATAGAGGAAAAAAATTAAGTGCCTTAAAATTGCTTCAATATCTAATATTATTCTAAATATAATAACAACAGCAATGATAATACTTCTGTGGTTAAATATGCTTATGTGTATACATATATATGTAAACATGTACATATGCATATTCATATACATGATCTATATGGTATTTATAAATCCAATTGTTTGCTGGGCGTAGAATTTACTGTTCTGCTGCTTTGCAAGTAGAATTCCTGTGGGAAGCACTGCATTAATGAAGTTACAACTCAGTTGGCCAAGGCAACCTTTCATAGATGGATCTTTTTGGGCTTTTACAGGCCTTGGAATCGTGGGAAGGGAAAGAGGTAGTGGCTGTTTCTGTAGAAGCCTTCTGTCTTCTGCCCTGTTTCTGTGCTCACACACACCATTCTTTTGGAGTTTTTCACTTCTTCAGCTGTCAGAAGCTGAAGTTTCCCCATACACCTTGAAACACTCTTCTCTTTTGACCCTGAGCTTACATTGATGCCAGTTGCAATGGCATTGCTGTGTGTGAGTTGCTGACTTGGAATAAGATGGGAGCCACTTGAGCAGGAGGAGGATTCAGGAACAAAGGCTTTACAGAAGAGCAACTGCCATGTATGTTCATTAGACATCATACAGCCATATGGAACTATAAGCAGAGAAAGATAACAGCTTTGAAATCAAATGGGCTTGAGCCTTCTGTCAGTATTTAAAGTGCAAGGACTCCTTCCTCCTTTGCATTTTTGTTGAATCTTTTAATTTTTGCTGCTTGTCTGTTGGCTTCAAGCTGTGGTCCACCACACCAATGCTTTAGTAATTTTTCATGTGCATTTGGTACTAAGAACTTCTGAAAGTATCTGCTCGTGTCCAAAGGCTTGCTCTGATTGGAATTCAGAGCTTTTCTTCTGTGATGATGTTTTTGTTATTAGACAGTTGCAGCTTCCTCCTTGGAGCTTGGTTGGCTCTGAGCTGTGGTAGTTATTTGAAAGCCTGTCACTGGTAGGAAGGTCTGAATGAGGTAAATTAATTTTCTCAGGAGTGTGTTGCAATAATTTAATCTCAAAATTGTGGACAAGCCCACTAGGAAAGCAAGCCTGAATTGTAGTTCTTGAGATAAAAAATAGCATTCACTTGAAGTTCCTTCTAACCTAGGAATGTGAGCATTGCACTACTGTCATCACTGGATGAGGCAAAGTCTATTCAAGTCTTTCTGTCACATTTAGTGGGCTTTAGATCAGATTTTCACAGCTATAGATGTTCATCATAGCAGAAAGAAATGCAGTTCCTGAAAGAAAAGAGAGAGGTCTCAGGCAGTGCTCCCTTTCCATATTTACAGCTGAACCAAGTGTCTCGGAATTAAGATTTGAGCATCACATTCTGTTTCGATAATGATTCTAATTTCCATAACCTTTTGATAGTGGTCCAAAAATAGCATTTCATTTTTTTTCTTCATATACTCTCAAAAAAAGAGCAGACCAGCTACCTGATTCTTGTCATTTTTCCTCTTACAAGCAGAGAAAAAAAAGAAATCCTTAAGTTAGTGTTCTGAAATCACAAATGCTGATACTTCTATTAAAAAAAAATCTTAAAATACTGACTAGATAAATTATTATTGCAGGCAATAAAAATGTATGATTTCTGTTGCTATATGCTGTGGTTTGGGGGTTTTTTTCAGTGCTACAGGCTATAGCACGCTTCATTCATCAAAAAACCAAAATAAAGTGTAAAATAAAATTTAAAATAAAACAGAACTAATCAAACCCCAGGATGAGAGTCTTTCTCCTTAACTACATGTGCATCTCTTAAGGGTTTAGTGTGAGCTCCAACAAGCTACCGCTGGGACCAATAGTGATAGACCTTTGTCATGCTGTATTGAGGGTTTATTAAGAGCTTTGCCTGCTTTATTTGGCTTTTTGATGTTTATATGTAGCTTGATTCAGGATTCCACCTTTCTCCAGTGCTCATTAGTTGTAGTGGCCTTTCTAAACCAGGTCTTTTGGGACTGGTGGTGATTGTGACAGATGGTAGAGGAACAGAATTGCTCTGGGACACTGCTACTCACTCTGTCTCTGTCTCTCCCTAGCCTTCTTTCCTCTTATTTCAGTGCTGACGTTGGATTCCCATGCATTTTCCCCTGGAGAGACACAAATTACAGTAGTTACTTATGCAGCACTTCAGACTACTTGTAAGAATAAATTCTTCTGCTTCCCTTAGTCAAATAGAAAGCAATTATGTTTTTCTTTTTTACAACTGGATTTCTCTTTTTCCTCCTTGTAAAAGGTAATGCATTGAGATTATTGAAGCCTAAAGACTCAGCTTTGTAGAAAAGCATGTTGCAGTTGAGTTAAAGCATTCTTCAGCTGCTTTCCTGGATTTATTTTTAATTAGACATGCTCTGATGGAGAAAAGTGGTATTTTAATTCTGGCCTCTAAAGGGCCAAGATTACTTAAAACAATAGTCTCCTAATTTGTATGATCAATATATCCTCCTTATTTGTGCAGTGCAAACAGAAATGGCATGGCACTGTCATTAAAACTGTGACAAAAATAGTGTTTTGCTTGAAGAACCAAAGCAAAACTCAGACATTTTCAGCTGGGGAAAAAGAAATAAAATGAGGAGAAAATATTTTTTGAGATGGTGGGGGGGAAAGAGAAGAAATAGAAGGGATATTAAGCTATATTATTTATGTCCTTTTTTTTTTTTTTTTTTTTTTTTTTTTTTTTTTTTTTTTTTTACCTGGTTGATAAGGTAAAACTTCAGCTTTTTAAGTCAGTCACAATGTGGACATTTTTTCTCAAGACACTCTAAAAAGCACAAAATCCCAGGACTTAGCATGAGAATGGTACCCACTAATATTTCTGTAAATTCCAATACGCTTTGTAAAAACTACTAGGACATACCAGGATAATGTAGAAATACTTACAATACAATGTCAAAATGTTTGTGCCATTTTAAACTTAATCACATTTGTTTCTGTCTTGTTTGCCCAATACTACAGGCCAGATTTCTTTTTCTTTATTCAAAATAAAAATGTCATACAAGGAGTACTGTATTGTCTCCAGTCTTGCTGAGGTGACAGGCATCTTCTTCCTCTTCTCTGTGTCTTTACAAAGATTAATTGCCTCTTCAAACCCCTGTGCCTTTTGCCTTCAAAGTGTTCTCCCTTTGATCCCTCTCCTCCTTACCTGCCCATCATCACTGGCCTCAGACATGGGGAAGCCTAAACTGGATTTTCCTGTGTATTTGTGAAATTCTCTGCTGAGGGGAGCAGCTTGAACGTTCTCCATTGCTCCTGGAGTGTTGGATTAACTCTAACAGTGAGCTGCAGTGTATCCTGGAGAGGATCTTGGAAAAATGGTACAAGTTCTGTCATTTTAGGGTCAGTGCTCTGACTGTCTTGATGTACTCTTTTCTTAGCTGGGAAATAAAGCCTGCTTTCATGGTCTTTTGTGGATTTTAGGGGGTGATCACCTAAACACAGACTATTTTGATTGGTGTACAGTACTATGGTGGATAATCATAAATTCCTAAGAGTGAATATTACATGTAAACAAACTATGTGAAAGAAGGTAAATTAATTGCAAATACTAAATTGTACATATCGATAGGAAAATGAAATGCTCTCTATTTGTCCTTTTCTTACTTTGCAAAGGGACTTAAAGTGTTACTTTAAGTATTTAAAATGAGGTTGCAATAGGCATTTTCATATACTTAAATATGGAGAAAACCCTGCCTTCTGGTGCAGACATAACCCCTTTTCCAAGATAAATAAAAATAAAACTTATAATTCTTAGAGTCTTCAGGCCTTCCTCCATGTACTAGAATTTTGAAAACTGAAATTTTGCTGTAGTATGACTGAGCTCAAATCTGCCTCCATTTTTTCTTTGTTAGATTTTTCTGATTTGTTTTGTGTTGCAAGATGTTTCAAAAGTTATTCAAGTGGAAGCAGGCCTGTGCTGTGCACGCCACAGCATACAATTTTAATTTCATGGAGGGCAATGGGGTTTTTTTGTTCTTTGCCAGGCCTTTTATGAGCATGCTGCTAGATCCCCTGTCTAATAGCACCTGCTGTGCCAGTGATGGGGATGTGTGTAATGGTATGTCTACCTTGGGAGATTATGGCAATGGTGAGGGCAGGGGACCAACAGGGAGGCCAATGTGTGTGTATACTTTCCAAATTCTCAGCTACGCCCCTGGCTAGATTGCAGTGATGAAAGTAGCCTGCTGTTAACACTGGAATACAGAAAGTGAGAATTAAAAAATAGCGTAAAAAATAGCATGTTAATGGCTGTGTATTCTCTGTACTTTCTAGCAAAAGCAGCAGCAGAATAAAGGCCTCTCTAAAGCAGAACCCAGTTTGCCAGACTGGCGACCATTCCTTGAGCCTGGAAAGCCGCGCTCTCTGTTCCAGCCTCCGTCACCTTGGGTTTCAGGCAGTGTGGTGGTAGCTTTGTGAATTTCACCTTACAGGGGACCAGTTATTAGGGCAGATGCAACCAGGGAGTTGACAACCTCCTACACACATTGACTGGACTGACATTTGCTTAGCAGTAACAAGCTGCCATAGCGCGGTGCCATGGGGGCCCTTGGGTTTGATTTAAGAGTGCTGACACCAACTGCTTGTTATTTCGTGTTTTAGAGCTGTCAGGGAGGCAACTGATGTCAGCATAAAATTATTTGATAGCTCTAAATCATGAGTAAAGTATGAATCGATTGACAGCAATAAGCAAACAGTCAAATTGTTGGACCCTTCAGTTGGGAGGGAATTGACAATGGAATGGTGTGCATACACTTACATGGGCAGAAAATGTGCCTCTAGCCCATCTGTGCCTTCACTCTGAAATCCAAGTGGATGATTCAGTTTTTTAATATCCTGGTAGAACTGCTGCTGTTACTACCCAGCAAGTTTTCCAGGAAAATAGTGCACTGCAATTTTCATTGTGTTCCCACTGAACTTTTCATATGGTAAATTTGATAATGGCAACACTTGCTTGTTGTACATGTAATCACAATTACATCTATATTCGCTAGTGGCCTTCTTGAAAATTCGGTGTTGAGATGAGGCTCTTGAAGTAGGAAGATAATATGGCTGTTATGCTCACAGTGAATATTTAATGAAGCATACAGCATTCCAACCCCCAAAGCTAGATCAGTTGCTTTACCTCTGTCCCACTTAATTTTCCTAGATTTATTCTGGTGTAACTCCATTACCATACAGTGAATCAAACATGTAAGCTTCAATTGTGGAGTAACAAAAAGATTTTTTCTTTCTTTTTTTTTTATCACTACAGTGTTTCTTTTTTTCTTTTCTATCCCACTGCCCTAAGCCCATCATATGGATTTTGGGAGCTTCTGATTCTCTAATTCTGTCCCAGTATATACCAATTGAAAGCATTTAGTTGTGATTAAAGCAGATTGAATGAGATAATCCCTCTGAGTGAGCAGCTTCAAAAAGCTCAAACACAACTCTTTGGGGACATGAACTAACTCAACACAAGCTAATTCCTGCGGTATCTCCCATGTGATACGTTAGGCACACTACTTACTTGTTTTGCTTACCAGATCCCATTAGATTTTTTTTTTTTTTTTTGGTTAAGAACTGAATTTTTATGTAAATTTTAGCAGTAATAGGGCATGGAATTGTACAGTTTAGACTTCTTTAAACTGTGCAGTAATATTAATATTTCTATGTTAGAAGTAGAAGCACATATTTCTAATAGAAGCAGTGATGCATTGAGTGGTGACCTGCAGAGGAAGGGTAATAATATGCAAAGCATGGGAAATAGGATTGCTTCACTTTCAGCAGTATAATGCTTTGGTTAGAGAGTATCCCACTCTCCAAGCCTCGCTGCCTGGCCTCATGTTAAACACTTTGCACTTTTTCCGGCTAACAGTAGAATGGTAGCCAAGATTTTGAAGCTGAGGCCGTGTAAGTGCAGCTGGAGTTGAGAATGTTGTAATGTTGACAGTTTTTTCCAGTAAAGCATTTTCGGTTAAAGTTATAGCAGTTGTTATTTGTTTATATTTAAATTCCTTTCCTCAAATGTATTATTTAAGGGGACCTAAATGCTGAGATCTACAACATCTGTATGTATTAAAATATCTGATTTTCTTTTAATTTCACCTTGAATTTTTGGAAGGGGCTTTATTTGCCAGGATCTACAGCTGATCTGATTGTGCTGGTCACGTGTTAGCCATGAGGCTACAGTGGAAAATGATGTGATTGCTGTCCTCTACTGTTCACTGCAGAGGACAGGCTCAGAATTAAAATGTTTGGAAATATGAAACACTTTATTAATGTACGTGAACCAAATTCAGTCTTGGCTGAATGGTCAGTGGCCTTCTGTCCTTAAAAGCAATGAAGTAATTGGAATTGCTTACTTCTGGCCTGCTCAAAAGTTATAAGATCATTATTACCTTTTATTTTGAGTGAGCTCATTTCCCACTTATTTTTTTTTAAGCCTGTGTGTGTTGTCCTGAGTTTTGCAGTTTTTCAATGTTTCTTTTTGCTGTGATACTTTCTCACGTATGCTACTGTAACCATGGCCATAGTTTTTGCTAGCTATTCATGTTTTTGTTAACTATCCATGGTTTTTGCTAACTATGTTTTTGTTAACTGTCCTTGTTGTTTTCATTCCATTCTCTTAGGCGGAGACATATGATAGATTTATGCTTTAACCAGTGTGATTGAGAAAGTGGTAATTTCTACCTCCAATCCACAGTGATTTCTAAGAACATATAAATAAAGGTCAGAGGGTTCTGCCCTCTCTTNTTTTTTTTTTTTTTAATCTGCATGCAGTCTTGCCATGTAAGTGGTGGAAGAAAGCTATTTTTCAGAAATCTTACCTGGTTGGTTTTATTCTGAGACAGGTGCAGAAATTCAGCCTGAGGCAAAAACTGAAGAGAAATGAAAGGGTGCCTCTGCTTTAGCATTTTAGTGCAGATGAGAAGTGCTGGTCTTCAAAAGTGAATATCATGATTATCCCACTGCTGTCCTCTGGTTCCAGTTAAAGAGGGGTGTTGGACTTTGCTCCTTTCAGAAGGAACTAGATCAAAATGTGTTTCAGAAGAAATTCTTATGTGCTCCCATAATCTGTGAACATTCCGTTTGGTGGTGGCCTAGGTCTAGTCTAAAATGGTTCTACCAAAACTATGGATGGTGTGGACATCACGTCCTTGGTGCCAAGCCTTTCATTCTACAGATCTGCTGCTGTTATAATATAGGTCTTAAAACCAGGGATATGACAAGGACTGAGGTGGCATGTAAATGTGAGAGGAGAAACAAGGTGACAGTAAGAGCTGTTTTCAACACATACAGGTTTCTGAGTGCTGAGTAAAAATCTCAGCCATTCTGGTGATTGTATGTATATTTTTGAAATGGTTTTGCCATGGTAAGAATATCTGTGATTGAAATCTGAAACGTGATCTCCACATAGTCTCTATCAATGACTACTTTACCATGCTGAAATTTGGATTGGGGAAAAAGTGCAATCTAAAATTTGAAGCAATTGGGAACATCCTTGGTACGTGCCCAGCTGGCAGTTCCTTCCTCATGTTAGCTCAGCTCAGTCCCTAGCCTTAGAGTGTGGAGGTGGTTGCTGAGTCTGGGACAACTTGCACATGTGGGAGATCATAAATACCTTGGTCACATGCCACCTACCTCAGTCCTTTCACAGAAGGAACACTGATGCATTACTGCTAAGGCGCATTCTGCTGCATTTTGCTGATGTTCATCAATGAAGGGGAAACAAGGGATTAACTTCAAAACTTGTAACTGAAAGTGAAGAGACTTTGATGTACCTGAGCAGTCTGGCTTTTAGCAGTCTTGGGTACTAATTGTACACAGCTCCAGTCATGTGTTAAGTGCACTGTATGTTCACATATAACTTGTCAATTATTACCACCTGCAGTTGTAAGTGATTGGACACTTGGTTTTGAATCTGAGGCTAACCTACTGGACCAGTTTTCCTGCAGATCATACCCTAGAAAACATTCCTGCTGTTTCCTGCAGATCATGCCCTAGAACAGAGGTGACTCCAGCTTGTGTCGCACGTGGAAAATGAAAAATAAATTTTGCCAAGCAGGGAAGGAGATGTTGAGACTTGACTGATACCAAGCTCCTTTTGCAACAGGAAAGGGAAGAGTCAGAACTGGGGCCAGAGTTTCTTTCCTTCAGTAAGGGAAGATACAAGAAGCGGAGCAGTTGCAGCCACTTGAGCAAACCTGACTTTTCAAGATTCCATCATACGGAAATGTTCCTTATTCCTGACAATTTTGTCTGAACTTGGAGTCAGCTCTGACTCAGTAGAAATCTCTGTACTTCATGGTTTTGAGAGAAATGTGGGAGGCAGGAAGAGCGAATAAGAGATGGAAAAGTATTCTTTGAAAGGAAGGAATACCTTTGCTGTGCCAGTGATGTAAACTGGATAATAATTTCCATTACATGGCTGAACTAGTCGTGAGAAAGGAATGGGGGAAAGGCTGTTTTAAACCATTTCTCTCCTTTTTACTTACAAGGCAATACCAACTCTCTGCCTTTATCTTTGGTATATTGTAGAACTATTACAGAATGGTTTTACTTGTCACTTGGAATTATCAGGGCTATCCAAGTTTGACTGGCAATGCTCACTGTTTCAAAGACATTAACACTTATACATAGGAATCTATTAGTAAGATTGTCATAGGTTAGATGAGTAGACGCATGGAGCAGGAGATTAAATACTGGGAGGACTGAGGGGAATGGGCAGACAGAAAAGAAGAACAGCACTTGTTTGGACAGGAAGCAATTATCCATATAAGTCCGTGTTTGACACTGTCATACTTGTCCTTGGGCTTTAAAAAGAGTCTTGCTTGTTTTTGTAGCAAAATACTAATGTACTTTTTTTTTTTGTTTTAATTTTTTTTTGTAATCAGTTACCAGATTGCCTAAGAATTGTCTGATCTTGGCATGGGTGTACTGATTTTGGTGCATGTTTAAACAATGAATTAATCCTGCACACATGGGCCATTCATCTAGAACAAGCAAGAACACCTTGAAAGTCTTAGGGAAATAAGGTTACCTTACAAAAATTCCTCTTTTTTGGTGTCAGTATTTTATGTCTTTGTGTAGTCTAGATACTCTGGAAAGAAGGAAAACCAGGAGTACTGATTGTTATCTTCTTGAGAAACAGGATCATTGTCGTTTGTCTCAGCTTGAGGACAGAACTCATAAATCTCTTAGGTTGTTTGTTGTCATTTCAAGACTGCAGGAGGATGAGACAGAGATCAGAAGTCACTCACTTTCACATAATGCATCTGGAAAAATGACACTGCTATGTTCAAGATGAGAGCCCTTCACTTTGTAGGAAGAATCTGGCACTGCTCTTAGTCCCAGGGACACATGAACACCGTCAGTTTGATTTAGGGCAGTGTGGTTGGCTTTCTTTTGGTTTTGGGTGTTTTGTGTTGCCCTCTGATGAAGTACCATATGTTGAAGTAATACAACTTTAAGCCTAAACCAGCCTCTCCCAGCCCTGCTCTTTTTCCACTGGTTATAATTGGGCTTCTGGAAGAAAATTGTTTTGTTTAGGTGTCTGTACTGAGGTGTGGTTATATCACTTCCTTGGCTTTTTGAGGTGGCATTTTGTTTTGGCAGCATGAAATGCAAAGGAAAGGACCTCTACCTTCCATCACCACTATTTTTTTAATGTAATATATGAAAAGAGAGTTACAGTTGTGGGAGTTTAATTAGGTGAACCTATTGAGTATCACTAGGTGACTGCTCATTGAATTGCTGTCAATAATTGGACTGTAATATTACATGCATTTACCTGTAATATCTATCCTTGTAAAACTGAACTTTTTAATTATTATTTTTCTTGTGTCAAGTTTTTGCCTGACAGATCTTGATAAATGCTCTACATGCATTGTTTAGGGAAAGGTTCTGTTTGGGGCTCCATTAATAATGGATATCATCCATCTGTCTCTCAAAAATGAATTTTCATGATCTCATTGTTTTGAATGTTATGGCTAAAGCTCACAGTTGTCATATGTAGGAAGAAGAATTTGCCTTAGTAGATTAGACCATTGGTCCATGAAATCAGGAATCCTGCCTTCACTGGCAGCCACTTCATTGCTCTACATATTAAGGACACTATTCTGATCATTCAGGATAGAGAATTTTCTCTAATTTAAATGAAAAAGCAGCATGATAGGGCTCTTTCATTTCCCTCCAGGATATTAGGGCACATTCATGGAAACGCATCAGGGACAATACCACATGCTGTGCATATCCTAAAGGGGGAAGGAGAAATCTGTAGAAGAGTAGTGAACAGTACAGACTGTCATGTTCTACTCATATTTTTCTTCGTATTTCTTTGAAATCTTTTAGTAATTGTGTGAGTAGCGGAAGCCCTTGGGCAGCTTTAACTTTCATGGCAGCAGTTCAGCATTAGCAGTCCGTGCATTAGTGACCTTGGCAGGATTACATAAACCATCTTTTCACCTGAATAAAATGTTCCTCAACAGTTTTTCTTTTGCTTTAGGCATAAATAGTGTTTTCTCCAATGTCACATTGGCATGCTCAATTTCGATTTCTGCAATGCTGATCATGAGGAAACGTCTCTGTTCTCTATCCATGCTAGACATGCCACACTCTGATTTTTTATTATTAAAGGGCACTGACACAGGGTGCCTTGTACTCCTATCTCCCTTCTCTCATTTTGGATGACTTCACTTGGAAGGTTGTGCAGCAGTCACTTCATATTCTCCAACTTTGACTCTACTGAAGTCAACAAAATCCTTATCATTTGCTTTTACAGGGTTAGGTTAGGAAACGGGGAATTTTAACCCCCTAAAGCAGGTTATTTTTGATGGTTTTACTTTACTTCTGCAAAACAGGACCTGACAGATCTCTCCAGAATTTCTAAGCCTGATCTTTCTCTGAAAGCTGCAGATATCATGCTGTTTCTAGGTGGGGCAATAGGTATCTCTGTGGGTGGTTGTGAGGGGAAAGTTTGACAGACACTTTGCCCTTCTTCTCTTAACTTGCATGTAATGATGAAAAAATAGTCACAAAATATCAATGGAAAGAAGATATATGTTGAAAACACTCATGGTACATGTACATTTTCATAGTGGTGCCTAAAGGAAACCTTCCTAAAGAAAACTTTTCTGTTTTGAAAACCCTTCAGGTAAAGATCCTAAAAGATTCTGTCTGACTTAGTCATACCACAAACCGTGAATTACCTAGGGTCAAAAAAACCTGCCAGAGAAACAGGCAAACTGAAAATTCTGTGTAACTGATACATGTTCATTTATGCGTGATCTAATTATTAATTTTGGATAAAGGAATGATGCAGTAGGAAGGATGATCCACGTTTAAACTGTGACCATAGGCAGTACTTGTATTTTGTTATTCTAGTAAAATGACAATAATCATACTCTTTAGATCAGAGAAATATTTTATAATTAAGGATTATAACTTTTCCAGCACTAGGGTCTCAGTGTCAACTTTGTTTCGTAGATAAATCACACAAATGAAATGAGACTGAAATAATCAGAAATTCTCTTAATTCTGAATGTTGTGTTTTGTGCTATTGTTGGCTATTCCATTTACCTGTTTCATTTGAAGAACATTTTTAAATGCAGCCATAACTCTGTGATTATTTCTTCTTTTTTGATGGATTTAATGTGTCAGTAACATTATCCCAAACATATTCATGGGAACTTCTTAGGAAAGATGATTAAAAAAAATGAGTAAGATACTTTTCTTTTAGAGAATTTGTCAGTCATGCTTTTCCTCCCTTCATTGGACTCAAAAAGTAGGTTTCTTTGATTAGGACATCAGCTGATGTATATCATTAGGTTTACCTGCACTGATGGAAGGCATTATGGCAGATGATCCTGGTACTGAAATCTCTGCAGAGATAACCTTCCATATGTCATCCCTATGTCCTGTGATCTATACTTAGTCTGCATTTTTTGATTTTTGGCCAAGTTCTGGTGGACTAGTTAAACAGAGACATGAAGTGGACTAGTTAAGCTTATACATTAAAATGAAAAAACAAATAAAAAACAACAATGAAAGAAACAATGAAAGAAAGGCATTACATAGTTAGACTAGTTGTCTTTGGAAACATGGAAGAAATTTTCAACACTGAGGTTCACAAAGTGTGATAATTTGGTGATTAGTGCCCAAAAGCTTCAGAAAAATAAACAGCAGTGTAATATAAATTCAAATAGAAAACACCAGTGCCTTATCAAGCAACCTCAGATCTCAGATTGATGGAGTTTTCAGTAGCACGTGCATCGTCCTGTGGAACGTTTGTGTGTGCATTTGAAGTATCAAAATTAGATATCCCTTGCTTTGGATCAGAGGCTGTGTTGGGCCCTGAGACTGCGCTGGCTTTTCTATAAGGGGTTGAGATAGGAAATCACAGTGCCACTTGATATTCCCATACCTGGAACTCCAGCTCGCTGCCTTGGTGCAGCAAACTGGCCAAACATTGACAGCTGCATCTACTCCAAAATCACTTATCAATTGATTTGGTAACCTGAAGACGGTTGGAATCTTTATAGTTGGTTTTGAGATAGAAACATAGTCTAAAAAAAAAAAAATAAAAACAATGAAACTCATTTTAAAATGAGGAATTGTATAAAAAAGGGAACTTGTGATGATACTGTTTCTTTTCAGGTATTATGGATTTTTTCCCTTCTCAACTTTATTTGTGCAGCCCTCTGTAGCTTGGATGTTTCTGATGGATCTTATCCTAGTTTACCGCAGAGAAAGCCAGAACAGATTTCAGGTTTTTGGGTACAAGCTGTTTGCCAGGTTCTTTTTAGCGAGGTGATGAGTTTGTTTCCTTCCCTGTCCTGCACAGCACCAAGTTCTCAGCAACCAGCACGCAATGTCTTTGGGAGATTGGAGAGGTCGCCAAGGCAGGTGTGCCTGAGCCTACGCCACTGTCACTCACTGTCAGCGTTGCTGTCACCCCGGCCTGGCTGCCAGAAGTGACAGGTGACTGCCCTGGGGCTCGGCAGGAGCCGCCCGCCCATCATATTCTGAGGGCGATCGCCCAGCACTGGGAAATTGAACCCAGCAATTAAATAAACGCCATTCCCTCCATTGTTCTCCACCGGCCAGGAATTAAATCCACTTCTAATGTATGGAAATGGGTGTTTAATAAAAAGGCTGCAAAGTTGCTATACCTAGGTGGGCCAAATGTGTAAATAAGGTAGGAGGCAATCACAGTTTGTGGCCTCTTGCCTTAGGGAGTGTCTTTTAATGACTTGATGTGATGCCTTTTACAGTTTATCGCTGATGACATTTTGAGGACACACGCAGTTCGTGGAACAAAGAACAATAAAGCTGGGGTATACTCTTAGACGTGGTTTATATGCCCTCCAAGTTCTAGCAAACAGAAGTAAAAGGCTAATGTATATTATTTTCCCTGAAGGTAGAAAAAAAAAAGGCTTTATTAAGGAGAATAATGTTAGCTATGTGACAATAAACTGGTAGTAACCTAACACTAGAAGTTCATTTTAATAAATAAAAGTATTATTTTGTTACTGATACTATTTTAAAAAATGTATTCCTGTTTATAGCCCATATTTTGTATTTTCTGATCTTTAAGATATCTTAGTGTTTCCAAATTGCCTGTATACCATACACACACACGTACATATATATATATATATGTGTTTATTTATGTATTAGAAAGCCGCAGTGTCACTTATGCAGTGATCCCAACTTGGAGCTCCAATTAGTCCTAGATGCACTCAGCCCTCAGGTTAGTGAATGCCTGGAGAGAACAAAGATCTTGAACTTGGCATATTTGCTTGTTCAAGGAGCAAGGATCCCAGGTGCTTTGGGAGGGTGCTGTGGTATTCTCTGCCAGTCTGCATTTCCTCAGGACTTGCTTCTCAGCCATGTCATTTGTGTACCTCAATCTTTGAAAAGAGAAGTGTTTTTATTGTATCTCTAATGAGGAAATGGAAGCACAGATTAAATCTATGTGCAAGTGTGTGTACATACAAGTGAACATAATTTTCTATACAAGAATCATCACAGGATAATACATTTAAATTATCTGTAGGTGCTGTTTTAACAGAAATACAGCAAGCATTCTGACAGATACTAAGTAAATGAACTCTTGTGATCACATTTGAGTCCTACCACACCTGCTACATTGTATGATATGTTCAAAAGCTATTTGAATAGTCCAGATATTTAAAATCTTTTGTATCGCGTTACTTTACATACAAAATCTGTTGCCTCCCACTTGGGCTTCTATTATAGCAGGCTTGCCAGTGTCTGTTCCAAAGAGCTTTGTCATTCTTTGTGATGGGTAGAAAAGGAGAATGAAACTAAATTGGTTGTTCTGGTCTTGGTGTGATCAGGAACTGATGGTGGCAGTAGGCAGCTACTGGAGGAGGATTTTCCAGCTTTGTCTGATTCAGTCACAACGGTGACACTTAATCACCAGAACCGAGATTAATGCGGAATCCATTCAATACAGTCATTGACTGCTTGGCCAAAACCTATTTGTGTCAATAAAGGTTATAAATAGATATCAAAATGTACCTCTGCTAACCATCACAGCTGCTAGGTATATGTCATTTTCAATTAGGCAGGTATAAATATTCTGTTATCCTAAATGCAAATGTATGAGAAGAAAATATATAAAAAATTCTCAATTAAATCATAAAGCAATTTAAAGAAAAAGGTGTGTTCCCACTAGTAATACTGTTTTCTGTCAAATTTTCTAATTTACCTTTGCCAAAGCCAATGACTTTTAGAATCAGTCACAGTAAATGAGATGATTTCTGCTTGGAATTGTGGTCTCCATTATGGTTTTGCAAATCTTGGTGCTCTTCTACCCTTGTTTTTCCAACTTTAATACTTGATGAATTAGTTAGGACTGACATGGCAAACTGAGTATTGCATTGGAAATTTTGTGTAATTTTCCCTACAGTAATTGTTAATAGTTAATATTTTTTTCTGGTTTATCCTGTACATTTGGCTGCAACTCCTGATAAAGTTCAGTGTCACGACAGAGTTTCAGTAGCTGGTAGCTGCCACTGGGTATCTGCTCTTCTTCAGGAGCTGCTCTTTGCTCCACTGTGCCCTGGCATCTCTGGAAGGAAAATGGCAGCAGCCAGTGCAGAGGAGGCACTGCTTTCTTCATTAGCCCTGGTGCAGCTGTTAAACCAGAACATTTTGGCAAGGTTGTGGAGAGTATTGGTGGGTATATTGAGCACATTTCTGTTCTGAGAGTTTCCATCTTTTGTGAAGTCTGATATTTTGGAAACAGCTCTGTTGCAAACTAGCAGCCTATGGCAGGGAGGTGGGAGCTGGGATTTCACATAGATATAGAATGTAAAAGCATCTCATAAATGTCTGATATCACAAATGCATTAAAGAGCAGTTAGTTGTGAAGAGTGCTAGCATAGCCTCCGTATCATAGGTGAATGTAGAGTAACAGGTTGAAAAGAAATATGCATATTTTAATTTGCTTATGAAAACTGTAAGTGTATGAGAAAGGAAGGAAGGAAAGAATCAAAACATTTATGTTGCACTGGTATGCAATATCATTTATCTCATACTTATATATTTTAAAGGGAATCTTGTTGCAGAATAGATGAAGGAAAGCGAGCATGGAACAGCTTGTGGCCGAGGAGATGGGGAAACAGCATAGTTAGTTAGTTTAAGGATGTAAACCGAAGGACACTGTGTCCTTGATGAAAGAGCAAGATGTTTTTTAGTCAGGTAGGAATGCAGAAGGAGGATGGGAAACGGGAATGTTGGCACTGGCAAAAGGGAAACAAAAAAGGGGGGTTGACTTGCAAAAGCACACCAATAGCACGCTTAGGTTACAGAATATGCATGAGCACATTATAGGACTTATATTAAGGCATGTAACTGATCAATAAACGAAGCTCATTGCTAACTCATACTGAGTCGTCTGAGTTATCCCTCCGCAACAGAATCTGACCATGAGTTTTGTGAGCATCTTTAGACAAACTAAGCAGTCAATAAAAATAACAGCAGTCGTAAACTCCATGTATTGCTTCAGCTGCATTTCTAGATCTCCAAAGTTCTGTAAGGGAGTACAAATTTTCTCATTGAAAGATGGGGTCCTGCATCAAACCCTGTTTCAGTAAGTAGCAATCAAAAGTGATAATTAGGTGTGGTTTATTACAGTTTATTGCTCCACTTCTGGTTAAGATGGTGGGATGACAGAACTTCAAAATAGGTCTTCTTATTCCCTCCATAAGTATATTTGCTGATCCTTCTGGTCTCGTAGCTTTAAGGTCTAGAGGATCTTGATTCTTTTGCATTTTCACTCTTTTCACCATTTTCTCTTTCCATGATAATTTTTATTATAGTTTCACTTTAGTTTCATTTTGTGTTTACTCAGGTCTCCGTTTGTTCTGTTAGTGTAATTCCTCTTGTTCCTGATAATCTTTTTAGTCATGGAAAATACATAGGCAGAGATGTTATCATAGACCAACCAGGGAATTTCAGTTAAGAGAAATAGAAAAGCTGACCAGCCACAGGCTAGCAGAAGGGCTTTAATCCAAAAATTAAAGGCTTGAGTGTATAAGGTACAGAAAGTGATGCAATAACTTTGAGATTAGTCTAGTGAATTAGGAACCTCAATTGTCCTTTTTTTCCATGTATCCCTGTGCCTGGCGTAGCACTTGGGGCATCACATCTATCAGTGCTGTGTTTTAAATTTGCTTAACAAATAATATTCCTTCCAAAGTTAAGGGTGGAAAGGGGTGAGAGGAATAATGCACCGCTGCACAAGCCCCTAACAAGGATATTCCCTCTTTCACAGATCAAGTCAAATTAATCAAGTGATGCCTCACCAGCAAAAAGCCAGCAAAAGCTGGCTGAACTGTAGCCTTGGAGCATCTATCCAAACAAATCAAATGGTTTGCATTATGCAATAAATCTATAAGTATTTCCTGAAATCTAATTCCACTGTCCTTGAAATGCTCCACTGAACTTTTCAGATTTTAATAACCTCTCATTATTAGGAATATTAATGTCTCCGTTTGGAAGGTGGAATGTGGAGGGTTAATTTCTGTCCAGGTCAAAGATCAAGGGTTCAGTCAACTGTCATGAGAATATCAAAGAGAACAGTAGAGACCTCTGAATGACCCCCTTTAAAGCAGATAAACTTGAAAAAAATGTTTAAGTCAGTAATTTTCTGTCAAAAACTAGAAAAGATAATGTAATTTTTGCCTGGGAAATAATGACAGCACCATTGGTTTCTCTGTGCATCTCTCCCTGCGGCTTAATCCTCACAGAGTTATTATACAGGTTATCAGAGGAGTGGATGTACAAATGCAGTGTTCTTTGGCAAGGAATGCCCTTTATTGCACTTCAAACGTGCATACAATAGCCAGCAAGATGGTGGTTTTATACATCTTCTAGTCCTCAGGAAAGCAGCCACAGTTTCCTGAATACCTGGGCTGTGATAGGCAGAATAATTTCCATAACAAACATTGCCAGTGTCATGTACATGACTCGAGGGAAGCTGAAGCCTCACCCCTGACTTCAGCTGAGCTGTGGTGTTTTACACAAACCGAGGAACTGGTCTGTGGCTGCCAAAAAAATCAAAAGCCCACAAAATATGGTGCTTTTCTAGGTATTTGTGACCATTGTGGGAAGAGAGAGAGAAAAAAATACCACTAAAGGATTCTGGGGAAAAGGTTAATTTCTTTTATTCTTTTTAGCCTGTCACAGGAATTCACAGCAATAATAATTAGAAATATAACTCAAACCATGAGAGACACAAAATGTTAAGACATTTTGTGGGGAATAAGTGCTTTCTTTTTAAAGTGTTGGGGTTTTTTTGTTGTTTGTAACAACAGTATTCTTAAATTTATGTTATTGTCTTTTTATCTTTGTGTTTTTAAAAGAAGTGGGAGGTTATGAAAGCATGTTTTGTTTCTTTGGCATGTTTATTTTATTTTTAAGAAAAGGAAGTTTATTCAAACTGTTTTCTGAGCACCAGCATGCTCATAGTGATTCTTTGCTTTTCGTAAAACGCCTGAGTATATATATTGAGGAATCGTAATGTGCATACGTTAGAATAGAATAGAAAAGTCCACAATTAATAAAACCAATAGAATATAACATTTCCCCATCCCTACTTTGGTACTATCCCTGAATGATGAGATTGCTGAAGGAAATTCTCTTTTCCTGATGCTTCCAGAGGTCGACCTCTCAGCTTCAAGGTTGTAGGCTCATATTTGGCACATTATTAGGAATGGAAGAGCAAAGCACATTTCACTTAATAATGCCTTTTGTTTGAATTGTTCGTGATAGCAAACACTGAGCTGAGCACAAACAATGGAACAATATGCATACAAGGGCTCTCCCAATTAAATGAATTGAAGCAGCCTCTATCTGTGTGAGACATCTAAGGAGATCACCACACAGCTCAGCTTAGAGGCCTCTGGGTAGGCTGAGCGTTTGAGATATATAACCTGAAAAGGAGCTTAAACACTATCAAGTAAAAGGAATCTTCAACTAATGAAGTAACCTTTTATCACAGGTGTTGTTTCAAGGTCCATCTTTAATGCAGAATAAACTCACTCTTCCTTCAGACTTTCCAGTATTTGAGTATTTGTTCCTCCAGTCTTGTGAATAAATTTTGACTTATGTCAATCAATAACAAAATATATTCAGTGCTGGTTTTGATATCATTTAAAAAGCACTTACTACAGGAAGAATGACAGCAAAGCAGGTGCTTTCTCTTTCATATATAGCCTGGCAAAGTCAGCTATTTGATAGGAACCAAAGTTCATTCAAAAATTAGAGGGTTCTAATGACAACTTATATAAACCATATAAAATGGCTTTTTAGCATGTGGATCCGTGAGATAAAACCTAATTTGACAAACCTGAAGAGCAGGCCACATCTTGGAATAGATCAGAATCCAGCTATGGGAACTGGTGTAGTCCCTGTAGCTTTCACGTAGCCCAGGAAATGATCTTAGAAATTCCTATGAAGAGATGCTCTTTGCAAGTGTCTTCAGGTGTGATGGGGAACTCACCTGTTTATGGATATGCAGAAAAGGATGACTCAGAGATGAGGCTTGTTGGTTGGAATCATGACACCACATCTAAGAAACGTTTTAAAGGAAAAGGTGTGCCAGCATAATTTCTTGGTTTGATTTCAGCTGACCTGGTGGTCATGGATACTCATGTTCATGCTTGTGGTCTAGTGGTTATTGCCATATTTTTGTGACAACCATAGAATCACAGAACCTGCTGAGCTGGAAGGGACCCATCAGGATCATCATGTCCAACTCCTTTCCCTGCACAGAATATCCGAAGAATGTTGACTTTTATTTTTTCTACTGCAAAACCATTCCCTTTAGCTCGTGCTACTGTGCCTACACTTTAGAGCAGAGAGCAGCTTTCCTTTTTGTAGCTGCACGTCACGAATAACAACTTTATTTGGTGCCAAATGAGATGCCCTGATTTGTGAGCTTTCCATAAACATATCTGAATTGTTCAATTTCCTTCTCATTCCATAATTTCCATCTTGGCCTTCTGCCTGCTGATATTCAGATAAAGCGTGCATTCAAGTCATTTACAAAAATGCTGTGAAACTCTTTGACTGTAGCCTGCTATCAAGCATAACAGGATTGTTTGATATTTGTTTATGTGTAACATAAGTACCATTCAACATTTTCTTTTAACAGCTACTTTAACAACCCACTTGCTATAATGAATGGTAACAGGAAAAAAACCAGCAGTAGCAGGTACCTGCTTAAATGAATATATTCCATGTTCATGGCAGAGGGTAACACTGATTGTTATATATAGGTTTGTTTTAATGCTTTTTTTCATCTGAGAAAAGGAGCAGCATAGCTTACTGTTTTCTTTTTTCTTACTTTTCTTTCATGTCCTTTCCACGTGGTGATGGATTCCTAACATGGATATTTGAACTGCTGTGCAAATGGCTTGGCTTCGATGTAACTTCAATAGGTAAGTGAATGATCCAATTACTTCAGTACTTTTGCTGAAAAACATTTCATTAAAATTTAGAGTGTAAAAGAATCTGAATTAATTTCCAAAGCAACGCTAAAAATATGTTTGGTATTGAGTCTAGCAAACAGCAAACTGGGCTGATAAAGGTTGGAATCAGCCTGATTCTTCCTTTTCCCAAGGGAAGATGTATCTTGCCATATTTTGGCCTCAGTATTTGGATAAATTTAGCACCTGCTGAACTACTTGCATTATAGAATCTATTTAATCTTCATGGATAAGCCTGAACAAAGAGTTACAAAGGAAAAGGAAGTCTTTGAGAATAAATTCTATACTGAAGGATTTAGAGGAAACATTTTAAGAGAGGAAATCTTGTCTTCAGCCACTAAATTACTGGAGTTTTTCAATATCAGTGGTGTTTGTATATATTGAGATAGGAAACTCTTGATGCTGAAGATGATTGGGCAGCAAAGCAAGGTACAGGGATGTGGAAAACTGTTTTCTGAGTTCACTCCATCCAGTGGATGAGTATCCACTGGATATCACATTGTCAGTGTCCACTGACTGTTATTTTCAGTAGTACATATGACAGTACAGATAACAGCAAATTGCTCTACCTGAGCACGTACACACCCCCAAAGATTACTCCAGGTCAAAATAATTCTTGAGATCCTCTTTCTCACATCTAAAGCGGAATGAGAAGATATAGGTTAAAAATAATAATGCTGCTCTTCATGCCACAGCCAACCAATGGAAAGTTCTAAGGTATGGTAATTAGCGTTATATCACCTACAGATCTGGCTAAGCTACTTCTTTTTTTTCTAAATATAGAGTTTCTGTGTACTTGTGTAGTTTTATTTTGGCTCTTGTAGGGGCAGGGAAAGAGTGTTGGGGCTACCTATCCATGTCAGTTGTATTTGAACATGAATTTGCTGGAATATTCACACTCAAGCCAGGGCTCTATCCTGTGCTCAGGCAATAAAGATGGGGACAGAACCCTGGCATGCACTGGAAGGGTGACCTGCCAGAAGAGCATGTGCATGTTTAGTTAAAACTGAGCTTAACTGTTTGTTCAAACTGTATTTCTTTGACATTTTTTCACTGTTACTACCACTTCATAGCTGAGATCAAGGACTGCAATTCAAATACAGGAGAACCAGCTCTGGTGGTTCCCTCATTTATTCACCAAACACGAAGCATGGATGTGTCCCCATGATGGCACTTGACTGAGCAACATGACTGAGCAGCATTTCTGCAGCAGCAATACACAGATATTGTAACAATCTCTTGAATTTTTTAGACCATGGCAAGAAGGAAGATGGGAAAATGGAGCAGTCCTTTTTGATGAGATTGTAGTCTCAACAATATCAGTGTTTGCTATTGTTGCCAAGAGCAGAACTTGGCCTGTGATGCTGGAGGGTCTCTCAATTAGCACACTTACTGTATAATATTTGCTTTGGCTGTTTGTGTAGACAGCCAGCATTTGGCAGAACAGATATGTCAGTTTGCATTATTGCAATGGATGTTTGAGAGATGTTGGGAAGGAAAGGATATACTGTAGGATACTGGGATAGGGAGAGCCAAGAAGCTATGTAAAACCTGCTAGCTGTTAAGCAGGTGATTATTTTGCTGGTTTATACCTGTCCACTCTGCAATTTTTTTCTGTGTACTTGATATATGTAGACAGTAAAAAGAGTCGAGTGTATTGTACTTGCCCAGGTACAGTGCAATTACTCCACAGTTTTTTCTCAGAAAGCTGTATTCAGGCTGGAGTTGCAGGGTTCACCAGGGAAGGAACAGCTGGCTTCTTTATTAGATTTTATGTCGTACATAAGGAGACCATGTTTCCCATTGTCAGAGCGTAAAAGAAAATGAAAGCTCTGGGCATCATTAAAATCTTCGAAGTGTGGTATGTGTCAGTTCCATTCCCACAACACCTGGATCAAAAGCTTAGTGTGAGGCCACTTAGCAAACAAAACCAGACTGTTTTCCACACTTCCGATTTTTTGCATCAAGTTTCCACTTAGTTTCTATTTAAATGATGCTCAGCCATATTGTCTGGGGTATTGTACTTTTGGATGGTACTGAGAAAGGAAAGGTGGCAACTGTAGAAAACACCTTTTGTATGTCTTTTGAATATCTTTTCTTCTACATACTGTATATTAATTCTAGTAAAAAATTGAATTAGAAAAATAGGTGGTTTCATCCCAAAAGGTTATAGAGAAATGCCTCTGGGTTTGTTATTTTGAATTTTTGCATTTTCACATTTTCTATAATGCAGTGCATGTAACAGATCTTGAGTCGCACAGTTCCACCCCCACCACAAGGTTTGCTGAACTGGGTGACTCAAAAAGAGAGAGAGGGAAAGAGAATTGATGTGATCTTCTTTTGAGTCCAGTCGTTCTGAAAGACTGCACATTACAGAGGAGAAAGGAGTCAGACTAATTCTTAGTAGGGTTTGAGCAAGATGATTACACAGGTTGTTACGACAAGTTGTGGTAAATTGAATATTTCAGGAGAAATCAGTGACTTCTGTTGGAGTTCAGAATGCTCAATGAGGGTATATTAAATAATGTAGTTTCCAAAATTGGCTGCAATACCTACCAACACAACAAATTAGCTGTGTAACTAGAGAGAAAAGGTTAGCAAGGATAAGAATGTGTTATCTTTTTATATCTTGGAATCATATTTAAGATCTGTTTTTGCAGAAAATGTAGGATTGTGAGTAATGGTTAGGCAAAAATGAGGTTATGCCTTAGAAGTGTGCATAAAACAGAGCTGGAATATGTAATCCATTCAAAAGGGAAGCTGCAGTAGAACAGACACCTGCAAGAACTATTATTTGTTCATTGTGGTGATTGGAGGCATCATTCTGAGAATATAATAAATAGGAGAGAACTAGAAAATTGGGGGAAAAAATAGAATTCATATATTAAGCAGAGGATGAATAGATTATTTATCCTTCCAATGCTACAAGAGGACTGTTTCTCTTTGTCTTGAGAAATTGGTTAAACAGTCAGGGACATCAAGTCAAGTGCTGTCAAGACTAATCACGTTTGGAGAGAATTTGTGGAGCCAGTTAAATCTTCCTGAAGTAAGCTTGGAAAGTGTTCAAAATGTTTGATGTTTATTGGCATGATTCTTTTCAGACATTTTTACCTTCTGTATTCCCCCTGTTTCCTTTCATTCAGCACATAACACAAATTAAAGGATTTATTATTGTTCTTATTACTACTGCTGCTTCAAGTAGGAGTGGTCTGACAATTTCCATCTTTCTCTTCCTAGTGCATTCTAGCTTGTGTCAAGACCCAGCAGTTCAATGCCATAACAACCTTGCAGCTGGGGCAGAGCTTATGAGCTAACAGTATTCAGGTGCTGCTTTTTGATTCCTGTGGCATTAAACTTCAGATGAGATACCATTTCTTCCTGGTTACTTCTCTCCTTTCCCACGGCCTGGAGTTGTACTGAATGTGGCCTTGCACACTGGAACTTCTGTAATTGACTGCCTTTATTTATAGACGTGTACATCCATATGGATGTGTGTGTATGCATGCACGTAGATATGTTTGCGTTAGTTTCAAAATGTGTTACATTTACATCAGGGATGTGTTGCAGCGAGACAATGAGACATTAAGAATCATGTACCACTGAACACCAAGAGGTTACCTGTTTTTCCCATACAGCTGAGTCCCCTCTCCCCTCTCTCTTCTGCACTCATCATATTATTTTGTCATCCAAATAGCATTTCAGATAGGTTACTAGTGAGCAGTCTGGCTACTTGCTGCTTGCTACCTGCAGTCTTAAAAAATAATTTATGAGAAGCCAAAATAGTTATGAGTAAATGCATGGAAACCCATTGGCTTCCTGCAGCAGCCTTAGGAAGGCTGGACATGCCCACCTTCTTTCCAGAGGCACACATGATTAATACAATGAAAAGTCTGTGAGGAACATGTAATTATACCCTTTAATGACAAGCATCAGATTTTGAAAAGTTTGAGCAATGTTGTAACTTGTGAAGACAGTGAAGAACATTTCCTGTCTTCAGGTGAGAAGTTATGATGCTGAGACTGAGTGCTTAATATGAGAGATTTCATCTGGATCAGCACTTTAAATATATCTTTCTTATCTGAAAAGTCAGAAAAATAGAAAAAGCAGTAAATAATGGATTAGTTTTCAGGGTTTGATACATGTGTGTATCTATATAAATATAGCCTCCCACCCTTTCCCTTCAATCCTGTCTGTGTGCACATCTGTGTTCATCACAGGGAAGAGCTGCCACAAGAGCTGCATAGACTTCAATTTCTAATTAAGGAAATATTGGTTTGCAATAAGCTGTCCTGGCATTTATAGCATCCCAACTAATCCCCACAATATCTGCCACTGACCCTGATGCAATTCCAAGCACGTGACGTGGGGCAGCTTGCTCAGAGTCACCAGCCCGAGTGGAGCACGTGCAGGCCTGCAATCTGTGGGGAGTCACCAGGGTGCTGTAAATTCACAGCCAAGTCTGTGGGGTATAATGTCTTCATTTAGAAAAGCCCTTTATCAGAGATGGGGAGGCTGTAGGAGATATTTTGATCAATCCCTCCTATCAGAATTTCCTCTGCTCTGTTTCTCATTAATGGTCTATTACAAGTTGTATCAGCATGGCAGATCTCTGCAAACCTCCACCACTGGCCATTATTTGTTCTGTATTTTATTGACATCTATGTTTAAACACTTAATGCTCTTCATTATGCTCTCAGGATCAGTAACAGCAGGCCATCAACATAAAGCGGCTCAGTGCCATTAAAACTAAGCTACTAACTTATGTTGATCTAAAATAGACTTGAAGATGCAGATGTTGCTGGTGTTTTACTCTCTCTGTATTGCTTTCCATTCTGTTTCTTTTCAACAGTGCATGCTTTTAAAAGCAAATGAATTAAAGCTCAGACATTTTATTAAGCATAAGCTGTTACAGTGGGCTTAAGTGTCTGGTTAAAGCTGTCAGGAACGGAAAGCAAAGGAATGGAAGCTGACTTTTCTGAAATATTTTCTTTCAGAAATTAAATTAAATTATATTTTTTGATATTAGGTAAGGTGAAATTGAGGAGGGACTTGAAGCATCTACATAGTAAGACTACTAAATGGCAAGGAATATTGGAGTGTTTCAAAATGTATAAACAGAATCTGAATTTCAGTCTATTCTATGTCTGCAGCTTTCATTCTGTTTAAAGAAAATGACCAGGGGGTTAAAAAAAAAAAATATCTGGAAAGTTTTGACTAACTCAGGATGTGAATTTGAAAGAGAAATACTTTTTACATGTCACTTTTTTTTGAGAACAGTTATATTATGGTGAAAGTCAGATACAGAGAGACTTAAAGGATGAAGTTTCAAAAAGGCAGAAAACAGAAATAGTAGGAAATTAGTTTGTGCCTGCCTCCTGAAGAATAAGTCATTTGATTTCTTTGGTGACAGGGAGGTTGGTGTGGAGGAGAACCACTGGTTACATAAGGCTTGCAAAAACATGCCAAGATAATAGATTTAGACTTAGAAACCTAAAAAAAACCCCAAACCAAAACCCTGATCACCATTGCATCAGTTTTGGGATGTTCTTCTGTTTAAACATTAGGGAGAGAGGTGCTAACATGATGAGCAATTTTCTTTATTGCATTTCTAGGCATTACAGTGCTCGGCTCAGCAACAGAGGCTGTAGCATGGCAGAACAGCATAGCCTTGTTTGTGTCACTGTGTCCCTCTTGGGGCTAAATTCATTTTGGTTTGGTTTGGTTTTTTCCCCTGCCCTCCACTGTTTAAAATGTGGGAAAATCTGTGTTTCTGAACTATCTCATAGGGATCCAGGAATGTGGTAGCCCTAGCACAACAGGGGTCTTCTATGGAATATGTTATTCCATAGAATAATGTATTTTATTGTTTTTTCTCCCCTGTAAAACCATTAGATTTAGATTTTTTTTCATTCAGTGAGAACTGAACTCTTACATTAACATCATTCTTCTACTCAGTACTTTTCCCATTAAAAATTTCTTATCTTTCACCATCCATGGAAGTTACTGAGAATGTAATCAGTGATTTAAATGCATGTTTTCATCTCACTGATTTTTTTTTAGAAGGGGAACTTGACATTTGCATTCAATTTGATCACACCAAATTACGTGCATATATAGGCTCTTGGACTGATGTGATCCTGTGTCACACATCTCTTCCAGCTCCCTCTCCAAACCCTTTTGGAAAGATAAGAGTGATGGGCTGATATGTCTGTAGTAATGTATAAAGCAAATAGTTGGGGAATAGAAGCACCATATTTTAAAAGAAGTAATAAACTGGTATGGACTAATAAGTAATAACTGGGACTTTGGCACCTTTCTTAGATGAGCAATAAAAAGAACATTCAACATGAAAAATTAAAGGTGTTATGGAGATGTTGAAAGTGATTTTCTGTTTCCTACTGAGGGATTATGAGAAAGATGAAGGATTTCAGTCTTTGAGAACCGCAAATAGTAATTTCTCCAGCTCTATGGGACACACTATGCTAGGAATGAAACAGAGTCTAATAAAACCTGAGGCTGAAATATTACCTCTGGCTTCCAGAACTTTATTCTTTTTATCCTCTCAAAGGAATGCTCCCTTCCAGTTAACCCTAGGACTTCCAGAGTTCACCAGTGCTTGACAGCTCTTATGATACATCATCTGTGCATTTCTGTGTATGTGTGAGTCTCTGCAGGGTTGTTCTGAGAGCGGGGATGGAGAGGAAGAAATGTTTCTTATCTGTAAAGTTGAATGATAAACTGATGAACAATTTGCAACACAGAAGAGCCTCAATATATGTGTTAACTGCTGTATTTTCTCCCCAGTAATTTGTTAATGAGACTGTTAAATCATTAGAGTGGTAGAATGCTCCTTGCATGTGCATGGGTTAAAGGGTCATAGGAAGGTCATAGAATGATTTGGGTTGGAAGGGACCTTAAAAATCATCTGGTCCTTTTTTCCCACACATGGACAGGAACATCTTCTACTAGACCAGGTTTCCTAAAGCCCCATCCAACATTTTCTTGAACACTTCCAGGGATGCGACATGCACAGCATGTCTAGGAAATCTAGCATCTCTAGGAAACCTGTTCCTTGCTCTCACCACCCTCACAGTGAAGAATTTCTTCCTAATATCCAATCTAAACCTACCATCCTTAAGTTGAAGTCATTCCTTCTTGTCCTATCACTACATCCCCGTGGAAAAAGTCCCTCTCCAGGTCTTTGTGGGGCCCCTTTGTGGGTCCCTAGTACCTGCAGGTACGAGAAGGCTGCTAGATCTCCTTGGAGCCTTCTCTTTTCCAGGCTGAACAACCCCAACTCTCTGTTTGTCTTCTTAGCAGAGGTGCTGCAGCCCTCTGAGCACCTTTGTGGCCCCTCTGGACTCTCTCCAAGAGGACTTCATGTGGGTTGCACAGACCCATCTCTCCAGCCTTAGTCCCTCTGGATGACATCCCTTCCCCATAGAGTGTTAACCACACCACAAAACTTGGTGCTTTTAACAAACTTGCTGAGTGTGCACTCAATCCCACTGTCTGTGCCAGAAAATAGTACTCTACTTGTGATTTTTGTGTGTGTGTGTGTGTGTGTGTGTGTGTACCCGAATTATTTTTAATAAGTCCACACAATTTTCAGCCTCTCCGTTGTTAACAGAAAAGCAGGAATCCAGCACAGGTGACATCAAGAACACAGGCTGCAGTAATTTTTAAAGTAATTTTAAATAATATTAAGACTGCAGTTTCCTTGATAGGGGTATTTTCTTCCTGACTTTGCCTGCTTTGTGTAAAATAACATAACTGGACATAAACCAGTACTGAGCTATCTAAAATGTGAAACTAATTTAATTTTAAGGAAAAAAAATTAATACCAGTATTGACGATTCATGCTATTTTTGTGTCTTGCTCTTGCAGTCTTTTCCTTTTATTTTCATACATACCCTTTCTAGTTTTATTTCTCTTCTGAAATGTGGTTAGAAATAGCTTGTATGGGGGGTTTAGTGTTGTGCATTTTTAAGGTGAGGTTACTAGGACAGTATTTTACAACTGGAGCACCCTCTTCTGTAAACATTTTGAAAGGTGTATTGGCTGTGGAGTTACAGAATTGCATTATTGACATCTCTCACGGACTACGAATTACACTCCTTATTTTTGGAGCATCATCCAAATCTCATTAAGCTCAGCTAAAATATATGCTTGTAGGTCAGTTTCCCTGAGGCCAGTTGCTTAAGGCAATCTTAGCTAAGGACACGCTTGTGAGAATTGCAAAATCATAGTCTCACTTAAGTGCTTCTGATTCTTTTGTTTTATCAGTGAATGCTTTTTGCTCAAATTGGTTATGAATAAGTTAAAAATATAACCCGAAGCAGACAGAAACAAAAGTAGGGATGGAGCCTTTGAAGCAGAATACATAGACTTGAACCAGTTCCTGGTCTGGTTTAATCATTATTGTAAGGGAAGAATCCATAATTTGCATTCCTTTAGGGTACTCATTCCATTGCTGGACGTGCTGCTCTAAAATAGTGAAATTCTTGGCTTGGTCTGGATTCTTGGTTTCGCTTCAGACGAATGTGTCTCAGTAAAATGCACAAGAAAAAGACAATGGCGCCCTGTAACCATTTTGCAGTCACTTTTCACAGTTGAAAATGCTCATTAACATCACAATGGCAGGAAAGGAAAGAATCAAGCTCTCCTTGTATTGCGGCCCTGGGTAGTGTATGTGGCCAGCCTTTGTCTCTGAGCCTGTCCTTCTAGGGTTTAGAGGTGAGGAAAACGAGGTACAACATTCAGTCAATAATGCTAACTGCAGAAGCTTGTTTTTCAGAAGTTAATTTAAAATTTCTAAATGGAAGAGAGCGTTTTATTATTTTACCACTTCCTTCTCTCCCGGCATTGTAGACTTTGCTTTAAGGACACTTTAGCTGTATTTTTCTTTTTCTATAGCCAGCTAAGTGGATACTTTTTATCCCATGAAGAAAAGAGCCTTTCAAAAACAAACAAAAAAAAACCACCAAAAAACTCACACATCTTGCAGGAGTTCCTAATTTGTGGTAGTGTTCTGAGAAAGGAATGGGAGGAAATGGAGGGGAAGAAGGTCTGGGCTTAGTTTTCTTCAAAGATTAGAAGTAAGGCAAAGTGTCTCACTAGATTTTCCATAGTTCCACTGACAACGAAATTTATTAGAAAAGAGGTGAAAGCTTTCTAAGTTTCTGTTAGTATCCTGTATAAATACCATATATATTTAGGACCTGGATGAATTAAGAAAGATTGTTACACCTCCTTGATGCTTAAAATGCAGTGGAGATTTTTCTGCAGTAATTCTATTTAGTTATTGCACAGTATCTAAATCATGAGTCAGATATGGCATTTCGTTGGAGTAAGTGTATAATTAAAGTGCAATATGTAATGAACCTAGAACATTTTCAGTGGAAAAAATAATAATCCACAGATTTGTCTTAATTATTAGAAGAAATGAACACAGCAAACTCTCTTAATTAGACCTTTCCAATGCTCTTCTACAATTTTTTATTTTTAAATAAACATGTACAAACTATTATAATACAAACTGACTTGTTTCTTTAATTCTTTGTTTTGCACTTTTATATTATAGAAACTGCTTCTCTTGCGACAGAAATAATAGTCATGTGAGACATCATCATTATGGAACTTTATAACTCGATTACAGAATTCTTAATTAGAGCAATAGTTTAATAGGTATTAAACAGTGACAGTTACTTTCTTTACTGACAGTTTTAAGAGCAAAATTGCAGGGAATTATAAAGGGCATTTTGCAAATGAATTATATCCCTCCTGTTCAGCTCCGCCTGGAGAAAGGGAGTATCAGAGAAGTGTGTTTTGATGGAGTAAGCTGCAGAAATTACAGCTTCGAGCAGTGCCACTGCAGGGACAAATTGGCAGGCGGGGCAAAAGCAGAGGTGACCCGAGTCACCCCTGGCCAGCTGGACCCCCCCAGGGCCTGGGCAAGCCCCCTCTCCAGGAGGGCCCATTGCACGCCAGGCTGGCCGGGCTTGGAGCAGAGAGGATGCTCCAGAACAGCCCCAGGTATGGCCATTCCCAACACCTTCTGCAGCCATGGGGATAACTGTGCCCCTCTCCATGGCTCAGTGAGGAGGAAAAGTGCACATTCATCGAGGCAGGGCTGGGTGGGGGCTTTCAGAGGCACAGACACAGCTGGGGAGGCCCAGGTTCAGGTGAACTATGGATGTCAATTCCCTCTACGGTCACTAAAGCTAACAGAGCCAAGGAAATAACTTAAAGCAGGTATCTCTGGCTGCTCACAGAATCCTTCTAGGCCTGTTTCACTATACTGACTAGATCGTGGTTGGCTGGGACACTGATCTCGCATGCTGCCCTCAGCTTTTATCTGTCTACATTCAGCACTGGATCCCATCATGTGACTTTAACATCTTATTCAGTCACCTCAGCATAGGCTAATATTCACTGGTAGTATCCTGTTTTAGTAGCCATCACATATTCCTCTCTTCCACAGCTTTCACCCATCTAGGAGTATATTTCCCTCCAATCATATCTCCCAACCCTGTGCAGATGTCTTAGGTACACCCAGGCATCTAAAATGGTACAAGGCACCCATATTTTTAGGGAATTGTATGCCAGCCTTATTCTTTTAACAGTGGTGGCAAAGAAGTCATAGCAAAGCCTAACTCATAATTTCCTTTTTCCAAAGTTACAAATGCAGGTCCAATACTGTTCTTTTACTGAAGTTATGAGGTCTTTTATAGAAGACAGATAATTGTAAGCATATGAATTTTAAGGAAGCTTAATGTATCGCTAAAATAGTCAGTATCAATTTAAAAAATCATAGGAAATATTAATTCTTTTAACTGGAATTGCTCCAACACACAACTGTTCTTAATCCACCTAGCTGGGAAACAAGCAGCTGAGAAACAAGAGCAGGATTATCCACCTAGATTGTCCTTCAGCATCCTTAATCTGCAATGAAAAGGCTACAGTCATGATTTCTCCTAACAAAAGATTAATGGGCATCCTAGGCTAAATCATAAAGTGTGGCAATCAGGACAACAGGAAGAATTAGAGTAGGTTTCCCTCTCCAACTAGTAGCTGCCCCAAATGGTTTGTTGATCCCACTTTTGTCTTCATGTGGATAGTTCCCAACTCAAAGGCAATGCTGGTTGTGCCTCTAAATGGGCAGCAGGCAGTGCATCACTATTATATACAGCCCTGCTCAGTGCATGCAGGCAGCTCTGAACAACCCAGAGCTATAAAGGAATGCAAATCAGGAAAACGTTTGCAGGACAAGTAAAGAAATGGATGAATTGCCCCATACAGAGCAAGGACTGAGCTCTGCTGAAGGGTGAAGCTCTAAGCTCACAGTGTGTTTGAACGGGCAGAGGCTGCAGATGTATTTATTCACAGTGAATAGATATGTAAAAAGGGGTCTCACTTCTGTCAGTTCTGTTTGAGCTAAACCAGAGCAAGGAGGTATCTGAGCATTGAGTTGGTTACACAGAGGCCTGTTTTGCTCCTTCTCAAAGGGTAATAGGAATTCAGAAGTCAGATTCTGTAGCACTCAGGAAGAAACTACTGCCAGCTGTTTGGACTCCTGGAACAACTTGGCAAAGATAGGGTGAGATGTCCAGACAGTCTTCACATATTTCACTTACATTGAGATAAATTGATTAAAAAGTACAAGACAACTGCTTTGTTTATTTTTATTTTAAGGCATGCTTGTAACACCTCTGATTTTTCACCTTTTTCTGGAGCACCACGTGGATTAGTTTGGTGTTGATGCAAGTATTAGCCCAACGTTTAGAACATGCACAGGTTCTGGCATTTCTGTATACTTTTTCTGGTGTTTTTTAATGCAGTACAATGCATAAAGAACCTTCTGTTCTCCTGAAGATCTTTTCAAAACTCTTCAGCTTTAGTACAAGTGTTTCAGAGATGGAGAGAGATTTAAATAGTCATTCTGATGCTGAATACTCATTTAACATGTTGCAGCTGATCCTGGTGGAGTGCTGTGTACAACTTAAGTATCAACAGTGGGGTTTCAACAGAGCTCAGAGTTGCTGCAAATTTCAGTTCTTGGCAAGAATGTCAAGTTTGTATGTGCCAAGTGTCTGTTATTTAACCAAGCAGAGGATATTGAGTTACTGTAGCAGAAGCAAGATGTATGATTCATGTTTGCATATCCTTCTTCAAAACAGAAACAAAGAGATTTCACTTTGAACACATCATGCTTCTCTTGCGTCTTTTACCGTTCACGTTGCCATAATTTGGCAATAAAAGTACAAGTATTAGGTATTTATTCACTTTTTAGTGGGATGGGTAGCAGAGCATGCAGTAAGGTAGTAAACGAAACTAGGTAAGACAAAACTTGCAGCAGCATAGTGTTCATTTAAAAGTTGTAGAGCAACACTGTGTCATTAAAATTTTGTCACTATCAAATAGAGTTTAGTTTGAAAAAAAGCTTAAAAAATAATATTTACAAAGTAATAGTGACTTTAAATAAAAATTTTTTATGTTAGGCACGAAAAAAATTACTTGGGGGCAGTTGGATTTGATGCTGTTCCTTTAACACTTGGTCTTAAGGCTGCAGTCAGTGTCAGAACAGATCAGCTCAGAGCCCAGTTTAGCCCAGTTTTGTCCCTGTGCCCCTGCCTAGCACCAACCACGGCCGCACACAGGGCAGGGAGTGCTCCCATCTGCTGAAGTCCTCCACTGAATGCTAACCAGGTTTTCCTGGTTCAGCCTCCCTAGCTGGGGATGGTGCTTAGGGCCATTCAGCATGTAATGAAGTGGATATACAGATAATTAACTTTAGGATAGAGATTATATTTTTCTGTAAGAAAACTCAGCTGCAAGGAAACTTTGGAGTTTGATTCATTTTTGGTTCCAGATTAGTTTCCACTGGTGGCAACAGACATGAATTCAACATAGGGATCTCTGGGTGAAAGGATGGACTGTAACAGCATGAGCTTGTGCTGTCTGCTCCGTGGCCTCTCCCCACTCGTGGGCTGTGCATGCAGAAACAGCTGTGAGCCTTGCCTTGAAGCCCTGGCAGCTTTGTGTGGTCAGAGGATTATGCAGTTGCCTGCACTGCCTTGGCAGGTCCCAGTCTGTGTCACACACAAATAGGTCCTGGACAGGTCACCTGTGCATGGGTGACACTGCCATGGACCACCAAAGCATATTGAAAAGTGGCGTGTGCAGTCTCTTCATGTTTTTTTCTATCTATATTGCATTCATTTTCACTTGGTTGAATTAAGGCCCCAAATATATTGCAAGGATTATTACTGGATCAACACGGTGAAAAGTATGATCATCTTAGGTCTGTGTGACAGCATTTCCAGCACTTTGTCCAGAACAGGTTTTGTTTTGTTTGTTTTGTTGGGTTTTTTTTAAAGAAACACTTGTGAACAATTTGAAATCTCCTGGATAATTACAAATGAAAATGTAAATGACTGAAAACGGCTATAACTGCTGTGAGCAAGTAATTTTATTATTTGTTTTGCATTTTATCAAAACTTTCCAGTATTTAACACAAGGCTTTATAGCTCACTTTAGTGTCCTGCTTAGCAGGCAGAAGTGAATGGGAAAGTTTGCATTTTGGCAACAGCAAGGAAAATTATATTTGCATTTATTGTCTAACTCAGATGAAATATATATATATTTCCTTTTTTACATTCCTCTTGTGCGAAGTTTTCTTTACCAAATTTCGACCTTCCTCCCCACCCCCTATTTTAGGGGTGGTCACCAAATTTCGACCTTCCTCCCCACCCCCTATTTTAGGGGTGGTCTTCAGGTTCTATACCATTTTATCATAATATTCCATATAGTTAAATAAATAATTTCTGAGATTAGATTTTCAGTGTGTGTTTGTGAAGTAAAGTCCTGATTTGAATCTGTGTCCTTGAACCTGTCATGAAATTACAGCTATAAGACATAATTTTTCTTGAATATATCATTTTAGGGGAAAACAGCTAATTATATATGTCAGGAGTGAGATGTTTGGGTTCTTTCAGAGGAGGAAGAGATATCGTTTTAGTGATCAGAGCTGCAGAAGTAAAGAGAAAATAAGGGAAAACGGTTTCAGTAATGCATAAAATTGAGGAACTGAAAAATAAAGGAACACAAAGGAAGCAAGAGTTGAAAGAAAAAAAAAATGATAAACAGCAGATGGGGATTTTGGGGAAACCACAGAAGTAACGGAAATAACCGCGCTTTGTTTTCATGTACTGCTTGGCCTTAAAGCTTTGTTAGGCTAAAGTGTCCTTTTTATCAGAGCAAGGGGTGTTGCAAAGATTATTTCAGTGGCGAGTCTGTGTAGAGATGAATGTGCTTCTGTTTCCCTCTGCTGATTAGCACAGTCCCAAATGGCAAGTGTGATAAACCCTGCTCTTTTGATGCCCCTTTTCTCCCTTCAACTCAAAGACTTTGAGATCACAGGGTAATTTTTTTTTTTCCCTAACAAGACCCCGGTGTTTTCTCCTGAATTCTTCATAAATCAGACTTTTTAAATACTTAAGACGGTGTCCTTACATTTCCTGTTTCCATGGAATCTATAGGAGGTTTAAAGTATTCCAGGGTGCTCTGCCAGCCCTTAAAGCCATTATCAGATTTTCAGTCTCTTTTGTCTCACTTAGATCTTCTGAGGATATTGCAGAGCTGTTTTCAGTTGAGCAACTCTGCATGAGGAGCTCTTAAATGATACCTTCTAAACTTCCTGTATTCCTTTGATTTCACACTGGGTCTATTTTTTGCATCTTACTGACATTTGTCATTCCCTTGAGGCAAGTACTACAGCATCTACAACACCCACAGCCACATAATCACAGGCTTGGACTTGTGAAATCTTTTAAAAGAAAAAAAAATCAAAAACTGAAGAAAGTGTTCTTGTAGTGAGTGCACTGAGATAGCATAAGAAGGAAGGCAGCTGTACAGCCACTTTACATAAATAATATCTTTCCAAAACTTCTGTTTCCACATCTTTGGTTTTTTAGATAGCTTTTTTTTTTCCAAACCCACCTCTCCTAACCTTTTCCTCAACTTGTCTGGAGTCACTTCAGTGCAGCATCCAGGCTACCAGGACCACTGAGTAGTGGTCTGACATCTCTGCTCTCTTGCCATGCATGAAGACAAAACATGGCCACGTTTAAGGCAGGATTTGTGCCACTCTTTTTAGTGGAACCAGGCTTTGGACCTTAGGGCACAAAAATCTGTGTACTGTAATCCTGATGCTTCTTTTCTTTTCCTTTTTTTTTTTTTTTTTTTTTTAGCACACCAACATTGAATGTAATTACTGGGAAGTTTTTGTTTTTAAGACTCTTTTTCTGCAGCATGTGTTTCAAGTGTTCCCTTGTGAGTTGCAAGTTGAGCTACTATTAAGTTGCTTGATTGTTATGCAGTGCTAAAGCATGATACAATTTCTGTGCATAAATGTAATTTCTCTGCTTATTCTCTGCTCATTTAAAATGTTCATTTAAAATTTAAAAGAAGGATAAAACAAAGCAAATAAAAGAATGCAGGAGATCAGAGTGTAAGGAAGAGATGATTAGAATCTGTAACTGTAGAACTAGAGAGTAGATTTTACTTCTGGAAGAGCAGGCAAATTGCAATTTGGGGTGGTGCTGCTAGAGAAAGAGCTATGACAAAAGCAATTTGTCATGAAATATGGAAAGGCTATGCTGGGCAGCCTGTAATTATGAGCCAGTCTCCATGTTTGGCAGGAGTGCCCCCTGAAAATATTGATGCATCCATGGTTTCTTGCCAGGCTATGGCACACGGGCTCTCTCAGGTGTGCTGGCAGATGCGTTCATGGCCCCATGCTGGGAGCCACGGTTCAGTTCCACTGAGCAGTCACTTAGCATATTTTTCAGGAAGGACACCAGAGAAGATTTGTTAGATCAGGTTTCCTGAGCTGTGTCACAGTGTGGTCCCACAAACTACTGCGCTGGCACAACTATGGGAGCAGTGAAAGCAGGCATCAGGGTATGTAGCACTTGTGGCACACTGTGTAGTCGTTGAGCTGAAGTGTAGATATTTGGTACTTTAGTGTCGGGATGGCCTGAAGTGGTCAGAATTCCATAATATGCACTATTTCCAAAATCCTTTTAAGCTTCAGTCGCAGCAGATTGCAAGGCTCACTGTTGGCTGCCTTTTGGCATGAGGTCTGGTTGTAGGAGCAAGCAGAGATTTACAAAGCTCAAAATCAAGGTCCCCACCTCTTCCATCTTTTGCTTTCCCTCTCTTGCCCCATTTCTTCTGCCATGCCAGGGCCTCTATTCAGGGCAGGGCAGCAGGAGCTGGACTGCCATGGCATTGCAGGGACTGGCACCTGCAGCCTGGCCTGGCCAGAGGCAGCAGGGGGCTCAGCCTGGCCCCCAGGCCCTGACAGCTTCTTCCTGATGTGTTTTGGATGCTTCGTTTGCTACCTCTGCAGCCTGCTGCAGCCATATGGTGTGTAAGGGATCTGAAACCTGAATGCCTCTATAGATGTTGTTCTTCTTGTTTTTTCCTGTTCAGCTCCCTTTCTGAAAGCACTTGTGGAGCAAGTGTAGTTAACTTGTTTCAGTATTCCCTGAATGTATTCCCACCATCATTTCTGAGAAAGGTGAGTTTCTCGTTCTTGTGAGTCTCATTGCAGACACTTCACCAGGATCAGTCTGTACTTGCTGTTAAAATCAAGGCATAAATGCCTTGACTATGACCCAGCATTTGGCAGGAAGCCTCTGAAGGGCACGCAACGGTCTGCTGGTGTGTTTTTGGAAACCTCCAGAGAAGCAGCCACAGATTTGGTCAGATGAGGGGGTTTGCTGCTGAGAAAAAGGACCAATAATTGTATGATAAGGTCCTTTTGCACTACATCCTGCTCAAGCAGTAACTTGGCTACCAAGTGTGAACAATAGTTCTATTCTGCACTAGAATCAATCCTGATTTGCACTGAAGCAAAGGAAAGCAAAGCTGAAGCAAAATCAGCAGGAGCCAGGGTTTTTCAGGTAAATCTATGCTCTTAAAGAACAATGACAAAGACACCAGAACAGAAAAAGGATAACTATAATTAAATAGTATTAAAACATTGTTAAATATTTATGTTCTCTCTGTCTTACACTATGATGAGCTTTACAGGTTGGTAGAGCTTTTTAAACAGGGAAAGCTAAAGGAATAAGAAATGCTGCTCACTTATGGTGGCTGAAATTCAATCCTTTTGGAGTCAGTGGAAGTTCAGTTGTTTAATTCAGTAGGGTCAGGTTTCTACTGTTTATAATGACCTACTGTATGTTTGGACACCCTCTAAGCACAGGAATTAGCCTCCACTACTTAAATGTTTTTAATACTTTTGAAGATCAAGTGTAATCATTCAGCAGCTCTTGGTATGTGCTGAATGTTCATTTTGTTTCCTAATTATATTAATTTCTGGTAACCTGCTAGTGAAGACAGCAGTAAGATAAACCAATTCCAAGCAACAATGTAACTTCCAGCATAGGCTTTCCTTATGTTTTATATTTTATAAAGAAGAAACAGAACCGTTTTTCAAAACTGCAGGAGGAAAACTGAGTTCCTTTTAGTTTTGTGGAAGATACTTGCCTATGGATAATGTTTCTTACTGTGTTGAGCATAAATGCCAAATTCCAGTTTGAGCTGGGATGTTATCACAGCTCTTCTGTTTATGTCCTTTTACAGCCAGGCCTTTACAGTAAATTGATTGTAAATCAGGAAAAACTTCTCTTAGTGCTCCAAATGGAAACTGTTAAACTCTTCATGAAGGAGTAAAATTCCTGAAAAGTAACTCTTAAATGGAAAGGGGATTTAGCAGTTTTAGGTCTCCATTAAAACCATGTAAGTGCATGTGGATTGACACGGCCATGTTTAGGAAGCTGCCAAAGAGTTGCTCTTGGCAGAATCATGCCTTGGAGGGTTTAAAGTCCACTGCCCAGGAACTTGCCTGCATTTGTCATTAACTTGGGCTTTCTCGCAGTCAAATCCCTCAGTGATGCGTTTCATTTCCTTCATACTAATTTTTCAATTTCCTTTTTTTTTTTTTTGTATCAAGCAAGGAGTAGTTTTGCAGCACCTCAGATGTAATTTCTACACATATTCCGTGAATTGCCAACTTTAATTTCACTTGACTGTCTCTTTGATGGAATTTTCCCTACACCACAATTGTTTTTATAATTCCAGATGGGTAATTATGGGCTAGATGGTAATACTTTGGGGAAGGCAGGAGAAGTAGGTAGTGTGCAGAGTGAGAAGGGATTTGAAAAATGCTATTGGGATTGGCAGGGAAATGGAGGAAAGCAGAATCTTGTGACAAGAAGTTTATATCCCTTTAGCTTTAATTCAAATACACAAATCTCTGTGTTGCTTTTTTAATGTGATACAGTACAGCTAAAAATACACCAGTGATGTGTACAAGAGGAAAAAAAAATCTTTTCCTGAGGGATATAAAGACTCTCAAGTCATCTCGTTTTCCTAGATTCTTGTCATCTGTGCACTCCAAATTAAAATGGAATAATAAATAAAAAATCCACCCTATATCAGGGCAAAGGTTCCTTCTGTAGATCTGCCTTGTTAGCAAGTGCTACACTTCTCTGTGGAGGTGCTTGCTGGTTCCTGCTGATTCATTATGGCAGGAGTGGCTCGTTAACTCTTGCCAGAAGGACGAGTGACAAGTGTGGCTCTCTCCTGAAAAAGAGCAGAAGAGCTCAGCCTGACCTCAATGCAGCCAGGGTAGATTTCATTCAGGGCAATGCAGGATGCTGACGTGGGAAGTAGATTTGGATTTTATCACGCCAAAACGGTGTTTTTAAAACCTCTCCAAGCAGCTGCTCAAACATCCTGATCTAATGAGATACGGGCAGAGAAACTGCCGGTTCAGCTGGCAGGGGGAGAGCGCTTGAGCAGAGCTTGGAACAGCGCTTCCTGCACCAGGAGAGGTTTGTCCTCCTTTTGGCAGCCTGCTTGGTGGGAGCGGTTGCGTGGGAGAGGGCTGTGGCACAGAACTGGGTGGATGGAAACTTGGTGGGAGCACAGCGTGACCTCACAGAGCAGGCACACAGTTTGTAAACTGTGGCAACAGCTTCAGCTCTTGTAGTTCATTTGTAGTTACATAAATAGATATGTGTATTATATATTTTTATATATATATATATATAGTGTGTATATGTATATATTAGAGTGTATACGTATGAAACCCACACTTCTCACTTCCAGTCTGCTGTTCCTTCCACGAGTTTTATGACAGTTGTGTGCCTGATGCACAGTGAAAATGTGTTCTCAAAGGTCACAAAGAAACCTCTCAGGGCTGAGTTCGTGTCTTGTTCTTATGCTTGGGGTTTGAAAGGAAATTTTCCTACAACAAAATGGGTCGCGTGAACATTGGTTTGTTTTCCTGGTCTCACCGAGGTGCTTTTCAACTGATAAGTTCACTTTTCAAGTGCGCACATATAGTCAAGCTTTCTGCTGTTTGTGTGTCTGTAGCACACACTTGGAATGCTTCAATGGCTGAAATATTTTGAGTAACATTTGTATGTCTGGGCAGTATAGGAGGGTTTTTTCCTATCCTGGGATATAAAGAAGGCCAAACTAAATGGCATAGCAGAAGTCCCTTTCATGGATAGTCCCTTTTATAGCTAGCCACTGGCAAAGTGCAAGCGAAGTAAAAATTAAATCAAACCAGGATATTTCAACTTTCAAAGCTGTTGTTCCAAACCTTACTTATTAAGACAACAAGTAGGACAGCTATTTATTTCAGTGATAAAATTGAAGGTTTAAGTTTCAGCATTGTTTTTGACATCACAGCATATTCTGCTATATTCTAACAGTGTCTGAATAGGCAAGACTCTGACAGTGCAAAAATATTGGCTATTGTCACTCCTGTGCATAGGGAGAGAAAGAAAAAATAGTTGCTTCAACACATATCTGATGGCTACTGCTATTAAAAAGTTTCCATTAGCCCAGCCAATTGTAATGTTCCTCTTTCCTTGTTCTGTTTAATGATAGAAGAGGCTATTAAAAAATTGGCTGTTTTGAGAATGTGATTCAGCCTTCAATTACCCTGTGTGTTGTAACATCACCTAGGAGTTAGTTAAGGTTTCAGTTAAAGTTCATGTAAAGTATTTGTGTAGCTATGTATAAATACATAATTAGCACTATGCTAAATGGTTTATTTCTCTTCTGAATGCCACAGTATACCCTGAAAATTGCGCTTTCCCTTTAGTCACTTGTTTCAGAGAGCCTCTTGCACATGTGCATTTCCAGTTACAATAATTCATACATTTTGTACACAGTTTTAATCACTTGAAAGTCTTTTAATTATTAATAAGGTGAAATCCATTGATTTTCTCCAGTTGTTCAAACACGAGTCTGGCCTAATCCTGCCTCAGGCTTGAGAGGCACTGAGATGAACAGCAAATCCTTGAGCTAAACATTCATTTCATGGGATTTAAAGTGCATGGGGGAAGGTGGGGGGGAGAGGACACCTCCTTTTCTTTTCCTTCTATGACCTTTTCTTTTCACTTTTTCCAATTTTCTCATCTGCAAACACGTATTTGAAAGCTGTAATTTTGTGATGACGAAAATAAGTAAAAATAGAATAGCTTGGAAAAAAAAACCTTCAAGAGAAGGTTATTGCTCAGTTTAATCTACACAATTTATGTGACTGCACAACTAGTGAAGGTAGACCTGTGGTGCAGCAAGCTTTGCTACTGAGGTGACGAAGTGGTGTATCTGATAAGCAAACTTGTGAGGGTTCTAGCCCATAAAAGTGCATAAGATCATGCAGGACTTGTGTGCTGTGTTAATGCACGTGTGTGTGTGAGGTTTATCCTGTGATTAGTGTCAGATTGTCCCTTTTGTGTGAAGAATTCTTTTCACTAAAGCCTCTGGCTCAGCTGCAGAACAGTGGTTTGATGCAATTTTGTCTCAGTTTATTTCTTTAATTGATTTGATCCTCCTTTTTCTTGACTATTTGACCCAAATTACTGAAACCTGGCACCCATCCACCCTACAGGAGTCAAATAATTTGTTTTACCCCTTTATCAGTTTAGTTTTGTTTCACCTCAGACTCCCTCATGTTGTATTACCATAAGAAGTCTCTTCTCTGAGCTCTGAATCCAAGCTAAAGCAGTTTTAAAAGAAAGGGAGGCAGGGTGGTGGTGTGTGCATAAAACTGAGCACACACAGAGGCTAAAAATCCTCACAATTTATTAATTTCAAAATATGTAATTTGAGGTTGTCCTCAGTGTATTCTGGAAATCACTGCCAAGCTTCTGAGCTTTGCTCTATTTTTTTTCTGTAATTTTTAGCCTTTGAACAGCCCCTTTTCAGCTGCTTAGCGACCCTGATCTCGGGGACTTCACTCCCAAAATGATATAAGCATTTCAGAAAGCATCCACAGATAGGAGAAGTTCAAAGTGGCAAGTGTCAGTCCCTGGGCTGTGCACGGGAGGACGGCATCCATCCTCTCTGAAGAGAAATGGTGTTTTTCACTGCTGCCACTAAAGGGAAGCCTCCTCTGGGACCTTGTTAGATGCTTTCATGTGAGGACCATTTGACCCACTTCTGACTAGCGAGCAGGCTTAGCAGGCAGTAGGTGTTGGGGAGATGCCTTTGGCTGATCTCCTCCCCCTCTTTGCAGGGAGAGGAAACCCTCAGTGGAATATATTAGGGATAATAACGGGGTAAAAATGTCAGTTAACGAACGGTGATGGATGGATATCCCAGTCAAAAATAATAATAATAATCTTCAAAAGGTGTCTCTGTTTACAAAGACGGCATCAAAATAACATCAGATGTCCTTTTAGAAACAAATTAAAAACATAATATTGTAGAACTAATATTTTGGTTTTAATAACAAATAGTATTAGTTGCTGAATGTCACTCAATGTGGACTTTTAAATTGAGCCCAAATTTTCCTTTAACGTGGTGAAATCAACTTAGTGAAATTGAAACATGCATTGGCTGGGAGAAAATTGATTGATTTGTGACTCCATACTTGCTACAAGCAAAGAAGGGAGGAGGAGGGGTGCTAATGAAAGGTGTATCTTTAAGCTATATCGAAAAAAGGTGGTATAAAACTAGTTTTATGGTAAGGAAACAATTGGCAAAATAATCCAAAATATGTACCTGTAACAGATCCTTTTTAGCTGATATCGAAGACAAAAGAAAAAAATCAACTTTCAACCATAATGCTGTTTCTTAGACAAAACAAAATACCCTGTTACTTTTCCATCTTTCCCTTTGCTAAATACAGTAATTTTGGTGTTTATCAATAAGATAAGGCATTCATTGTAAGGCAGCCAGTTGGAAACTGGTAATATCTGGTTTCTTTTAAGATGTTGATGATCTACAAAGCCTTTTCAGGTTTTTTGTATGCTAAAGCAGGCCTTCATGCAGGTATCAGTGTGGTCTGGATTAGGAGATTATTGCATTTTGTCCCTGGGAAAACTAGTTTTGATCTACAGTTTCCTTCCCAATCACCTCTAAATATGCAAGACTGAATCTACAGCAGTTCCTGTGGAAGAGATCAGAAATAAGTAACTTTTGAAAAAATGATTAATTTTAAGACATGTATTACTGCATAAAATATGAAATATTCTCCTTTCCTGCCACTGGGGTTCCTCATGAATAATCTGCCTGACTCTGTACAGAGCAAAGCAATCACTGTATCAAGAGAGAAGCCAGAGAAATCAATTAAATTGTTGTGGCAAGTAGAAAATAAACAAGAGGGAGCATGTTTTACAAAACAAAAAATTTCTGCTATTGCTTTGTATTTGGAAGTCCACTTAAACATTGGCGCTTTAGATGGTTTTTCGAGATTTCATTCATATCTTCAAAAAGAAACTGGAAACCAATAGATGAATATCTGGAGGGGGAAAAAAAAAAGAATTCTTGCCTAGCACATCTTTTGAATGCTTGTCAGTACCTTTCAGGTACACCAGTGACTGAAAAACTGACCCAAAGGGGTAAAATCAGAGTACAGAGGCAGTGCTAGGCCTGAGGAATCCAACAGGCTGTAGGATGAAGACATCTGTAGCTGAATAAAGACGCTGCCTTTAGGAGATTATCCTGAAAATGATTGCAGCTGCCACCAGAGAGCCGAGGAGCCAGATGCTGCCGTGGCCCCCGGGGAACCGGCCCCATGTGAGGAGCTGTCAGAGACAGAAGGGTTGGAGGAACAGACATCCTTCTCCAGATCCTACAGTAAAAAATCACACTGTGACAGCTCTACCCTTAGCCTTTGTCATCAGTGAGGGAAAATTTGCTATAGGCCTCTTGCCATCAATTATCTCTTCTTTTTCTTTTCTTTTCTTTTCTTTTCTTTTCTTTTCTTTTCTTTTCTTTTCTTTTCTTTTCTTTTCTNTTTTTTTTTTTTTTTTGACACTTAGAGACATGACTTGTAGGAAATGACAAATTACTATGGTGTACTTTGCATGCAGGAAAGAGTAAAAACTCTTAAAATAGACTTTGAACTGAAAATGTGTGTGTTGCTCCATAAAGTGTTAGGAGTTTTAATTTGTTAATTATATATTTCATGTCTTTGGAAGTCGAGTAGCGGCATTTTTATGATAGAGGTGGCATCTCACAGCAGAAAAAAATGAGTATTTTTATTTCATTAATTAAGTTCAGTGCTGTTGACTTTAAATACTAGAATATACATGAATAGAATACATGTATAGAACTTTTATACATAACTTGCAAACAAATTCTGTGACTTTGGCAGGAGTTATATGACTTTGGAAAGCTCATACTTACAGGGAAGTGCTGGTTAGTAAAGAGGACTTTCTTGCCTAACTCATATAACCAGAATGTCCAATATTATTTCTGTAATACTTCTCAAGAGTGACTTTCCACCTCAGGAACTGTAAATCATTTTGGTCATGAGAAAGGCAGTGGTAGAAGTCTAAGCATCTTATTTTTAACCCAACTATTTGATTAGTGTAAGGAATCTTTCTCATAAACTGACAAACCCTTTTTTTTTTTCCTGTATGGATACTTGTTTCTCAGCTCTGTGTCTCTGTAGGTAGTAACATTTATTTCCTTATTGCTGTGTAGATAAGTTCCCATGTGAATGGCTTCTAAAATGATTCAACCAACCTTAGACATTTTTGACCACAGTACCTTTTGTCAGCTGTACATAACTGGGGAGCATAATCTGAAATGCTTTCAGATTTACACCAGCATTTTTTTAGATGTAGAGCAAGTGAGTTTAATAATATCATTTAGAAATTCCAAAGAATACCAAAATTATTCAAGTCTGTCTGTAGTTTAATTTAAATATACCTTTTATTAAATGTAAGCTTTATATATTCATAAGGAGTGCTACTAATGTTTTTTTTTCCCTTTTTTTGTCAGTTGTCCACCCTCTATTTACGTTGGTATCAAACCTTGATCTGGCATTACTAATTCTCTCTCTATTGCTGTGTTCACATCAATTATTTTACCACACAGGCACTTAATCATGCTCTAAGTAGCTCTTTGCCCTCTTGTGCAGCTCTCTCAGCGTGTTGAGCTCCAGATTTTGATATCTATCTCAGAGCTCACCACATGCCACGTGTTGCACAGAACACAACCCATATGTCAGATGATAACCTGGCCATCCTGTCCTGTTGACCTCTCCCTCTGACCCCACGGGGGACAGATTGCTGTCCTGCACCATCACAGTTGCTAAAGTGTTCTGTCCACTGCCTATTAGGATGGATGTCCTGAATTTTCCAACATATACAAAATACTTCAGTGAATCAGCAGTGGGCTATTGTGCCATTTGTCTTCATCTGGCCAACTTCATTTCAGTTTGTGAGGCAAACAAGGGAAATGGAAGTGGTTTGCTGGTCAAAGCCATGTTGCAATGCTCTGCGAGCTAAATGAGAGGATTTTCTTTGCTGTTCTATGAGTGGTAATTAGGTCAACATAAGGATGGCAGATCTCAACCAGCAGGCTTTAAAGGGAAGAAAACAAGAAACACGCTTTATGTGTCAATCATATTCACCTAAATGTAACCTGGAAATTGTATATGGGAAAAATCATAACTCAGTGTTACTTGTATGCAGTTTGAGAGGGTCTGTGGTTTTTTATGTGGGTTTTTTTTTTTTCATAACAGTGATGTTAATTGCATAGGTTGTATTTGTTCAGGGATACACAAATTTAAACTTGGTCATTTCTGAGTTGATATACATAGCCATAGTCAGCTAAGAAAGTATTTGAGTATATTTTCTGCGGGCTGATTTTATTAGACATTTTGGAAGAGGAAATAGAGTGTTTAACTATTCAGACAAAAGAGTTGCCTAACTCGCAAGGGAAAATATCTATGGAAACATTCTATAAATTATGCTGGCCTTAAATTATTTTATAATTATCCTGGCATCCATCCCAAAAGCAGATGAGATGATAATGCAGTTCACCTGTAGATGCAGCAAGACCTGAAGAGTTGTTAGCAGTTTTTGTGCACAGCCTTGTTCATGATCAGCTTCTGAATGAACTTGAGGAGCAATTTTGAAAAGACTGTGCTGCAGCATAGAATATTTGAGCTGAGAGAAGTCTGAATTTGCTTTGATTAGATTCTATCACTAAAGAAAACTTAGAGTTCCTTTGCAAAGAGCAGATGAAGGCAACATTTTAAACCACAACGAATTTCCTGCTGCCATTTTTTAACAACATCTGTTCTCTGTTTTCTGGGCTTCAAATTTGTTCCATTCACGTGTATTTCTTGGCTAATTGCTGGCGAAGTCTGCCACACTCTCTGGAGTCACATTTCTATGTAGTGGGAAGTCTTTGTCTTGCCACCAGCTACAGCATTATAGGACTGTCTATATCAGAGCTACCAAAAAAGAACATGGGCTGGTTTTCTGTCAGTTTAATGTGTTTTTAATCTCAACTCTTCTCAGCCCTAGCTGTGTCCTTTAAGCCTTGGTTTGTCTGTGGGATGCTGCATGAGGAGACCCCGTGAGAGCCTGGGTGACTCCTTGGCAGCTGAGTCCACCCAGTCCCTCTCTCATGAGTCAGCAACAGCTCACAAGTGCTTGCGTGAGAAACTGATTGCTCCCATAAACACGTGGGCATCTGACCTGTATTGATCTTTGGAAAGACATTATTGACCAAAGATAAAAATGTTGTCTCTGTGGAGAGACATGCGAGTAAAATCCCGCCACGGACGCACACCCTGGCTAATCCCAGTGTAGATAAGCACTGCCATGCAACTGTAATCTTTTGGATATTTCTCCCCACCCCCTCTTCAGCATCCCTAACTAAGCAGGGATTTAGATCCGTTTCTGGGGACAACACTAAGTGCTATGGAATCAATGCTAGGAAGTAAGGGCACAACTGGAAAGCCTCTGTTGGTTTGCTCCCCATCTCATTACCTGTGAAAGATTGTTCCCTATTGTATATTTTCTAGTGATTTGTCCGTTCTGCTCTTAAAAGTTGTAGGGCCTGGGTTTCTACTGCATCCCTTGAGGGACCGGTCTAATGTATCTTCCTGTCAGGCATTTTGATCGGTCTCCTTTCTTCCTCTTAAGACTCTCTTTTCTTTCCTTTTTTTCCTATCCCCTGTTACCCTTAGTTATGTTATAATAAATGTAATTACTATTTGAACATATTTTGTAAGAAACTAGTTGAGCTTTTTATTTATAGCATATATTTATAGCTATAAATTTGTATATGCAGCTTCTAAATCAGGATTTTTAGGTTTTTTTTCATAATTATTTTATAAGTAGCAAACAATATTGGGCATCTTATTCATCAAGGTTATCAAGTTTAACAGTACATTTTTTCCGTAAAAATAGTTAAGAAAATAATGTAGTTTTGTTAGTGGTGCCCCAGCACAGGAGTACAAAGAGGATTTATGACCATCTGTATTTGCCTCTTGACACATCTTGGTGCAACACAAACTGTGTTAGGCTTTCCATTGACATTTCTTTAAATGTATATCTAACTTTTTGTGTATTATTGTGGTTTAGATGGTTTTTCACCCTTAAGCCTACTTATTTTAGATTATATCCCCTGCAGTATGTTATTCACTATCAAAACGGGTTTTTCTTTTTTTGCATTTCTAGGAACCCCTCACTGTTTGTATTATTTCTTCTATCCTAAGTGACCGAGGCAAATTTTCAAAGAATTTCTGATTTCTGTGACTTCCCTTTGAATTTACTCTTAAATAAATTAGAAAAAATATAAGGTTCTTACTGTTGAATAAGTAAAGTTGTTAATCGAGAGGCATTTGAAATTGCTTGTGTAATAAGGCAGGCACTAGAAGGATTAAGTTTTACAAAGTATTTCTAGCACAGAAGTAGCAGCAAAATGGTTGTATTAATTCTTAATTGTCACCTTGTCACCAAGTTAGAGTGATCAGTAAGCAAGCCCTTTTGTTTATCGACATAAAAGAAACCCTGGTTTGGTCTTCAGAATGTGTGAGTTTAGTTGTCATAAAGTTTTACATTTAAAAACTGATCAGCAGGACTTAGATTTTCATTTCTCTTTTTCCATCCATTTATATTTATAAATATATATGTATAGTGGTAGTAGTATTACCCTGTCAGTAATGTTAGTGGATTTTTACTCCAGAAACCAATATGAAGCCATACGTCTCCATAGTATTGGCTGGATATTGCCTGCTGCAAATCCTGTCCACTTTTCAGAAATCTATTATTGCACACACATTTCAAATTGTTTATAATCTTAGCAGTGCAGGTTTCGCACCAGTGAACAGCCAGGAAAACTGAATTCCAATAGACATGAACTTGTTTGTGCAAATGACACACACTTAAATATTACATCATCTATTCACAGAAAAGGAAATGCAAGGTCTGATTTTCCTAAACCTCGTTTAATGTAAAGGAGGAAGAACCGACCGATATAATTCAGTCTAGTTATATGGCTCCATAGTTAGTATTCTCCTACCATCTAAATATTTCCTTGGACCTATTTAAACTCCTTCTCTAGCTCTTGCTGTAGGAGAGAGGAGCCCTGTGGGCATGCCTGTGGCCAATGAGATGATGAAAAATCCATGCTCGGATGCCTTGGACCACTCACTGGCACAGAGAAAATGTATTTGCAGTGGTGTATCGTGTAAACATAATCTGGTGGACGAACAAGCCTAATTGTGCATAGAGGAGTAATTTGTGTTTCGAACAGAGATACAAATTATGCTTTCCTTACCAGCCAAGATTCTGGCAAAGTAAGAACATTTGTAAAGATTGAAGGCAAAGTAACAAAATGCACAGTTACTGCCCCACCTTGCCAATGTTATTTTTATCCAGGTGTTTTAGAACACGTACAAAAATAGCTCATTTTAGGGGAAAAAATCACCAACAAGAAAGCACCTGGAGGGATACCTGTGTCTTACTGCTATTTTAACTCACTTTTGTTTATTTTCTCCTAATATTCTGTCATTACATAGCAAAGTGCCACCTCTCAAAGTGAGACTGGAATACCAAAAGCTGAAAGTGCAATAAAGGTTCCATGTAGAGTTCTGCCACTGACTTCAGTGGGAGTAAAAGAGACCATAAAACCTTCATTTGAATTCACCAGAGGCTTATAAAAGGCATTCAGATTTTCAGTAGCTTGATTCAATTTGCTAGTGCAGTTTGGTATTTTGGTTCTGACCATTTCTTCACGTGTGTCCTGGTAAAAGTCAGGTGTTAATTTCCCTGGATCTATTAATGTACCTACCCTGTACATACCCATGTCACTGGCTGTACAGTGTAGAGAATGTAATTCATTGTGCCAAAGTTATTCCAAGTTCCGTACATAAAGGTGAATTTCTATCCTTTGGCTAATGAAAATCACGATTTTTTCCCCCTCTGTGAATTTCCTTATTTTGTTTTTTAACTCTGAGCTGATCCTTTCCAAATGTCATTGTGCTATGTGAAGATCCTGGATTCATTAAAAATGTTCCATTGAGAACTGGTAGATATTTTATAAATGTTCCACTTGTTTCTAGGTGACTGAGAAACCCAGGCAGGCAGCTTATCAGTCAGCTTCTTTAAAACAGTCAGCCAGGCAGTTTTTAGTAAAAACAGCAATTTAAATAGTTGAGGTCTTGTTTGATTGTTTGTTTGTTTTTTTTTTTCATTCCCCTTTGTTAAAATATTTTCACTCAAGTAGTAAACAGTGCTATCGGCAAGAGAAGGAAAATAATGATTAACAAACCCCTTGGTCTATCTGGAATACAATTGCCTTTCTAAGACATCCTCTTTGTGTTGATTTATACATGCACTGAATTATCAAGCATTTTATTTTCTTACAAAAATCACATTTTGCAAATAGCAGTTGACCCACAAAATACACATCTCTGCTTCTCTTAGAAAAGATTAGAACAGCAAAGAGGTTTCTGCCAAAGCAGTTACCCCAAATCTCTGCAAGAACACAACAAATGCTGCGGTGTTCAATTTAGGAAATACTAATTTCTGCAAATCCACATAGTGAGATCATTAGTTTGTCTTTCATTTGTACAAATGACCCTCTGGTGGCATATGGGCATCATTGTAGGGCACTGGGTCAGTCTTCCTGCCAAGGGAAAATATTCAGCGGCTGAAACACCGCCTTCCATAGCTGCCGTGCCCTCAGGGTGCTTTGAGAGATCTCACATTGAAGTATTTTCTTAGCCCCTCCCTGCTGAGTGTGTGAGAGCTGATGAGATCACAGCTTGATATCAGATAACTGCAGGCCAAATATTCTCTAAGAAGATAAATAACCCAGCTATATAGGTCGCTGGAAGAAAGCCCGGCTTCTCCAAATCCAGTGGAGACAAGGTTTCACCTTATAGGTATGTTAGTAATCAATTCACTGTCAAGATCTATTACAAAAATAAATTAAAAAAGGTTGCTTTATTTGAAAAGGTGCTTAGTTTTCCCTACTTGCTGGGGAAAGTTTGCTTCTGCATTTTCAAACAAGTTTTTAAGGTGTTAAAAGTAGATTATAATTAAGCTCGGTAATTAGTTGAATAATAAATATTCACAGAGCAGACCATCATAAAGACCTGATTAGGCTGTGCATAAATATATATGCATAAGCTACAGCCCTTCTGTCCTTTTATACAAAATGGGATACTTGCATTCAGATTTACAGAATCTGAAAAATTGTTACATTTTTTGACACATGAGCAAACAAACCAAAGCACAGAGGGAGAATGCAGTATTTTAGACAGATATATGTGGTGCTTTTAACGTATAGATTGAAAACATCTTGAGGTTGTCATTTGGGGAAAGCAAAATATTCCACTGTGTTTATTTACAAGAGAAAGGAAAGGCCTTTATGTTCATTCACTGTATGTCTCATAATATTAATTTTTTTAAGACTCACATTTCTTTATGGTTTGGTTATAAATTCAATTACAGTAGGACACCCTATATGAATAGATTCAACTTTTTCTGCCTTCCACTGTTGTCTCTGACCAGCAAACACAAATGTTTCTGAAGTCTGGAAAGTCCCTCAGTGCAATTGCAGTTTAAATAGATTTTTTAAATTAACAAGTAAAAGCCATGGTTTGCAGCCTTTATCTCAGTATTAGCCTTCTGCAAAAGTGAAGGGGTTTGTCAAATAGCCTTTGACAAACTTCTACTATATATCCAATGTTTTTTTAATTTGAAAGTTTTCCAAAACCTTATCGGTTAAGTAGGCAGTTACACATTTTTGCTCAGAGGAGGAGATGACATCTCAAGTGAAAGGAAGCCGTGATCTGGAATAGGCACCAGTCACCAGTGAAATTACACTGTCCTGACCTCAGTGGTAGCTCTTCATCTGTGCAAGGAAAGTGAGATTCCAGAGAAAGTTCTCAGCTCTTCAGCCACCTCCGATGAGTGGCAAGGGGTCTGTGAGCAATTTCAAACAAGCAATGTGTATTTCCTTGCCACTGTAAGCCTTAAATGAAGCAGGAAATAAAAAAGTACATAAAGGAATTAGGACAACTCTCTGGGATGTCTCTTAAGAAGCTGGAGCAACTTTGGATGTTAGTTAAGGATGCAAATACTGTAAAATGCTGTGTAGGAGAAAGGCCATGACACAAGTAGTTCCACAGAAACTTGATTTTTTATTAAATGTCCTTCTGTCCTTAAGGTTGCGTAAAATTCTTACATTAAAAACTTTATTTTGTAATTTTAAGTGACACTTGCAGTAGAGATAAAATCTCAGGTCTTGAACTTTAAAGATAAATTAAGACATCAGTGAATATGTTTGATTTAAAATTCTAGAGTTTTGACATAAATACTTCCTAATCCTTTATGCTGCACTATAATTTGTTGCCAAGTTTTGTTTTGATCAGTTTATGTCTTACATTAAATCAAGGCCACCTTCCCAAGGAAATATATTCCTAATTTTTCAAAGTGTTTCAGGTCAGAGGAGCTTTGGAAACTCATAGTTTGTTTTGCTTTTATTAATAAAGCAGAGAACAACTGAAAAGACGCATTTTTAATTGGTGTCTCTGCCAGCAGGCAGAGCAATAGGACATGGCAGAGGACCTTTTTCCTTGGTTTGAGCATTAAATTTTATGCAGATTCTGTAATCACTTTGTGCTTATATTTGTACAAAATCTGACTGCCCAGTAATTTTCAAGGCCTGCCAAGAGCAGATGAGAACTGATAAAACACAAAGAGCAAGCAGAGTCTGAGTAATGAACAGTGAATGGGGCAAGAAACAGGCAGCCTTGTGATCTATTTTTAAACCAGATCTTATATTCTGTCTGCTTTATTGCTGCTCCCCCTCCGCTCCCAATTTGCCCATGCTCCAAGCAGGGATGCATGTGGGAGGGGATTACTTCTCACAATGGAGGAGCACAATGGTATCTCCAGAACAGAGCAAGAATCCTTTTTTATTTTTGTATTTTTCTCCCTCCATTCATGTTACCAAAGGCTGGGGATTTTTTTCTGCTGCTGACTCGTGATTGATGTTGTCATAACCAAAGTTAAATGTTGCTCCTTTGACAATCTGATGAAGAATGTGCCTGTAAAACTGCGAGGCTGCGTTTGTGGAGCACACAGGAAGACTACCCGGTATCTAGTTAGCATTGCTAATCAATACATGATGCATCTCCGTCAGCTAATCTTTTCCAGCAATTAAAGCGAATTCAAAAGAGAGATTATCATGTGTAAACAATGGCGGCTTAGATATTTTGCCTACTGGCCTAAGGTCTCGCCACAGATCCTGCAGAGTTTACCTTCTGTATCAGCAGTTAATTAAGGTGAAACATGAGGTAATTAGAGCTAATCCCAGCGCTATCCTGCTGGCCTAGTGCCTCTCAGGCCATGCCCTAAACCAAAGCATTTTCACAGTTTGTGAAATGTTGCCATTTCCAGAGCAGATTTTAAAAAGTGATGCCCATGTTTATTGCAGACAATGTTCCTAATCCTTTAAGGGAGCTACAGTGAACACGGTCCAAGTGGAAAGCGGGACAGGATGGCTTCATTTATTTTTCTCTGGGTTTGAAAACTGCGCTGTTGATACAACTTTACTCTAGGACATTCCTTGTAATTGACAAGGGATTAGGGGGATTAAATTTGTACTCTACGCTTGTCTCCAACTGCTTGTATGAAGGTTCTTTTTTTTCCCTTTTAATGCCTTACATTTGTCAACACAGAAGAGGGATGCACACTCGTGGAAGATGAGTTCGTGCACAGACATGCCAGTGGGATATAAATTAAAAGATAGATGGTGGTACCTGGAAGAGCTGCCTCAGAACTACATGGCTTTGTTTGCCTCAGAAAAAAAAAAAACCAACATGCTTTTTCTCAGAAACAGTTTGGCCTTCACGAAGCAGTAAAGACGTCCTGCTGAGTTATGTCTGATCTCTGTCCTTCAGGATAGATTTTCTCTTTGCATAAGGAATATTTCAGATGCTTGAGACTATTTCATTATTGAAAGAATGGGTTTAACTGCTCATTAGATATATTTAACTACACAGAAAAGCTCACCTTTTTAATAGGAAATACAACAGATTTATTTTAACCAATAATAAAGTAAGTATTCATCCCAGAAGGCATTTTATTAGGTCTTTAAATTTTTAGCTTTGCTGTATGATCTTGAGTCATGTATCAGATAAAATGACTTAGTTTTTCTAATTAGCTGCAAGTTAGTATGAATACATTGTCATCCAATGACCTTTGTTCCTTTTGTACTTCCCAAGTACAGCGACCTGATCCAGTGCTTCTGGCTGGTGTCTTATGCCAGGGAAGAATTTAGGTCCTTTTACACCTCTACTGGAGTCATGTTCAATAGTCTTGGTTCCACACAACTCCCAAATTAAAAAATATTCAAAAAATTCAAAAAGCATGGGAAGAGGTAGTCAAAATGTAACATTGAGAAACTAGGGAAGGATATTTCTGCTCTCAGTTGACGTGCATTTTGTTAATTGTAAAACTGACATAGGTGTTGATGATTACACTTTGGTCACTCATCCTTGCTTTTCCAAGAATGGAATTTTGCTCAACTCTGCCATAAAGTTTCACATGTCTAAATGAGAGCATTTTAAAGAGCCAAAGAGCTGCCCATCTTAAGCTCTGTATTAACAACTTGTTTGTTTTGCTCTTAATACTGCCTTCCTCAGTTTTCAGAAGCCAGGGAAACTGACACTGTCAGTCTTCAATTGGATGTCACTTCCCTGCCTGCTGGGCTTTTTTAATTGCGCAGTGGATAGATACATTTCCTTATTTCCTCGTCATCCCTTTTTTATTTGTTTTTCTCTGGTTGCAATCTTTATCTTTCTGACTGTTATAATCCGTATGGTTTTTAAGAATAGGTGTTAAAGTCACAGGCCTAAGAATAAAAGATTCTCCCTTAGATTTATTGTTTTTTACACCTTTAATATGCTTTTTACTTGATTTCAGCTTCTAAAACCGGAGGAGGGTCTTTTCCTTCTGCATAAATGCAAAGAGGATTTGCAGCATGACATTTAGAAGTATATTGTATGAGGTTTGCTATTGATCCCTCTGGTGGGGATGAGTGCTCAGAGGGAATAAATGGGCTGCCTTTATGAGGCTCCCTGTCATCATGGATTTAGCTGTTTCATTTGCAGATTCCTGTAAATGTTTGCCTGATTTATGGCCAGTAATTTTCAACGGAGGAGGAATCGACATATCGTCAGCAAATGATTGCGAGTTGTTAATACTTTCAAGTGGCATCTGAAAATGTTCATGCACTTGCATTGATCCAGACTGCTTCCCACTTTACAGCTCCAAATGTTTTAGTGTTTTGATAATATTACATATATGGGGCTTGGGATGTGTTTCATTAGTGGGGTGTGGGAAAATGCTACAAGAATAAATCATAACTCAGATTCATTGTGTCAAGTAAAGTTTAAGCAAAAAAGGAAGAGACTCAACTTCAGCATGCAGCAGTTCCACCTGGCAGCCTGAAATTATTTTTGTGGTATTTCACTGAGAGTTGCTGGAGGTGCTGTCCGGTGCCTGGGATATCCTAGTGAGAAAACACCAGCTTTGAGTCTTTACACTTACAGTGAGATTTATTCTTCAGGAAGGTATTGATATAAATGTGATGGCATTCATTTATTTTGTTTAATCTACTAGTGATAGCCATTATTTTTATTTGCTGTTTGTGCCACACTAGCTGTTGGGCAGGTGATTTTATTGTTTATTTATTCTGTATATGCAATGCTAGTAAACTGGTGGTTATGCTAATAATATGGTTGCTAGCTGTACAGAGAACAGTGGACATGATTTCTTCTTGATACAGTCTAGGCTATGTCTGCTTGGTGTAGCTATTCATTCCCAAAAATTCCTGAAGTTCAGGGTAAATTTACTTTACACTGCGTGTTTATAAAGGTGCCAACTGTTTAGCTTGCTAGCACAGAGCTGTAATAGTGTTTCCTATTTTGTATAATCTTTAGGGTCTCTGATACCCCGGCAGAGCTGTGGAGTACTTTAATATTAAACACTGAGATATCAAGTACAAAAAGGCTTTCTGGAAGCCTGTGTAAAATTGTGAGTGGATGCTACCCTAACAAATAACAACAAAAGGCATCTGTTTCTGTGGGAAGTCCTCCACTGGCCTCATTGTGTGCATACATATTTAAATTGGAAGTTCTTGCAGTGCTTCCAGAGTAAAAGACAGCACCTAAATTCCCATTCCTTTTTGTCATTATCGTTGAATATGCATGGAGTAATACAGAAATTAATTGCTTGAGAAATGTAAGGGAAGGATACATCAGGTGAATCACAGTTTTTTCTGTAAGTAAAGCTGCTCCCAAGCCTGGCTGTACTATTTGTGGTAAAATTTATTTTTAATATCAAAATAAGATAAGAAGAAAGCAGGTTACTGAAGTAGTCTTTCACTTCCAGGTTTGCTGCTTAAATCCAATTCAGCGTCAAGGTCATTGCAAAACTAAGCCTTCAGCAAGTAGGATCTGTCCTCTTGCTGGAACACAAGGGTGTACAAACTTTTTATGAAACCTGATGCAGTCACCAATTCTGTGATGATCCCAGGAGGTACCATAGTAGGAATATGAAGAAACAGGGAATTAGGCTTTTATTTCCTGAACTGATCATCCAAGTCAGACTTGTGATTTTTGGAGGGGTCACATTATCTGAGACACTTGCAGGTGTTAATATTCTTACTTGCTATGGTTTTTCATGAGTAGAGAATAGGCCTCCTTTTTGCAGCCAAACCAGCTTATCTTTCTGCTTTGTATAGCCAGTTTAGGGCACCCTTTATTTAGCCTCGGAAATAATAGTCTCACGTGGAACATCAGTAGATGGAATTATGTCTGGCAACTAAGTGGTAGTAAAGAGGAATTTTTGCTGTGAATATGAAGGAAAATGTATCTTGTTTACTCTTCTGTTCAAGTATTCCTCTTGTATCGCCAGTGCTCCTGTGGAGATATCACTTAATTAGTCAGAAATTTGCTGCGTGTTGCCTTTATTATTCCTCACCGTGAGTGCTCCACCTCTTTCTCACCACCAGCCTTCAGCAAAACAAACCCCCTAGAAAGATGAGCTGCAGGAAGCAAAGGAGAGGATTATTCATTATTAGCAATTGTTATACAGAAAAAATGTGGTCTCTTTCAAGCCAGCCAGCTGCCTTGTGCATTAGGAACTCTGTTTAAGGGTATTTTAACCCCTCCTTAACAAAATTAACAAGTATGTTACATCTTCAGAATAAAAGTACAGCTGGTTGCTATGCAGATGAAATTGTTATCAAAGTCTGTGTGTTTCTTTAACAAGGTATTCCTTCCGTTTGTATTATAAAAATGCTGTTGGAGAATATATATATTCATTCCCAAACAGTGACCCTTCAAACACTTTTCAAGAAGTTAGTGTGTTTGTTTTTCTACTTTATTAATAGGAATCCTGAAACACTGGTACATAATTCTTTCCAGTGTCCAATTAGCAGGTAAGCTGGCAGAAACAAGTTAACATCTATAGTTCCTCATTCACAGTCTACCCATGTCCTTTTAAGTACAAAAAAATAAAATGTATTAATAATATTTTAAACCTACCAGGTATTGGAAGATCTTAAAGTTCTTTGGTATTGTTAATGCAAAATGGCTCACAGTGCTCCTGACAAAATGCCCATAACCAGTTTGGGAATCTGGATGGACAGTGAAATTGTTTTTCCAGATCATTGGATCATAAAATCTTTTGGGTTAGAAAAGACCTTTAAGATTGAGTCCAGCCATTAATGCAGCAATGCCAAGTCCATGCCCACAGCTCCCTCAGCTGCTCCTTTCCAGACCTGTGCTCCAGACCCTTCCTCAGCTCCATTCCCTTCTCTGGACACGCTCCAGCACCTCAATGTCTTTCTTGCAGTGAGGAGCCCAAAACTGGACACAAGATTTGAAGTGTGGCCTCACTAGTGACAAATACAGGGGCACAATCACTGCCCTGGTCCTCTTGCTGCCACACTATTGCTGATACAAGCCAGGTGCCACTGGTTTTTTGGCCACAGCCGGCTCATGTTCAGCCACTGTGAACCAGCACCCTTGGGTTCTTTCCTGCTGGGCAGATTTCCAGCCACTCTGCAGAGTTCCTGCAGAGCTGTGTGGGGTTGTTGTGCCCCAAGGGCAGGACCCAGCACTTGGCCTTGTTTGACCTCAGCCCATGGATCCAGATTCCCTTTGCAGAGGCTTGCTGCCCTCACACAGCCAGTTGGAGCATTTCCTTCATGTCTACTGGGAAACTAAATGAAAGAGCAGTAGTACCTGAAGCAGCTTATCTTCTTGGGGTTTTTTCAGTATCTCTTACAGTCTTGATTATCTGAAGATGCTTTAATTTTCAGAGCCATATATGTATCTGTACTATGACAGAGATTTTATTAATGCCTGGTGAAAATATAAAAAAAGGAGCATAATTAAGCTATGCTGAGTTATAGCCGGTATGAGAATCTTATGTTTATATTCTCTCTAATTAAGGCTCTGGCTTTGCTCTCACTAATAATTTCTGCTAATATATGAAATTAATCTTATACTACTTAACCTTAAAAATGGTAGACAAAAGAAAATGTAATTTTATTAAATTTATTTGTGCTTTTTAATTGTTCAGTGAGGGTGGGAATGTTTACTTGGTGGACTGGATGTATCAGTGACGCTTTAAAAGATATTTGGCATCTATGACTTTGAATGCATCAGATCACATATTTGAGAGGAAAGGGAATGAATGTATGAATGTAAGGCTTTCTTAATGTTAGGTTTCTGAGAAAATTTTAGATTTGAGCCAGCCTCTTCCATTTGATTCAAATATAAAAAGTAAGTCTTAAGGAATTGAAGGTATAAATGACAGATGACAGAAGTTTTCAGACATGAACCCCAGTAAAATGCTCAGGGGGTGAATGGTTAACCTGTACTGCTAACACATGTATTTGAGGTAACACAGCCTGTTGACATCCTGCCTATCCTGGGCAATCACTGTCATCCTGGACAGGCAATAAAACAGGTCAGCCTTTCAACCAATATTTCTCAGCCCTACCACAGAAAGCTTTCATCTCTGCAATACCTGGAGTTATGTCCTTTTTAGTAACTGGGCAGCTAATCATTTTGGTAGCAATTTGTGATGATTTTTTTTTAATAATAATTTTGGATTATCACTTTGGCATTGTCTCTGGTCCTGAATAGTCTTTTCCAAACACCATTTTAAGGGAGAAACCATTTTTGGAGGCCTGAGTCCTGAGCAGAGTTGTTAAAAGCTTCATTTGAAGTCTAACCCGGGAAATGACACCGAGGTATTTGAGCTTTAACTGATTGATGCATTAACCCAAACCTACTGAGATTACTTTCTGGAGAGAAGACCTTGCACTACTCTAAATTTTCTGTTCTCCTGCTATTCTTTTCATTTTGTATCTGTCCGTGCCTATTTCAGCACCTCCTAAAGGCTGATTAATGAAGGCCCATTGCTGGCAGCCATGAAATATGTTGCATGTAGCATCCTCCCAGCAGGAGGAAATGTTGCTTGTTGACGGTTGGCTGCACGTGAGGGAAAGCAGCTACCCAAGGCTGCAACCGTGGACGTTTCCTGCAGATAAAAGCTGGAGGGTGAGTACTGGCAGAAAGAAGAACAGACAAAAAAGCACAGCAGGGTTTTGGATCCATAAAACATTTGCTCCCCAACTGTCACACTTGCAGTGTCTGCATTTGGTGTTGTGTTGATTCATTTCACCTGAATCAACCAGCCAGCTTATATCTGTTTAAGTTTTCAGTTTGAATACAGAACATGAAATCCTTTTCCCCAGTACATCTGTACTGCACCAAATTCATCATTTTAATAGGCAAAAATTAATTTGCTTTCTCTTTTTAATAGACCTGAACTATGAGTTTTGGATTTTATCAGTTTTGTGGTGATTGGCATTTACATTTGGGCAGACAACTTTTTAACACCTTTAACTCCATTTGATTGTTTATAGAATTATAAAAAAAAATATGAGTCGCTTAAACTAATTTTTTTGCTGTTTGTGCCTTATATTTCTCAAGTATGGTTATTATGAAGGGTTGTGTGGACTAGTGTCATAACACTGGAAGATCTGTACAGTCTATTATAAGAGATATTAACATATAAAGGAGGACGATTTAATCTGTAAGGTTTAAGAAGAAAATAAGTATTGGCTTTTTCTCCTGTACTTTTTAAAATTTCATTTTGTGTTTACTTTAAGTGGGCAGAAGCTTGCATTTTTTCAGATTGATAATAGCAGAGGTCATTCCAGTAGGAATAAACGTAGTGAAAGGGGGAGTGCGGAAGACAGAGTTGCATGCATACATGTGCGCTGTTGCTCATGTCCTTTATTAAACCAAGCTCAGTGGCTGTATGCTCATTCCTGCTGAGGACAGGGAAGATGTACAAGCTGCCCTCAAATACTTCATGAGGCAAACTAGATTATTGTGCTGGGCTATTTCACTGCCTGTGGTTGGCCAAAACCACCTTGTGGTTATTGAGGCAGCTCTGTACCTGACTCTTCTGGACTAAGTGGCATAAATGCAGAGGAAATGTAGAGCGAGGAGGAAGAGTGGAAAGAACACGTTAATTGCCCACTTGCCACCAGACACTGCTGTGAGGAGAGAGGGCTGGGTGGAGCTGCCCTTGTCTCACACCATATTCCTCCTGGAGCCTCGTGCTCCATGCAGAGGCACCTCATGGGCTGGGCATGGTCCCTGCCAAGGGATCAGGGTGATGGATAAACACACAGGAGAATGAAAGTGTCCTAGAACAGCAGGAAGTGGTGGGGCCTTGGCTTTGTATTTTGCTAAAAATACATGATGCATTTGACTGGATTAGGGTTAGTGTTTCACAGGAGAATTGAGCTGCAGTTCCGATTTTTCTTTTGTTGACAAGTGAGACTGCCTGTTGATTAGACCCAGAGAGAGGATGAGAAAAGATGGGGTTATACAGGAAATAAACATTCTTACATTCACAGAGTCATAGGTTTTGGATTTAGAATGAAATGGAAGAGTTGCTGTACTGTGCTGCTTTGCCTTTCTTTCAACCTAGGTCTTCACACACATACATTATGAGCATGTGCTCCTACATTCCTTATCACTTTCACAGGAGAATTAAAAATTAACAGCTTTCAAAGGCATCTAGTTCAATGTCTTTCAAATTCTCATGCAGTGTGAAAAGTAGTTCCCCTGCAGGATTAAATGAAACCAAGAGTATTTCACATGTGGCATGTTTAAGAATCTTATCTCATTTCTGTTATTTCCAAATCTAAATTGAAGTAAAAGTCAAATCATTAAATTATCTTTTGCAATTTCTGACAGAAAATAATTAGAACTAAAGGAAAATAGGTCTCAGAATATTGTGAAGAGATGAGTGCTTCTGGACAAAAGTACAGAATAACAAAAAATTCGGTTTATCTCTTCAGGTCCAGGTTTTTTGTTTTTTTGTTTTTTTTTTTTTTTTTAATGTACAGATGCATAAGGCTGTAGTCTTATCTTGTTTTGGTTTTTGTTTTGTTTTGGTTTCTTTTCTTCCCACCATTAAAAGATTGGAGATATAACCAATGGTGTCATTTCCACTGATGCATGGATCTGTCAAAGCTGATTGGAAAAGCAGATCTTCTATATTTGATCTATTGTTGGAGTGATAGACTGACTATAACCAAAAGAAGAAGAAGAGTAACTGAGAAATGTGTCACTTTTACTAATACTGGGGGAAAAAAATTTTGAAAATCCCATATATTTTAATCACACTGTAGAAGTGAGTTTTTATTAATTAATAATTTTTAGACCTAGAAATACATAGAAACAAATAAAGGTAACCTCACATTTATAAGGTTTCAGAGTGGAAAAGACTTGGCAGGATACTCAAAATTTTCAGATTGTTTTCGTAGAATAATGTATTCAGTCAAATTCACTTTCACTGGTTCTGCTGATCTTTTCCTTCCTCTCCCTAAGTATCATCTTGCTTTATCCCCCCCGGAGTTTGCACAGCCAAGATCCTTTGAAGTGAAAGTGAGTCTGCACGCCCTGGTGCCCCACAAAATCTCAGAGAGATGAGCAGCCCCAAACCCAAATCCTGCAGCTCCTGTGTTAATGGAGCCTGGGCTCTCCTCCTCCCCGGGGTGAGAGCTCTGGGAGCATCAGGAGAAAAAACCCTTCTTGATAAAGAAGAATAGCTGGGTTTGAACAGATTGCTTTAAATTTCAAACTGAGCACAGTTGTGGGGGTATGAGCAGTGTCCTGGTACCTTGGGCTGACACCTGCCTGCCCGGGCCGCTGCTGCTCCTGGTTCTGGAGCTGATCCTGTGAATCTCCAGGTGCGGGGACGGCGATTCCCAGCTCTGCTGCTCCCAGGGCTGCTGGCCCTGGCCATCTGCGTGAGCAGCAGATGCCATCCCGAGCAGCTCGGGTGCAGCAGGAGCTGCACTGCTGCCCGCTTACCTTCAGACATCTGTCACCTCCTCTGCAGGACTCGGCATGGGCAGCCCAGCCCGGCCACACGGCTGCTCTCCCACCAAGGAGGGGGGAACACTCATGAAGGGATGTGTCGGTCACTTGGAGTTTGTGTAGTCAGATCTAGATGAAAAATTGGTGCTCAACTCTCTCGTATATACCCATAATCTGATGGAAAGGGGCAACCTTTGTACTTTGCCCTTCAATTTATGTTTTATTTAAAGAAAAACTAAAAAGTGGAGTTGCTGCTCTACTTGTGACTTTTTTTTTCCTGCAGGACTTTTGTCCTCTCTATTCAGGTGGCTTTCAGACTCAAGTTTATGTTTTTCTTCCTTCCTCAACAGTTATTGAAAAGTTATGTTTTCAGTGTGAGTGGAGAGTCTGATGTAATTACAGGGCTCACAGATTAGCATTTTGCTACTTTACCTGGCCTCTTATGCAGCCTTTCCTAGTCTTCAGTAAACACTGTGGGCTTGGGACCTGAATTTATGGGAGACAAGTTCATAATGATGGGTGGTAGAAAAGGACAGACAATCCATTTAAGACATCTCTTGGATCAGGTGTGCACCCGCACAAAACCAGAATATATGAGTTTGCTTGGGAATCTCAACAGACAGCGGTGGTGTGGTGCAGATCTTCTTCTGGGGCCTGAGCATCTTAGTTTGAGTCTGTTCCTGTGGTGCTGCTGAGCCTGGCCTCTCTCCAAAAGGTATTTTGAGTTGAGTTCCTCAAAGTGAAAGTTTCCGGAGAGCAATTCCATGGGCTTATTAAAGAACAGCATGGCGGAATAACATAGTCAGAGGTAAGGAAATGAGAGGTCTCAGGGGATGTTTAAAGGATGTTCCTGGGTAAGCACAGGAGCAGGACACCAGGGAAGCAGTCAGCAGAACAGGCGAGAGAGGGAAATACAATAAAAATTGTATTTTCCACAAGGCAGGGTGGAAGAGAAGATGCAACGGAGAATAACATTTCTGTCTCACTGAAATCAGGTTTTGCCTGCATAAAAGTTCAGTAGCAATAATCTCCATCAACAGGCCTGAAGGTTTTGAACACAACACTCATAGCTGAAAGCTGTTGCACATGATGAGTGGCAAAGCATTTGCGATTCTGCAGAGTCTCTGCTTTTTCAATGCAGAACTTGATCTGGAAAAGTGATACTCCAGAAAGAAAACTTAGGTTTTGCTGGTTTTATGTTGTTGTTTTTCAAAACCACATAAACACTGCTCAGCATCTTCTGTGTCCGTGATGTAGTGATGCTTATAGATTTTAGCAAATCTATTTTGCTATAAATGTCTGTAGTGGTAGATCATCTTAATTTTATTTTGACTGAGTTAGAATTAGTGTATTGCAATTAAAATTTTGCAGTGGATGGTATCAATCATGTCTGATTTATAACTGCTAAGTGGTGATGTAAGAAACTTAAGAGTATTATATAAGCTTAACAATATAATGAGATATTGGCATAAAACTCTTACTCAAAGTTATCTTAAATTAGAAGGAAGGGAGAGTTTTAGCTGTATTCACTGTGACGTTCAGGTTTGATGATTTAATTTCGTGTTTCATTTTAATCATTGTGTCTTTTCCTTATCAATACAGGGTGAAAACTTTCTGTGTAACCATTGAGGGCATGCTTTTTTTGGAGTCTGTTCTCTGCATTTCTTTAAAATAGCCACCTACTCACAGCTGAAGGGAGTTTGAACTGTTCAGTTTAACTAAAAAAGTCTGCATAATATTTTAGCAGCTTGTTAACAGGCCTGCAGACAGGTACTAATTACACCCCAATTTGCAGTACATCAGTTTAGCACTATTGATCTGTTAAAAAAAATGAAAGTAAACTGAGCAAAAGCCAGTCTTGTTGCTGAAGGAATGATGTATTGATTCCCTCTGACAGTGCTTTGTCTACAGATCAATGCAGATGTGTGGTATAGACCAGAAGAATGAGACAGGGTCACCAAAGGTCAGCAGAAGAACAGGGTGTCCCAGATTATTGGAGACAATGAAATGAACATATCATAAAGTAGACCTGATTGGCATTTGTAAAGGAATCCACCAGTAACAGGTTTCCTCATGTCAGGGAGGAGTAACTTATTCTATTTTGCAATTAGCTTTAGCTCCTCTGTTTTAGGAGATTAAGTGGTCTGCTCAGTAACTCGCTGATCGCAAAAAGTCCCGCAAGATTGAAATAATAAACTGCTTACAGCTCTACATGTTTATAAAAAGTGAAAGCTACACTTCTGAGAGATGTTAGCCTTTGTTGAACATAATGGAACATTTTAAAACTCAAATGTTCAAAAATCCTTACTCCCTTAAAAACTTCAGCCCCTTATTTAGATGGATGTAATTTCTGTTTTGCAGTGCACAGAGATTCTAATTCTATTACATTTCCGCTTTGCACACTGAAGAAGTAAGTCGGTATGTTCTGGTTTAATTTGACAATAGCCCTGAAGTGTACTTGTACCACAATGTGTTATTCATTCACAGATTTCTTGTGTCCTCAGTGTCCTCTGAGACGAAAGGCTTTATATTTTAAATAAGGAGAAACACTGCTATAATATGATTAATCCCTTACAGCTTTCATGCTTTCTAAATCCTTCCTCGTTCTGCTTTAGAAATTTAACTTCTGCAATGAGGGGGATGTCTGTTCCACACAAGTATAATAATTTAGGACTTAATCCCAAAAATTAATGTTTAATCTGCACTGCTGCCTTGTTTTAAGAGCTGAATAGGTGTCATTCAAAAAAATTGCTTCCAGAGCTTTCTAATCCACATTTTTGCATCACTGCTATGACTTTCTTAGGTTTTACCATATTTTGTGGCTAATTGCCTCATACTGGGTGATGAAAGGTTGAGGGTACGTGTTCTTCTGACATAATCACAGAGGAACAATTCACCACGGTACCACTTTGGTGTCCCCTCTAAGGAATCAGATTTAGCACAGGTTAGAGTTATAGATGCATAGTCACTCCGTCTCTTCAAAGCCTATCAGCTGGTTTGGTCCCGAGTGGCTTTGCAGCAAGGGAAAAATATCTGCATCTTTTTATCTCAATCCCTCCTTTCTGCCTTTTGGGACAAGATACTTTTTATGGAATATGTTCTACACCAGCATTTAGTACAACCACTTTTAAAAATAAAATTGTTCATAATATGAATTATTCACAATAGAATACCCTGAGGACTTCAGGTCTTTTAGGTGGTCAGATGTGGTGTGTCAAGACAGTGCAAAGAGAATGTTTAAGTTTTAATGGAAAATACTTCCTGGGATAGTGCTAGATAACAACAGTGACAATCTATCGAAATTAAAAATTGCTTAATATAATGCATGTATTTCTGGGGAAAAAAAATCCTGTTCCTAGAATGTGTTCTACCTCTGCCTTAAAGAAATAGATATGGAACAAATAGGTCGGTTCTTCAAAGAAACATTAGTTTTATATTGAGCTTTTCAGTAGTCATAATTGGAAATTCAGTTCTTATTCTTTAAAAATCCTGCAAAGTTTTCAGAAAATGAGACAAGGATGTTGAAATCACTGCTTTGACTGTTGGTCAGTTCTGAAGTTCACTGTCTAGGAAAAGTCAGGCATGGTGCCTGTTCTTTGTTTTAATGATGTACTCTGCCTTTGGAATAAACAGAGAATTTCAATTTTTTGGTATGATTAATCCTTTGTCATTTGTATGCATGGTGTTCATCACAATTTGTCCAAGCATATAGGGTAGGCTAGAAATATCCATTCATTTTTCTCTTTTATGAACATTACCTTTTTAACCATGTTGGAAATATCCCAAATAATGCATTCATTAGAGGTACACACTGTCTGAAATGATCATTTCAAAGTCAGTCTCCCCAGGGATTTGGATTTATACATACTGAGTTAAATGATTAATGAAACTATGGCACATTATGTGTTCAGTATTGCAAGTTACTAGGAAGTTTTCATAGAAATTAAGAAGATTTTGATTAAAAACATCACAGTCAAAATTTCTGTGTTTCCATTTGTAATTTCCTCTTTAATTTCATTGCAGTCATGAATGACAATATTAACTAAATTCCATTTTGTCGGGTGCTGACCCTCCTAAAAATCACTGTCTTAGGAGTTCATGGTCTTACTCATTTCATGGGGAGACTTGATTACTTTCAGGTTTTAATCCGCTGAGATAAAGAAAAGTTGACTAAATAGCACAAAAATAGGAGTTCTGCATTTTTAATATTGGTTTTGAGGGAGCCCTCAAAAAAATCTGATCTATCCTATATAATATAACAGACATCTATTTAAAATAATATTCATATCTTCCTGTGAGGTGAAAGCACTTCTGGAGTTTCTGCCTTTAAGATTCATAGTGATATTTCTAAGACTGCAAGAGAAAGAAAGAAGAGGGCCTTGACTTCACTGTGAATATGTGCTGGAGGTGCTAAGTGATAAATGTTGGAGGAACATGACCTAGTGATATACTCTGACACGCCTTTGAGCCTCGTGCCACGCTGATGTTTCTTAAAGTCTTGAACTTCTGTGCTCCTGTCTGTGAAGGTTTCTGAGAGCTTTTGTGAACTCGAATTCAAAATACCAAATTTCCCTAAGCAGTTACTTTCATATGGAAAGCATGAGTGAACCAAAGCTAAGTCCTGCTGGCTTCAGGAAACAGAACATATTTCCAAATAACTTCATAGTCTGTGCTAGGAGGGCTTTCTTATTGATAAATATTAACATTACAGATACATTCAGCTTGATAATCTTCAGAATTTCTAAACATGTACCTTTGTACCTAAAATGGGGTAATGTTCTTACTGAAGCTGATGTCTTTTTTGTATTTAATATCTTTTCATAGTTGGTCAATGTATTAAAAAATGCAATTATTAGGTGAGTGTTTTGATTCTGGTTTCTTACGGAAATGAGGCTTGTGTGTTCAGTGTTAGTCACTGTGTGTGTCTGCTTACTGACCTTTTAACTCTCTGATTCTCATAATTTCAGTTAAATTTGGCAGAGGTAGAAAAAAATTCATAGTATTGAGTTTACTTTTTAAGCATAAATGCCAGATTGAAGAGAAGTATTCTGTGCTAAAGAGGGAGAGGAGTAGTCCAGTCTCCGCACAGAAATCTGCAGAATTAATTGTTCTTTTTAGAGGATGGAAATTAGACAGTGTGGGAACGGTTGCTCCAAACAACGTCCTGCTGAAACTGTAAGCTGGTAAGCAAATTCCCAAGCCCTCATATTATCCTGATGCAATTTATCAGTTTATATGATAAATGTTACAAGAAAAAAACAATAAAAGAAAAGAGATTCTTGTGGCTTTACTCCGGCTATTGCTGTTACTCCCTCGGGGAATTTTGTCAAGTGATCTGGGTAGAAAAAGACATTTAGGAATGGTACATCCCTTAAGTGTAAATGAAGAAGAATGCCTTACACTCTCTACAGCTGGCTGAGAACCATTTACTTTAATAATGACGAATTAGTCAAACCTTGTAAATCATTAACAAGCAATTAACTTTCTTTCTAGAGTTTCAGCAGACGGAGCTGTTCTTATCACTGTAACTGCCTAGGAACTGTATCTGCCTCCCAAAGCAGCTGACTCTGTTAGATGGTTGAATGTGATAAAGGACTTTGGTATGCCACAGGTGTCTTGGGAAAGGAGACTGATGCAGGAATTGGCTTTTTCATCTGCTGCTGAGAGACTCTGGAACTGTTGCTGAAGTCTCTCTCAAATGCAGGTCTGTTGGTACAAATTAATTTGTGCAGCTTCAGTGGGAGCTGTGCAATCAGTGCAGTGCCTTTGGCCAGGACAGGGTATTTCCAGGAAGGGAGGACAACTCGACTTTGTACTTCATTTTATACCAGTCTAAAAAGCATCTGCAGCAGACAGGCCACAAATACATTGCGACATTTTTCCATCCAGACATGGACTATAGTTTATCTGGCATAAGAGAAAATAGAATTGTTGATAAAAGGCTTTCAGAACTTCTTGCCTAAAAGCAAGCTGCTGCATCTCCCTTAGCTGGGTGAGTTTAAAAAGTAATAGTCAACAGTGCAAAGCATTCAAACATTTATTTAGATATGCCATGAAGATGTATTTAGTGAATTACATCTAGACACCTGTTCTCTAAACTCCTGGTTTATATAGTCTTATGTATCAAAAAATGACACAATCTTTTGCAAAAAGTTATATTTAAAAGGAGCTACTGTTGTAAGTTCATTACTGAGTTGTAAGTAAAATTAATATGTACGATGCAAAATGAGCTTATTTAAGGAATTATATGTCTCTTTATTTAGCTATTTAATGAAGAAAATCTTTTAAAACAGCTAGAGATATAGGTGAATCTTTTCCATATTACGCTTTCCAAGATAAGGTTGAAATAGATCTCTTTTGTGGAAGCCAAGGAGCAGTTAAGCTTATTTCTGCATGGAGAATTACTGTATGCTGTATCTTGTATTAAAATGTTTATTTTGTTATAACTTTTTAATTAGTCTGAGCTTCCTGTGAGGGACTCCCACTACAGTGTTAAGAAAATGTTATCAATCTTGGCATGATTTCTAACTTCTTCCACGGTCTTGGGATTCAAAATCCCTACAATCCAAATTAAATTAAGAAGAGCTTTCCCAGAGAAGATACATAACCCTTCTGAGGTGTAAGACAAACACACAGCATTGCTTTCAGTTTTATCTCATCTGGGTCGTCTAATCCAGCTCAGGTCTAAGGAGTCAAGCTTCCACTGTGCCTAACAACCACCTCAGAACAATTTCTCTGGAGAAAATAAATGAGTTCCTTGTCAAGGCCGTTGTAACAGAAAAGCTGGGCGCATTGATACTGAAGGGGTCATTTTTTTCCTGTTGTGCACTAATTTGAGGGTGACATGTTGTAAATGTTGCAGTTTCATAAGTTGCGTGAGACATCACTTTGTCTTTTCCCTTCCAGATATTTTCCAAATGTGTCACCATCAGTCATATATAAAGCACATAATCTTTTATCATCACTATGCGCATTCTGACACTCTGGTGATTTAGTCTTAATGCCGTTCCCATTACTCTGTAAATGAAAATCCCGTATTGTGTTAGGCACACAGTGTCTTGTTTTCCTACCTCATCATTTCCACAGTTTCTCTTCTCCGTCATCCAGTGCTGCTTATTTGTGTGTACTGAGGCTTGTTAGTCAGCTGTTTCAAGGAGTAATTCAGGATGTTAATTTAACTTAAGCAATATATCAATGAAAGTGTTTCATGGTCAAAAGCAAGAGGCAGGCTAGCGGTTCTCCCAGGGAGGAGAGCTGTGAGTGGTAACTGTTCTCTGAAGAAGTTATTGAGAACCAGTTAAACAACTGGACAGCCTTTACAGAGTCAGATCCTCAGACTATTACTCCAGCAAAGTAACTGTTGAAATATCACCCCTGAGGCTGAAGTCTTGTGTGTGCATGTGGCTTTATGCACTGTGAGTATTCCTACTGACTTCAGTGGAATTACTGACAATGAATATGGTTAAATGTGTGCGTAAATCTTTGGGACACACAGGTCTGTAGAGTTTTCCCTGTTTACAACCAAGCATTTCAAGGTTTATTTTGGAGAAGCTCATTTATCCTCCTTGTTTGAGGCTTCAGAACAAAGCAGGAACACAGCCATTTGTGTTTCCAGTTTCAGCATTTGATTTTTGTTGGGTTGGTTGGGTATTTTTTTTAAATAGTTAAGAGAATATTTATTTTGCAGGTGTAAATGTATCAATTAACATGTGGTTTTAGCCTTCATACGAAAAATAACAGCCCCTGATGGCTTAACTGGCATTTTGAGAGAGAAAAAATTAATACCATATAGTTACTGAATTTGGATTTAAAAAATATACAAATACACGCTTGTATACAGTTACACACAGGCACACTTGCCCACATGTACAATATTTATATAATTTCCTTGGGGAGATGGGAGGGTTTTTTTAATGTATTGATTTTTGCCTTTTCCCACATTTACTAAATGGGCTAAGTAAATACAAGTAAAATGTCACTGATTCTTCTGTGTTCTTTTCAAACTTTGGATGGAACAAGGTCACTGTACAGCCATTTTAGGCAGAAGAGTTTTTTTGAGAATGGAAGTGTGAATTACCATAAAAGCGGTTTTGCCTAAATACGAAAGGTGACTTTTAAATGAAAAACTATAAAGTACTTTGCTTCAATACTAAGGATAGCTTTTAATTGAAAAGTGTAAGTGAACCTACAAAGCAAGGTTAACGCTCAGTGGTATAATTTTATACATGCACTTTGGCAGTCACAATGGCTTTGATTCAACCTTGACTTCCTACAAGATCATAAAAAGGCACAGAATAATTTGTTATAAAAGAAATGAGAAGTGGAGTACAAATATGAGTCGCATAACAAATTCTGAAGATGAAATGGTAACGTTCAAAGGAAATGTAGCATTTTATGCCAGTGCCATAATTCTCAGACAACATTACAAAGAAAGAAGTATGGCCTGCAATTTGACCTTCCTCCTCCTCCTCCCCACTGCAGCTCCATAACGATGTTTAGAACTTTATAGCTCGGTTAAGAAAGGTTTTAAGGGAACACAGTGTCCTGTTCCCTTCTACAAGATACTGAATTCCTAATCACCTTAAATTCTGTCTGTAGCTGGGCTGCTTCTTGCCAAGGACACTGCTAAGCAATTACTGCTTTCATCCTCACACTAGGAGGAACCCCACATAATTTGCTTTTTGGGTACTCTTACATGCCAAGCAGCTTAAGATGATTACACCACATCCAGTGTTGTCCCTTTTAACTTCTGCACACAGCCACTGAAACACTGGAGAGATTTAGTGATTGCAAATATGACCTAATGCTCCAGTGGACACAACAGAAGATACTGCCCCAGTTAGAGGCTTGCTGAAGGCCTTTCACAGACTTTCCTTCACCAGCTTGAGGAACTGGGCACTACTGCTTTATTCTTCCTTGGTATTACACTGCCGAGGAACAGACAAAATCCACAGGATCGGGACAGTTATTGAATAACAAAAAAAGGGAGAGGTCATCTGATGAGTACTACATAGTTTATAGAATTACTGAGTCGGATTTAGCACAATCAGGTCTGTATCTCAGTTACCCCAATGCATTGTCTTTTTTGGAGGTGTGTCTTGAATTTGTCAAGTTGGTGAGATACTCTGTTTATTAAAGTAGGTCTAAGGGTTCTTTGCCCGAACTGAAAGATATCATAACCTTTCTTTCTGAAGACCAAAAAGAGATCACTGAATTATTTGCTAATTGTGAGAAAAAGCTGTATTGATTTTGTGTGTGTGCCTGTGTCTGAGAGTAGGCCACTAGCTATTTCTCAGCAGCATTTTGTGCTGAAGAATCTCTTGGGAAGGCAAGAAGAAAAAAAAAGTGGGAGTAAAAGCCAAAAAAAAGAGGGAAAAAAACCCAAACCCGTCCTGTGGTGACACATAACTGGCAGACTGCATGTTTTCATGGTTTGTGCTTTCTCTTGTAAAGGCCTGTGAGGGAGGAAGTAATATATATTTTGGTAATAGCCTAAACTGGATACAAATTCATCTCTTACGTGCTCTCTTTGTGCTTATAAAATTTATTATGATTTTTTATTCCTACATCTAAGGGAAATTTTAGCTTGTGGCCTAGAAATTTAAGCAGTTTCCACATTTCTTTGAGAAAGAAATACAGGTGAGAGCCCCTTAGGAATATGTAATGTACACAAAGTATAATGTTTCTGTAGCTGTGGGATATGTTACTTTCTAATTAATTTAAGAATTTGCCCTAAAAAGTCCCACTAGTTTCAACTTTTTAAAAGTTTTAACTTTTTGGTTATTTATAACAATGACTTTTGCTTGTAGCTGAGCTTTTTTGACGTTTAGGTGGAAAGTCATATATACATGTATATGTATATATATGAGTTTCACTTTTGTTTTTAACGTGTTTCACTGCAGAAACAGAAGTGGTTGCTGTTGACAAACATCTTTGTCTGTCCAGAGTTGTGGTGGTTATAAAGCTGTGACAGTTTCACTCTTGCAATCTGATTGATATTGCCAAAATGAAGTGCTTTCAGAAAACAATACATGAGCAGCAGCGCTTTAGTAAACAGCAGTTACTCAATAACTCCACAAAAATTTAGGAGGATATAAATATGGGAAAGAATGGAAACAGATCTTGCTGGATGACTGCTGTGGACTTTTTATACAGGGAAAAACCTATTCCCCTATGTCCCCAAATAGGTATTAAAACCAATGTACCTCTTCTTTGACATCTGTTAGACCAGAATGAGTCCATTTGAAATCCCCCAAACACTCGCACAGTGACAAAGAGTATTAAATGAAGCAAAATGGTTTGGGGAAATGAGGATGTGTAAACAAGCCAGTCAGATGCCATTTACTTTGTTGGATCACACTGGTATTTTTTGCAGGTCTGGCTGTATTAAGTCTGTGCACAAAGCTGTATTTACTGCATGGAATGTAGATTTTTTTAAAGAACAAGACTGTTTAAATTATGTCTGCTTTGGAGCTGGTTCTCTCAATTTTTCTTTTGATTTTTAATAGGCAGTGCAACCAGTGAGGTCCTTTACTGTTGCCATTGGAGAACAGTCTGTTAGTGGAGGCCTTTGATGTAAGCTCTAAAAATTGTTGTTGTCCTCTGCTAGCACGCACCAGCTCGCTGCTTGTATGTCAGGAGCACATCACATCCATTTTGGCTTTGGATGCTTAGGAATGATGTTTGCATTTCTTGTTGTTCATACACCATTTGACTGCAGTGCAGCTGAAAGTGCCAGAAAAGTTACAGATAAGAACACACATAGCACTGTTCAGTAAACCCTTGCTGTCTGCAGTAATTGAGGACCTTTCTTAATCTTTATTTATTCCTTATGCAGTAGCACTCCTCTTTGTTTTGAAGGAAATGGTGGGGAAAGAGCTTTAGTGGATGGTAGATCTGTTTTATCTTTTAATGGTACGTTTTTGTCCATGATGTAGTTTATATTTTGAGGGACATTGGCCAGGAAAGAGTCAGATATTGGGGTATTTACAAGCTTATTTGTCTTCTAAAGGAATTAAAATGTCACTCAGTAGAACCTGTGACTTACTTGTTGACTATCTATAACTCACAGTGGAGCTGAGAGTCAATCAATATAACGTGATTTACCTCTGACGTGAGTGAAGAAAAGAGTTTCACCAAATTTTGTAAATATTTTTCTTTTCTAACCCCTTCCCTCTCATAGATTAACACACCATAAATGAAAGTGCATTAGAGGAGGATACAGACAGTCCTTATATACAGAACTCTTGCCCAAAATTACATCTAACACTTTGTGGGTTTAAGGACAGTGTCTTCACATTGCTGATTCCATGTATATTTATAGTTGTCAACAATGTTTTCAGCATGCTTTGAACTTTTCTGAGGGCACACCATTTTTTAAACTCATCGACACTTCTTGGTAGCTCTAGATGTGTTTTTTTTACCAACAGAGGATGGAGGAAGCAGCATCCAAATCCAGCTCTGTCTGATACCATTTTCCTCTGCACTATCTGCTCCAAGCAACTGCTGCTTCTGTTTCTTGTAGAGTCATTACTGATGAACTGTATCTATGCATGCAAACTTAAAAAAACCCCCACAAAAACAAACAAAAGAAGCCACAAAACCCCAAGCACAGAAACAGCAAGACTTATATTTAAAATTTATCTTGTATTTCCTCTCACCTAAATTTTCTCCCCTCATTCATATGTTAATTTTTTTAAAATCTAACTTGTAACCCAAAAGTTTCACAAGCATGGAAAAGAAGGGTATAACAGTGAAATATAAAATTATCATACAGATGCCCCTATAAGGAATGAATCAAGTATATCTTTAGCATTCTGAACTTTGATTTTAACTCAGGACTCAGAACTATCACGTTAAATTGTATTTTACTCATTATTTCCACTGAAATAATGGTACTGCTTGTAAGGAAAACATTTCTGAACATGACTAAAAGCTGAGGAGTCAGTACTTGGTGCATTTAAAGCATATTGAGAAAAGCAGTAGAGAAGGTGGAACAGGAGGGTGGGCTTAGGCTCTCGGGATGGCTCTGCCCCTCACACGATGNAGATATAAATAGATATTTAGTAATATCTGTTTTAAGTAACTGAAAATTAACATTTGGAACTCTGTAAACTACAAAACAGTTTTTGTATGATGACCTGGGCTTCTTTAGTGTTTAAATGTATTGACTTGGTTTGCAATATAAGCAATTCATAATGTGCCTAAACACAAGAAGTTTGTTTTGCTGGACCTGGTACATGATTAATGCAAAAGTGTCCAAAGGAGTAGAGCGATAAGGTCTGCAAAAACGTGTGCTCTAAGAAACCACAAATTAATCGAAAGGAATCATTGGAACAGTTTCTTGATAGAGATTTGTAAGTTGAAGATCTTGCAGAGAACCTTGAACAAAAGTAGTTACCTTTTCTTCTCAGAACAAGGTTTATACACCAGTAAAATGTTTTGTCAGGTGTTTGTGTACTGTCCTGCAATGCTTGTTTAATATGTCAAATTTCTTTAAGTCTTCAGAACAAACTGCACTATCCATAGCCTTTAATAAGCTACTGTATCAGATAGTATCTTTAAAATATGTAATATCTCAGTGTTCCTTGGACAAAATACCAAAATATTGTTAACATTTTTCAGAAGCCAGGTGCTTGGAAGTGATGGAGATTCACTGTTGGAGATAGACTCAAGTTCAGAATACTCTCAAAATGCAATGGATCTTTTTAAGGCCTGTGGGAGCAGCCAGGAAGATACTGAGGATACAGAGATAGCAGAGGGAGGCTTCCTTAAGGTGTAGCAGGCATCTTATATAGGACAATTCTCTGTTTTTACTTCTTTGTTGTAGTTTACGCAGTAAGGAGTCAAATTTGTGTGTAAAAAAAGCTGTGTCTGATAGGTTTTTTGCTTCTATGTAGACATGTACAAGTTACTGTAAATACTTGGAAAATATTTGAAATAGTGCCTATTCTGAAGTAAAATGAGCTGTTTTTATAAACTTGGGTAATTATGGTTAACTAGATCAAGTTACTGTTCATAATCTCTGATTCCAGTGAAAGCAGTTGATAACTGTTTATATTTATGCTGAAGAAACATTACTTGGTTATGGAATTATGAAATGCACAATTCAAGTTGTGTGTTTTCAAGTTTATCAGGAAGTTGTGCTATACAATAAGGAATTTCAGTTGTATTCAATTAATTATGTAATTGATGAGAAGATGCAAGATGGAGTTGGAAGAGTCACAGTATAAGGAGTGTAAAAGATGAAATGTAAACAATGTTTGGTAGGATTTTGATTCAGAATCACTTGTAATATCCATGTCCTTACAATTAACTTCCATTTCCTTTTCTCCTCCCATAAAGGTAAAAAGAAAACTTGCTCGAAAAGGGAGGAAATGAAGGCCAAATAAAGGCATGCTCCAAGCTTCTGCAAAAACTAGGATTCAGAAATTTCCTGTACAGGAACTGAAATTACTTCAGAACACAGCTTTCATCTGAAACCAGAAGGAAAACTATGCTTCCCTTTCACATGAAATTAATCCTTCTCAGTGGAAATGTAAAGCAGAAACTCTTGCGAAAGAGGCTAAAAGCATCTGTACTTATTTCCCCAGAGACTTTTTTTATGAAAAGTCAATAATTAAGCAAATTGCTTAACACTTGGTTCCAGTTCCTGCATTCTGGAGTTTAAAAGTGTATTTACACCATTAACTTTCATGCTGCATTTTTTTTTAAAGAAAGTCAGAGAAGGTCCTTACACTGACATTGAAAATTCATGATCCTAGAGCCAGGTATTCCCATGTTTCACAGAAAAGGTAGAAGTCTACTGAATGGTTTTTAAACAAGACTAGAGGAAAAAAAAAACCCACAAAAAATTTTTTTTGCTTTACTTTTAGAGACTGTTTTATGTATAATTCTTTCTGCCTGCCTACTTTTCTGCAAAAATAAGATGTACAGATTTCAGTTCCCTGCTATGAAAAGTCATGTGGTGGCAATTTTATAAATGTTGCTTTCTGATTTTTATCAGAGTGGGAAAGTAATCACTTAAAATTATTATTAATTCGCAAGTAGACATTTCATTTTTTAATTTTCCCTCCATTTTAGTTTAATATAATTTGCAATAAATGTACATATTGATGTTTGTTTTATAAAAACATATATCACTTTTAAGTGTTTTTACTCCTGCGGTTCTGTTGGAATATTCTAAATTTTAAAGGAGTAAAGACAGTCCAGCATTTGATTTTATAATGTTTGTCACCAGATTTTTATTATTAATGTAAAGAAAAAAAATCAGTTTTTAAAAATAGTTGGACTTTGGCAGCTTTGTAAGGAAAGTTGGAAATGTTTAGGATTGCTCTCAATTTTAAGCATTGTGCTGATTGGAAGTAAGTCTGTTTTGCATTTTGTCTTCCTGTCCAGGCTCATTTTTTAATGTTTATTTTAGAAGATTGTTGCATCAATATTATGTTTCCTGGCATTGTTCAGCATAGATACAGTGTACACTTTTATGTACACATGATCATATTTAAGTTTGTTGCATAAAATAAACGCTTCTAGGTGTCACATAGCGGTCTTTTTTTAATAATTTTTTTTTTTTTTTCCACAGGGAACTAATGACTGTATCTGTACATATGGGCTTGGACATTCACAGAAGTGTTGTACAGAGCGAAGGAGTTGCAATGCAGACAGTTATGTAGTTTAAAAGTTAAGGTTTTTAGGTAAAGCTACAGTGCTTTATCTTGTAAAGGGGCTGGGTTGGTCTGCACAGTGACAGTGAAGCATTTGCTTTGTTTCCCAGGGCCTCAGTTCCCCGTTTCTCTTCTGCAAGTTGTTTTGAAATCCTTTGATTCATATAGAAGAGCTGGATACTGGTGGCATTAGTTAAGGATTGCTTGTGCTCCTGAAATGGGTAGGGTGCAACTGCATGCTCTTAAACATGACGTAAGTCTCTCTCACCAAGTGGATAGCTGGTGCTATTTGTCTTCTGCAACAGGAAATCAGGCTGTGTGCATAAAGCAGCGTATGCAGCTCCCCTTCTAAAACAACCTGCAGTGCTTTGACCTGAAGGATTTGAAATGCTTTTGACAGAGGGAGAACAGGAAGTTGTTAAATCATTTAATTACACATCTATTGGGGGTTTGATTTCTAAAACTGAAATAATTTCACAAGGTGGATTTACTGATGATAATGCAGTTTCTTTTTAGTGCTCTGGTCAAATACTTCCCTCTCACGAAAGTTTAAGTATTTTGGTTTAAACTAATTTTAAAATGTTTTAGTTCAAGGTTTTTTGGTGCTGCCTGAAAAAGAAACTTGCTTTTAGAAATGAGTTCTGGTACCTAGTGGTGTGCCTTTAACAGTGATCTGCAGTCTGGATTTGACAAATGTTACACGTAATTCAGATTTGTTTCCAAAAGCTTTGCTTTTCATGAAGTGGATAATTACTGGGTTTTTTACTTTTTATGTTTTTTAGTCAGTGTTTAATTAGTTACAATGTCACGTTACTTGAGGAATCATCATGGGATAATTTAGGTTAGAAGGGGTTTCTTGAGGGATCAGTGCCATGCTCAGAGCATGGTTTTCAATTGTCTTTCTCTGGATGGAATTATGTGGATGTTGTGGTTTGACCCTGGCTAAGTGCCAGGCACCCACGGCTGCCGCTCATTCATTCCCTCCCCTGCCACAGCTGGGCAGAGGAGGGAAGGAGAGGGGAGAAAAAAACCCAGGGAATTAACCCAAAGGTCCATGAGTTGAGATAAGGAACCAGGAGAAAACATTCCAAGGACAAACCAGGCTCAACTTAAGTTGCAAAGTGAAATTTATCACTACCAGAGTCAGAAGGAGGATATGAGAAATAAACTAAACCTTTAAAAGACACCCTTCTTTTCTCTCCCCACCCCTCCCTCCCTCCCTCCCACCAACAGTGCAAGGGGGGCAGGGTGTGGGGGTTCAGGTCAGTCCATCTCCAGGATCTTCTTCCCCTGCTTAGGGAGAGGAGTTTTTTCCTCTGCTTTTGTCATGGGGTCCTTCCCATGAGAGACAGTTCTCTGTGAACTTCTATGGTGTGGGGTTACTCATCCACGGGATGCAGTCCTCCAAGGACAAACTGCTCCAGCATGGAAGCAGGGGGCCCCTCTCTCTCCAACCGGGTCTCCCACCTGGACTGCAGTTTCCTCTGACATCCACCCGCTCCAGCGTGGTCACCTCCTTCACAAACTGCGGGACTTCTATCTCAGTCTCTGTATCTCACTGGATTGCACCTGCTACGGCTTCTTCTGACATGTGTGGCTACTGTGGCTTCTTCTGGCATCCATGGCTGCTGCAGCTTCCGACATTTCCCCACTCCAGCGTTAGCACCTCACCCACGGACTGCGAGTGGATCTCTCTGCATCCCTCGTGGATCCCATGGACTGCAGGGGGGAGACCCCACCTCACCATGGGCTCACCACAGCCTGCAGAGGAATCTCAGCTCCAGTGCCTGGGGCACCTCCTCTCCCTCCTTCTCCACTGACCTTGGTGTCTCCATGTTGTTTTCCCTCACATGTTCTCACATCCTCCTCCTTCTCTAACTAAAAGCAGCTGCGTGTGCATTTTGTTTTGATTTTTCCTTAAATATGTCATCACAGAGGCGTAACCAACCTTTCTAATTGGCCCAGACATGGCCAGTGGCATGTCCATCATCTTCAGAGCCATCAGAGATTGGCTCTGCTGGAAATGGTGAAGAATTCCAGAAGCTTCTCACAGGAGCCATCTTTATGGCCCCCTCCTCACTACTAAAACTACAACAGTGGAGTTTCTTTCTCTGTATTTTTTTTAATGTGGACATTTTTGGTTATCAGTAGAGTCAGTTGGTGCATTCCTTAGCAAATGATGCTGGGCATCATTGGCTGAGCCAAAACAAGAACTACCAGAGAGGTCTAGCGGTGACCCCCACTGATTCTTTCCAGAACTTGCCCCAGGCAAGGCTGCACACAGAATTTCCCTGCCTGCCCCTGCTGTTCCCTCCGGGGGTGTGGGGAGTTGCCACCAGGGAGGGGTGGGCACTTTTCTGCCAGAGCTGCACCCAAGGCCAGAGCTAAGTTCTTATCATCTTTCAAGTTCCCATGTTCATGAAAGTGTGGCTGTGTTTCTTAGCAGACATACATTTATTTCTGTTTCTTTCTGTCTTCTGACACCTGGACTGCACAGCTTTCATCACAGTAAGACAGAAAAGCTGTTCTGAGAACATACTTTGTAATGTGCTGAATTAAACCTCTACCACTCAACAAAACTAAATCTGAATAGTTGTTTTGGATAAAATAATAATGTTTTCTAGAGCAGTCTTAAACAGGAGAAATAATATGCATTACAAACCTTTTCTGTACATGCTGACAAGCCCTTTAAGTTTTAGAACTGATAAATAACAAAATATTATCTAAAATGTGTTTCCAGCTGTTAGATACTTAGCTCACATTGTTGGACCAAGTTCTGCATTAGACTGGCTCTTGAGTATCAAGTTAACTGATGGGGCTGTCACAGCTGAACTGTTTCCTCTCAAGATAATGATCTGGGATCACCAAACATTTGCAAGACACAGGAAACTTGCTTTTCAAAGAACTCATCCATGTGGACCCTAGTTCTCTTGCATGTGTGCTTAGTTATTGTCTTTATCAGCAGTAATAGCTCTGTTTGCACCTGGAAATCAAATCTCAAATTGGTGCTCAGGGAAACAGCCCAAATTAAAAAAGCTGGGCTATGAAGTCTACTTTCCAGCCTGGCTCTGGGTGCACAGAGCTGGTAACCAAGCATTAGTCACAGAGTGGCTGGTCTCAGCCCAGGGTATTGTATGTTGGTGCAGGAACAGATCTGCACAGGGAGCAGCAAGGTGTTAAAAAGCAGGGAGCCAAGTCCTTCTGTACAGCAGCACTTTGTGCATCCCTTGAAGCCTTCCCCTGCTTGAATTTCTGACAGGAGGGAATCATTGTGCTGATGAGTACCCTGGGTGTTCAGATGGCCAGAAGGAAGCTCAAACAATACTATAAAATACTCTTAAACTTAAAGACCCAATACTAGTTTCCATTCCTTAAGAGTTTTTAATCCAGACATTCTGTGGATTGATTTGTCTCGGTTCCTTGAAGGCAGAAAACAAGGCCGGACTTCCTCAGGAGCAGAACTTGGAAGTGGTTGCTGACAACGTATCCCTAGCTGCACAGCCTGAGCCAGGAGAGTGGATCCAGCACATCCTTTTATTTCTTACTTCTAAATGAGAGACCAGAGGGGGTGAATGACCCCGTGGCTCCCATCAGAGATTCCATAGCACCAAGTCAGTGTGGTGGCCCACAGGATGACTACTTCCACGAATCACTCCCTAGTATACTGCAGATTGAGATTAGGAACATTTCTGACTCCAGGGAACTTCCCAGCCCTGTTTTTTGCAGTCTGAAAGGAGATGAGCAAGTTTTTGGCATATGCACCTGCTCGTAAAGAGAGGAGTGGGACCACAGCCAAAGGCTTGTTGCTGTTCAGACCTCCTGCTCCCTCAGGCCAGAAAAGCCGAAGGCACAGCCACACGTACTCCGTACTCCGGCGGCTGGTGGTAGCAGCTCTGCAGCCGAGCCCAATCAGCATCACACGTGCTGGAAGATGCTGTGAGCGTGTTCCTCAGAGCCCTGGTGTTACATCAGCCAAAGGGCATTCATCGTACGGTTGGAACAAATCCTCCTGTTCATCTGATGGAAAGAGCTTTCTGACCTGCACCAGAGCATCTTCTCTCTGCCTAGGAAAAGCCCTGACACTTCTATCAGGACTGTCAGCCTGCAGTGGTTGGGTGTTGCAAGCCAACAGGAGGAAGTCAGGCTCGTGGTGACTCCTTCAACTTTGGCAAGGAATGACTAAGGAGCCGTTCAACTTTGAACCTGGTGGATTCATCACCAGCTGTGCACCTCTATCCGCGGTCAGCAGAGCCGAGACATCCATGGGCAGCACAAGTGGGCAGTGCAGTTGAGTCTTGTGTTATTGGTGAGGAGGGACAGCCATCAGGAGATACCTGCTTTTCACTGAGAGCATAGAAGTTATCCAAGCTAATTTATAACTCACTTAGGTCATGCTGGCAACAGTGTAGTCTCAGCAATGTGCCAGCTCAGGCAAAAAGCTCGACCAAATGGCTCTGGAATACTGAGCATCCTCCTGCAGCCCTACCAGCCACAAGAGCTCAGATGTGTGTTCATAAAACTGCAAGCTGGGCATGCTCCAGAACAAGAAATTCATGTTCTGCTCCTTAGTTCAGGCATTTCATTCTCTCATTGCCCTGGAAACAGAAATTCATGTTGACTCTGATGCACCAGAGCTCTTGAAGCAAGAGATGGAAGGTGATTATGGCTGTTCCTTTGGTGTTGGGTCCGCTGGCTGTAAAGCAAGTGGGGAGTCATTGCTTGTCCTAAGTACTGCCCCCAAACCAGAAACACGCTGGGTTTATGCTGGTGGTAGAGGTCTGAGCCATGGGTCTCCCCTCGGGAGGTTTGTGTGCTGTCTCGAGTCTGCCCTGCACTGCTCACTGCCCCCTGCTGCCCATAGATAAGCTCTTCTCCACTTCATGTGAAATTAGGAGGAACTGTCACTGCCCACATAATTCAGACCATCACCTGCTTCCATCCCTGAGTGTTCCCAGGAAAGGAGAGAGCAATCTGTAATCTGGATAAATCATTCTGTATGGTGGTAGCAGCAACTACTGCTCATCCTTCCTTGTGCTGTTACACCAGGACAGGGTTCAGGCTGGGACATGGACAAGGAAGCTGCTCTGCACACCTGGTTTGTGAGCATGACAGAATAGCTTGGTGTCTTTCCTTAGTGCACTTTTCCAGTCTCCTTTTCTCAGCCTTGCACTACATTCTCAGTTGTTCTTCAAGGCCCTCTGTGCTGTATCCATCCGTGCCTGCAAATTGTGTCTTGTGCATTACTTTTTCACGTTAATCTACATGAGCTTAGTTTTGAGCATAAAAGTATTTGGGAAGAATGCAAACTCTGCTTTGATTCATTTCTGAGGCTTGTAGGGGGCCTGCATGTCACAGTTTATCAGGCTCTGCTTTAGTAACAAGCTTCTAAGGTCTGGTTTTCCCACAAGGACCCCATGTTCAGCGCTGGTATCCTCCATGCTCCCTAGATCAGCTCCTGGTTCCTGCTGTTTACCACTCCCTTTCTCAGGAGGGTTGTTACTCACAGTGCACCTGCCCTGCAGGTTCTGGCTCACGTAACCTGCGTGTTGCCAGGCTTACCCATGTGAGAGCCACAGTCACTTCTGGAGCTGCCTCAGTCTGTCAAGGTCTGCTAAATGGCCAAATCTCCAATGCTTTAGGGAAGTTTTCTAATCATCTGAACTATTACAAGACATGACAGGAGATCCAGCACCCCCTCCCCGCCCCCCACAGAAATAGGGTGTATTTTTAAGCCTTTCTAGTTTCCACACGCGTATGGAACACCAAACCCTCACAGACTACACACAGAAGATCACAGTGGCGGTCACAGCAGCCCTAGTGTGTTGACCATGGTGTAGATAGGGGTGTATCTCTGGCTCTCCAAGTTTGAGATACCTTCCTGGTGAGATCATCCTTCAGATTGTATGAATGTGTATAAATACCTACATAGGAGAGCATAAACAAATAGTGCCAGAGGTACATCCCTAGAGAAATGAATGGAAATAGGAAAATTTTCCTATTTCCAGGCCAAACTTATTCCAAACCAGTTAATGCCAATCTGAGATCACGTCCCTTGTAGGTGACTGGTAACAGCAGAACACCCATCACTGCATCCAGTCCCTTGACTCATGACCCTCCAGTCTGCCTGTAGGCATCTGCTCCTTGGAGTTTTTCTTGGGCCTGTGGAGAGGGGGAAGGACACTGCCAGTGCTGTGGCACCACTTCCCCACTGCCTTACTCCATCTCTTTGCACACATTCTCCAAGCACATGGTGTCTGACCAACACAACATTTTCCCATGTAACCACCACATACTAGATGCTGTTTGGCCATTTTTGAGGGCACCTCTATCCCCAAAGCTACAATCGGAGGCATAAGGGCCTTCTGTTAAATTTGCTAAGACAGATTTGCCATCTTCCTCAGATCTCAAGAGCTCAAGTCTGTTTTCTATTTGGTCAGTCTTCAGCCTTGAAGTGGTAAGGTGTTTCTCCTCCAGAAGACCACTTGCCCTGCTGTGCCTAAGCCCCTTCCCACTGCCACATGGGAGCTGCACCATGTGCCAGGGGTACTCATTGCCAGGGGAGCAGGGCAGGGTTCTTGCTCTAAGCATTGCCCTTGCACACATTGTTTCATGAGGGTGGTTTGGAAAGCTGCCCAAAGCTGTTGGCCAAGATTATAGCAGAATTTCATTTGATTCTGCATCACTAAGCTGTTTTCTTTCCAAAACATACCTTTAAGCCAAAACGTGCTGTTTCTTCTTTTGGGTTGATGGTGGGGGTTTTTAACCTTTTTGCCATTACAAGGGCTTTGTCATTTCACACTTGCAGGATGTGGCCCCTTTTGTGTCTATTTGCTTCTTTTGCAGTCACATTAACAGACCCAGGCCCCCTGAAGTCCGCAATCTCTTGTGTGGACAGCTGGCTCCCTCCAGCCCATCCCAGCAGAGCGGGACTTGGCATTCCCACTGGATGTGGCCTCACCAAGGCTGTGCAGAGAGGCAGGATCACCTCCCTCAGCCTGCTGCTGGCACTGTGCCTCGTGCAGCCCAGGACAGAGTTTGCTGCCTTTGCCATAAGCACAGGTTGGTGGCTCACATTCAGCTTGGTCCAGATCTCAAACCCCCAGGACCTTTTCTGCCCAGCTGCTGCTGTCCAGTCATCCCAGCCTGTACTGGTGCCTGGGATTTTACTCCCCAGGTTCAGGACTCTACACTTCACCTTCCTGAATTCCTCACAGATGAGAACCATTCACAGGTGAAAAGAATGGCACACAAACAATACAAAAAATGATTCTTTTTCAAAAATGTTTGGGGTTGGTTTGTGCTTTGGTTTTTTTTTCCTCTCCACCTCAGCATTGTCTGACCCAGTGAACTTTTGGTAACTACTTTGTTCACACATGTTTTCTTCCAAACCTGGCATTTTTGATGTGGTTCAGACCATTAAAAGCCTTGAATGTGGAATAAGCTATAGTGGGCAATGCACATGCCAAGCAAAGAGTGAGAACATGCCCCCAGTCCTAGCAGGTCATTCACCTGTACAGAGTTCATACACAGGATTCATTTCTTGGAGTTGCCTCTTTAACAGTAAAAGCCATAAACTTTTCATTCCATTTGCACTGACAGCTTTGGATCCTGTAAGCCACTTTCTACACAGATAAACTGCTTCACACCGAACGTTTCTTGCAACAAGGTGAAGATGTGAGGGCCACCACTTCCAGAAACACCTGGGACCCACTTTGTGTCTGGTGTTTGTTCTCCAGCCTTCTGCTGATGGAAATTTAAAGCTGTGGCAATGACACGATTTCCAGTGCCCGCTCTCTGTTATGACTGACTGCAGTGTGAAACAAGACCAACCAGTTCCAGACCTGCTTTTGAGCTAAATCCATCTTGGTGCATAACTGGCTCCTATTTTGGGGGGCTGTAACCAGCAAAATGTTCCTTCTTCAAGAAAGGCACCCTCCTGGCCACCTCGACACCTGGGCAGCAGGTAGATGTATAAAAATGGGGATAGCCAGCTTTGCCCTGATAGCGTAATGTGGCTCAGCTGCAGGGAACTTCCCAGACCTCTCAGGGTCAGCAGGAGCTTTGACTATTCATCATCATCATGTTTTTAAACTGCCAGTTGTGAGAAGAGGAAAAACAAAGGGAAGAGACCAGGGCACTGTCCCTCTCCTACCCACTGCAGGAGCAGGGGGCCACAAGCCCATGCCCTGCGCCACTTGCAAGCAAAGGCAGCTGTACATGGAGGACTTGGGATCGGGTATCATCAGAACTAAATCGGTTCTCTCCCCTCTCCTCCCTTCCTTCTCCCACCCCCGCCCTCCCCATATTTTCCTTACCAGCCCAGCTTATTACCCTTTATTTCATACCAGGCTGTTGTAAACCCACCTAAAGAATTCATATATTTCAACACAAAGCAGCCACTAAGTGAAGCAATGTAATTTATTTGACATTATACCAGACATGGGTGCTCCAGATCCAGACTTGACCTTAAAAACAACTTAAAATCCTGGATTTGCTGTATTGGAGGTATCAGTTACCTGTCTGAGAGCCAGATGTGTCAGTATTACAGCCACTGAAACAGAAAACTAAGTACAGGACGAGTCAAGCTAGCAAGCACCATCAGTCCATTTCAGCTGTGAACTCGCTTCCAGTTTGGGGTGCTGGAAGAAATGACAAGGCTGTTGGACAACTTCACAAGTATTTCAGTATAAAGCAGCTCTCAGTTACTCATGTCAGTGTCTAACTACACGAACTGGGGAATATGGACTTTTTCTCTGAATTAATGTCAGGTTAAGACCTGCAGGAGAGGGACTGGGGAATGCTCCCTCACACTCACCCCCCTTAAAGAATGAGGTACCACAATACGACACAGCTCCTGGTAACAGTAAAATTAAACAAAAACCCCAAACAACATCTTACACCATAGAACTGTGCAGCACTGTCCCAGCTGGTAGAGCTTGCCCAGAAACCTGCAAAACCTGCCCGGGGACAAACACACACCTCAAGATGGGACGCAGATCTGAAACAGATTATTAGAACCAGCTCCACAGCAAACTCACTGCTCATTGCTTCAGCTGCGCAGCTGCCGTCTTCAAACTGCTTTACTCCATTTAACAAATGCTGACAAATGCCAAAAAAGTGAATAGTCTGTATTGGTAGTAAATCCATAGTCATCATCTCCTAGATTCTTCTAGAGATGAACAGCAGGGCATTGTCATTGCGCACCAGGCTGTCACCTCCCTCTGCATGAACCAACTGCAGTTTGAGGTACACAGTTTAAAATGTACAAAGCTGACATAAACATTAAGTGGTGCAGGAAAATCCAGAGAGAATTTTTCCTCTGTGAGTTGTCGGCTTTGTTTCTTCAGACGCAGCCTTTGAAAGGAGACAAGAGCTGTTGTGGCTGTACATGCATTTCTTAGGCCATCACATGAGGCGGTCTTATTGAAGTAACACACGCTTCCATTACACAACTTCTGTCCACACAATTTTCTTCTTCACAAATTTTTAATGTGCACCATGAAAATGATCATCCCTTTCCCTCATTACTGACATAGAGGCAGTAGACCCTGTAATCTTAGAACAATTTGAATTACTAGAAATAAAATGAAAACTGTTTTCAGGGAAACATGCATTTATTGTTAAGCATTCCCAGTGAAAAATCAACATCTTTTAAAATGTGTTTATTTAAAAAATCATTTGTGTACAAAAGTGTTTGTGTAGTTTTTATTTTCAAGACAAAAAACACTGATGCTGCATTCCAGCCTCCCCACCCTCATTCCTCCTCCACAGGAAGTCTGATGCTCAGGAACCAACCTCCCGCAGTATTTTCTGATAGATATTTACTAGAAAAGTCAGAATTTAGGATGGAAAAGGTAAGAGAAAAGCAGGGCTCTTCGGCAGTTGACAACAGCATTTCCATGATGGCAGCCTTCTTCAGACACTGCACCAGAGCAGCAGCAGCGGCTGCAAGTTGTACACCAGGCAAGCACAGCCCTGTCACAGTCCATTCCCTCGTCCGCTGAGCCATGGAGCTGAACTGGCATGATCGATGAAGGGCTCAGCACCACCAGCGATCCTGGAGCCAGTTTGGTGCCTACAAAGCAGGTAACAGCACAGATCGAACATCACAGCACGGTACAGGGTACGCGATTTGCAAGGGTTTGTCCAGTGAGAACAAATCCAAAGTCAAGTTGCTGCCAACAGAACACTGCAGCTGGAATAACCAAGCCAGAAGCCAAATGCGTTGACGACAGTTGGTCTTGTGAGTCTGATGATGAATCAGCTGATGACACAAACACCACAAGCGTGAAGAGCTACCTACATCATTCACGGATAGGTTTGGAACAGATCAGAAAACTAGCAAGAAAGAAGTGGTTGCCCCTTTGCCTAGCCCTAGGAGAAAGCTGTGCCTGGAAAACAAGGATGGGTAACACTGAAAACATCTATTTGGTCTTCCCAGAAGAGGCTTTAGGCACCCACAAGCATCTTGACTTTCATGCTTTAGTTCCGTGATACAACAGATGTTGATGAAATGCACTTTTGCTATCTCTTATTGAGCCAACTGCTCATCAAAACCATATAAAACTAAGCACCTGGTCACAACTCAGTGCCCCCACTCATCACCTCTATCAACAAAACAGAGCAGGAGAGGACACCTCATTTCTCATTGCCTCTGCTCATCAGCATTTAAGTAAAACGAATTTTTTTGCTAAATAATTTAACATTTCCCACTTCAGGCAAGCCTCCAAGTCTAAGCCAGCTTTTGGTGGTGTTTCAGAAGGGAACAAGGGACATGCAGAGTTGACTTCCCCTGCGATAAAAATGGAACTTCCCAGCACAGTGCATGACCAATGCAGTAAACAAGAACTCTCGCTTGAATCTGTGTTTTGACTTCCCCCTGCTCCCCTTCTCCCTTCCCCAATGACATAAGCAATCCATAAGCTCTGAAGTGCCTAGTCCGAGTCACAGCTGCTAGGCTTGAATTTGCATAGTTTAAATGTTTCTGTTACCCACACCATCTAATGCAGATTTGGTGTTACAAGGTAAGATTCTTTCTGGCTATTTAATTCCTCCTTTCAGATAACAACAAAAAGTTTCTATATTCCTTATGTCAGTGTTCCAATACTAATTTACATGGAAAACAGTTGAATACAGCGATGACTGGAAAAAAACTAAGACATATTCATATACCAGTAGTACCTAATTGTTCATAAATACTACCGAACCAATTATAGTCAAGGCCCCATGTGCTCTGTTGCAAGCTTTAAACAAAATTAAAAAAAAGTTTGGAGTATGCAGAATGCACTAAATGATGCATCTTTCCAGGATATGTTCCTACGGTTTTTTGTCTCCAAAATGCACCAATTTGTCACACTGAGAGCACAGCTTGTTCACAGAAGGAATGGGAAGAAGCTGTGAATTTGGCAAGGGAGTGGAATACAGTCAGGGCTTTTGGTACTCATGGGAAAATGGAGGCTTTTGGCAACAGGAAAGGGCATTTCTCTGCCTCTGAACAAAGCTGTACTTTGCTCTTGGAGGAACTGGGTAAGACAGGATAAACCACTTTGCTGGATGCATGTTAAAATGTTCAGCAGTGAAATCCAATGGATGCTCTAGTAATCCGTAAGTGTTATTACCAATACCTTGCTTAGAAAAATGGGGCCATTTGGACTTCAAAATGACTGTTTCAAGCCATCTTCTGGCACAACAGACAAAGACACCGTGTGATTTATTCGTACGTAGAAAGCCACTGTACCCACGTTTCACGTTCTTGTTGCAAGCAGTGGTAAATGTGCAGCCTGAGTCCACAGCTGGAGTGGGCTGCACAACAACTCCACGTCTGTGAATGCACAGGGCCCTGAATATAGCGATGTTCAGTGACACAGAAAACAGAACTACCATTTGTATGTACAATGTCTCACAATGAAAAGCTGAACACTAACAGCAAAATTCCTAGGGCTCAGCCCCAGCTGCAGTTACACTAACCTCGTACAACATTATCCCTTATAGTCAACTCTGATAATTACCAAGAATACAAAACATTCCTTATAAAGGAGTCACATGTCAAAATTCAGAGGGACTTCAGACCAAAGATGTCTCCTTAATGCTGGGTCATGTTACCTTCCCAGCTCACTTCTTGAGAAGCTTCATTGCTGCCAGCACCTGAGCTAGCATTGAGCTACTGAGCACATGGATGGAGGGCAAAACCCCGAATCCAGCATTTATACGTAAGGGGGAAGGGGAAGACAAGTGTTTTGCAGTAGAGAAAAAAATGAGGTAACCTTGTGAGAGAAGTGAAACTTAACAGGGCATTCTTTCAGAGGTGACCGTGCTCACCTAAGAATCTCTTTTTCCCTCTTCCCCTTTCCCTGGCCTCCTTTATTACTTTACATACTGTTGGAGAAGCCTGCTGTTCTTAGGAGACTGGTCCTATCAAAAGACACGTTCAGAAGCCCATAACTGAGAAGTTTTATGTCCCCGACAATGATTTCCAAGTTCTTTCTTTTGATAAATAGCAGCGAAGAACAAGGGAAAGTAGTCAGCAATTCATATTTACCACCAGGGTAAAAAAAAAAAGTGTTGATGTAATCAAGAAGTTCTTAGCCTGTATAACAGAAAAGACAGCAACTTGAGATTAACACAAGTAGCCTTTTGCCAGTTTCCTACCATCCCTGGTTTTCACCTAGAAAACCAGCTGAACAGTAGCAGCTTCCTGTTAAAAAAATAAATAAATATGAGGAAAGTCAAAACAACTAATTTCCTTTGGCATCATTGCAAATGATTTACACTAACTCAAGAAAACCCAAGAAAACTGATCACTGACTACACCTTAAAAAGCAGTAAGTATAAAGACTAAGCAAATGCATTTAGTATTGCACTGATATGAGTTCAAAGTATTTACTGCCTGTGCCCTGTTTTAAGTTTGGACACATCAGACAGAGCAGTCAAGGGAACATCCCAGAACTAGCCAGGTCTCAACAGCTCTGTTTTCTGGTTCTGTTCCCCTACTACTATGCTCCAGGTATTTAACAGATACCACATTGTTCCTGATTTCATCTAGTATGAATTATAAACAGACTATGAAGTGCAAAACTATTTCAATTTGTACTTCACAGCTCTAGAAAAACCCCAAGCAGGCATATATTTCCCCACCCCATTAATCCACAGCCTAAGAGAAAAAAAACCAGAACAAAAGAGTCATAGAAAAGACGACTGATACAGTACTCCATTATCCACAATCCCCACTCTCTAGTCTCAGGATTTCTCTGAACTTCCTTGTCAGATATACTCTCAAAAGTTAGCATCATATTCACAAAGACATTACAGCTCTCTTTAAATAGATGTACTAGTGTTTGAAGTTGCAAGACTAATAATTTTCAAGCTTTTGCACTCAGGATGAAATGTCATTTTAATACAAATAAAAAGACTGACTGTATGTACAAGCCAAGGTAAGATTTCAGTTCTCGTTTATCAGAAATATCATTCAAAAAAAAAGCTAAAATGAGAACACACTTCTACTTCTATGTGCATTTGAAGTATGTACAGTAAAAACACCAACACAGCCTCCACGTGTTAACCAGAGAAAAATGCAAGCAAGGAGGAATTTTAAAGTACCTGGTAAGCAATCCTTAAACTGAAGCCCAAAATAAAGCTAGAAAACTGCTGCAAAAAACAGCTGATTGCATCATATCAAGTACTCAAAAAAATTTTCTTTTCCTTCTCAGTACACTGGAGAATCAGCTTCATCCTCCTTCAAACCCCATGAAATCATATTATCCAGAATGTACTGAAGAACACTTTACAGCTATTTAAGACGAAAAAAAAAAAGGAAATGAAACCAGCTCCATCTTTTTGTGCTGTATCGAGGCATACTCCTTACACGATTGTGTAGAAAACATGATGGATGAAAATCACTACTGAGAATTCAAAAAATATATTTTTGAAGGGGAGCCTAGACTACTGCAATGGCACACATAATACCCACAGATGATGAAACATAATTAACAGTATGATATAAGGGAGAGGAGAATCAGGTTTCCCAATTAATAAGCTAGAAAGAAAATGGTTCTGAATAGGTCACCATTTGGAACTTTGGGTAAGTCTTGAAAGTCTGTCAGGAAAAAAGTTACAAAAGCAATTGAGTATTTCAATGGTGCTCTCTTCAGCGACCCTACCTAATATGTCTATTAAGTACAAGCATGCAAATATAGGTCAATCCACAGGCACACAGGATCCATGTTAAAAACAGTAAGATAACTGTGATGAGTGGCACCAACAAGTTTGATGACTAACACTCAAAATGTTGCTTTCTGAGTTACTAAATCAAAATCCTGAAGCGAGTTTCTGCTAGTCTTTGTCACACTGCTAAACACTAAAGTAGGCATGGTTTTCCCCCATTATCTTAGCTGAGCTCAAAGAATTTTTACAATATTTAGTAAGAAAAAAAATTAAAGTATTTCCCCTTTTTAAATTTACACAGACGTTTAATTAGCTTTATTTACAGAGCGCTTTTTTTCAGTCTCCAAGAGTGCCTAGATAGCATCATCAGGCAAGAGTGCCAGTTTTGAAAGAGAATCTATATAGAATCCTAGGAATAACAGATGGTGATGCTCCTCCAGAAGGGGCAAGATGGACTACAGAAGCAGCTCTCTCTATATGGCTCAGTTACTCAGGAGTAATTCTGTTGCAGTCTCTACATCCCATGATTTTGAAGACAAGGCCACTATTACTGCATTCTGCAATGAGAAAACAAAAGCAATAACATTTTCAGTGTGTGAACCTGCAGCTCCAGGAAGTGGAATGAAAAGTTCACAGATTAATCAAAACACAATAGTTTACCATTTCTTCAATCCCAACTAATAATTTACAGAAAAATTGTTTCAAAAAGGCAGGGGTAGCTCACAAGATTTATCTGTAACGTAGTATTTTAAAACTCCAATTCTTAAAAATAATTAGCAAAATAGAATAATTAGACCTACACAACATCATGGAAGTAGTGAATCTGCTTTAGTAGATTCTCGTGATACTGATGACTCCCTGTATTTGTACACATATACTTGCCCTGTCCTTACCGAAAAATAATTAAGTTATTTATACTTACCCTATCAAAGCCCATAGCACAAAGGTTTTCTATTTTTTTGGTGTATTCTGGACTAGAAACTGGTGCTCCAGCATACACATGTGCCCAAAGTCGAGCTGTCTGTTTAAACATTTCTGGATTTTGTTTGTACTACACAAAAGAAAGAGGGGGAAAAGGGGAAAGTTAAATCAACTCAGCTATCCAATCGAACAGCAAGACAATATGGCAGATCGCAATCCATCACTCTTCCTACAGTATCTTCCACAGCGTCTCATACTGATCATGCTGCTATTTTTGAAGTAAATTTAGAGGTGACGATTACACGAAGAGTAAACCTCTGCAAGCATTTGATAAAATGAGTATGCCTTCAGGCTAAGTTATGCACTACAGGTATTTGATGTGTACAAGGAGGTACTGCTCTCAATTACACTGATCAAAGTAAAGCAGCTGCATTTAGCACAGCTGCTGAAAATTTATCTTCAGTGTGATGGAATACAAATTATCCCCATGTTAACATCTCCCGAACATGGTACTGTGTGCTACTCTAATGCATTTCTCTAATCACTTAAAAATATTTATGGTTTTACGCACTGCAAGTAGGCCTGCAGTTTTTCAGTCCGGGCTAACACTCCACTACTAGGCTTCTTCTGAGAATGAGGATCTTGATCACACAGGTGACAGAAAAAGGGCTGAAAAATGGGTGAGCAAGTGCAAAGCGCTAGCGAGCTGCAAATTTCCATGCAAGCTATTATTTACCAGAAAAAAATCATGCCAGTATGTAACTGTATTATTTTGTACCAATCTCATCACTAACTAGTTTTCCAATAAACAACAGACTGGACCATATCACACAGAATTTTTAGCGTGTGTCAAGAACTCAACTGCCAAGAAAGTGGGTCATCTGTCACAAACTGTACTCAGAAAAGTGCAATGATTTTCCCATTTTAGCAACTTTTGTATGCAATATCAAGTTTTTTGTCTTAAGAAAAACCCTCTTCCCCTTAAATCATCACTTTAATAAGACAAGATATTAGGAAATACATTTTTCAAATGTTTAGGTACACTTTAAGGACAGAAACATGGCTGATTATCATTCTTAGACATTTAATTCATACATGAAAACAATAATTAGATCTATAAAGCACAGTAAAACGCTGTACATTTCATTTTGCCTCTCCTACAACAACCCACACCAAATACACTGCTTTGTGTGCTTTGCCCACCTCCCTCTAATTCTGATCCACATGTCATATTTGTATGTTTACTATCTGGTGGCATTAATAGCATTAAAAAAACCATGGGAGGCGATCTGTTGTTGGAAATAAATCACTGCTATAAATACTGTGGTCTGTAATAAATTTCTTTTGGTGTAATGACTAAAAAAGAGGAAGGATTAAGTTAAACACCAGTAACATGCTGAAGTACTATTTTCTTCTGCTCTTAAGAGATCTTCCCCCAACTGATTTTTTAAAAATATTTTTGAGAATACTGCCAAGCCTAGAAAGCAACTAGCTGAAGTGCAAAGGATTAGTCATAATTGCATTTTACCCAGAACTAGCTTTCAGTGTTCTATTAATAGAACTCCTTTACTTAGGTATCTGTAAATAATCCAGTTTCTCACTGAATTGAGAAAAGCCTAAAGGCAACTCTCGCTGATGTTTCAGTACCAGGAATCAGAGGCAGTTCATGTCGCTGTACTGAAAAAAAACCCAGCAACCAGAGCAACTAATACACCAGAAAGCTGATGTCTGAAAATATTGCTCTTACTCAAACAGGAATTCTCCCTGGGATTCAGCTCAAGAGCTTGTAGGACACTGCCATTTACCTGGACAACACATAGTTTAGTAAAATAGCACAAGTGTGGAGAATAATTAATTCCTTGTGAATTTTTGTTTTTGAAAAAGCAATCAACCCCAAACAAAGTAAAAGAGACCCCAACACCAAATAAACACACAAAGGAAGGAGGTGTTTACCAACATCTCTCTCAAAACCATTATAATCGCTTTCTACTTACATACACGCCTGTAACTCAAGGCCAGACCCCAGAATAGTTTTCATGCAGGTATTTGCAGGAAACAGGATAAACTGAATCCTCCCCACATCAGCCAACACTACAGTCCCACTGGACACACCCCCACAAGCACCTGAGGGGCAGCCTGGAAAATTGCTCTTTGGAACCTAGAAAGTTTCATGAAGTTTTTTGCCTGAGAAAAAACTCTTACCAGCTCAAGTGCTTTGATTGTTATGATTCCCACACAAAATTTTACCATCAGAGCCAGAACAGGAAACACTATTTTTGTTCTTTGTAAAAAAGGATATAGTGTTTTTTTTAATGGAGAGGGAGTGTGACAGCAAGGGCATACGTCCAGAAAAAAAAAAACAGTGCAGGGAGATGCCTGGTGGCCTTTCTGGCCCTTGTAACACTTCTCCCTGGGCAGAGCAATTCAGCCTGACAGAACTGTTCAGGGACATTTATTCAGAGCAGCCTCGCTGCAGAGTCCCACAAGAAAGCCTTCTGTACTTACTGAGTACAGGAGCAGCAAACAGCTCTCATGCACCCAGCAGTGCAATGGGCTACCTCCAATCCCCATGTCTCCACCCGAATCCTGACTGACAGGTCTGAAAAAATCATCCTACACTGAATCCTAGAGGGAAGGAGAGCACACTTTGTCACCCTGTCCCAGAGGGTTCCGACTTACAGAAGATGCAGGTGAGATAGAAGGTTCTCCCAGCATCAGTTTGCTTTGTTCCTCTGTTACTGAAATACACCCTTACTGCCAGTCAGTGGGGAAGCCAGGCTGCCTCTCTCTCTCCCCACAGTAAAAAGGAAAGCACACACATATGTGGGACTTTGCTGAGAACTGCCAAAGGAATGATTGTTTCTGTCCTTCATCAACACTTTAGACAGAATCATGCCAGTCCTTGTATGTCCCAAGATCCAACTGACATTTTATTTATTGGTATTAAAAGTTATCACTAATGTCTAAAAGGTTACAAACCTTGTTGATGATAAAATTTTACTGATAGCAATTCAACCAGTGATTAAAACAGTTATCCCCAAGTCATTATCCATAAAATTTTGACATTAAAAAATTACAATGCTCAGCAACATTCATATTAATCAGAAAGAGGAGCTACATACCAAGCCAAATCTATTTAACACCACCAAGTAAAAATTCATTTTAAACCAATAGCATATTGCTTTTCTTATACTGGAAGCCTTAGATTTTAATAGGCAAGGTATACTGGAATTCATTTTACCATGCTGTTATCTCCTGACATTTTTCACAAGGTGATAAAAATACAGGACCAAACCTCCTGACACTGTAGAGTAACTAATACTCACTCTGGAATTCAAAAAGAGCACAAAACACTGTAGCAGCTCACATTGACTAGATGCAATTTTATAATAAATTGTTTAAAATCTTTTATCTCCCGTAAGCCTTGGGACCTAACCTGAGTCAGCAAAGATTACAGAAGTGCTACAAAATCACAGTCAATTGAGTATCTTACCTGGTTTGCCACTACTGCATCTTGTGGATCATCTGGTTCTGCAGCTGCCAACAATGCTTGCAGCGATAATAACACTGTTCTTAGAGTCATTGCTGCTGCCCTAAAATTGAAAATTTAAAAAATCTTTTACCATATGCCGTGCCTGTATTCACCCTTGTGGCTGTACTACTATCATAGAAGGTATGAGTTCATGTACAGATTGTAAGTCCAAGAAACATAATTTTAAACTGCTGCAGCTTATAGTTATTGAAAGACTGTTCTGCATATATATTTAAATAAGGTTTTAAACGTGGACTTTCCTATTAACAATGCTTTCTGAAGTTTCTGTAAACTACCTTGACCTACACATTTCAGCATGCCTACTTAAAGCAATTCATTTCCTCTGGGGGAAAAAACCGCCAGCACCAAAATAAGCTTGTGTCATTCTCCCTCACTACCGGCACCAACACCTCGCTCCCGGGGTGGGGCAGGGCCGGCAGCCCGGGCATGCTCCCTCTGCCGGCGCTCTTCGTGCAGGAGCAGTGAGCTGCATTTTAAATACACGTAACAGGTAAAGAATCTTACACATTAGGTCTCTCTGCACCAGTTTTAATATGACATTTTTCAATAAAATTTAGAACTATTTACATAATTAATTACTACTACAATAAAACACAAAGTTAGGCTAATTATGGAGTGTGCATCCAAAATACTTCTTTGGCTTTCTCTCACTACAACCTGACACGACGGTTGGCAGCAGGCAAACATTCTGTAGTCACTATGGTCCTGTAAAGTCACTCTTTGCCCCCGTGAAAGAACCCTGTTGAAGGTAGCATAGTTCCAGAGTTGGAACTTCTAAGGTTTTAGGTTCTTATAATTTATCTTGATCTCAAAGTGTATTTAGAATAACACACTTCAATAATTTAGTAAGGGAAAATCCAGGATGCTCAGAAAAGTCAATAAATCATCAAAAGTAATTGTACGAAATTATTACACACTGAAAGTCTGGGAAGTTGTAACATTCATACAGTTTCACTAGACTGTGATCATAAATAACATCTCTGGTCTACCATTTCAGTTGACATACACTGGAAACCAAGTAAGAACCCCATAGACTCTGTAAAAGTTGAGTATTTCTGATCTGACGAGTTAACTAGACTCTTAAATCATTGTGGCAATGGCACAGACAGATGTTCAAACCAATACAAAAATCCGTTTACTCTGCCTAAGAATTAGTAGCAAGGTGAGTGGAGAAAATGCAACATTTTAGACCTGAGCGAAGTGATTATGACACATGAATGCCAGAGGAAAGTTGTGAAACACAGGCATCCAATTTCTACAAACTAACCTCAATTTTCAGTCAACAGAAAACAGTTTGTTTTCAGAAGATTGCAAATAAATGCAAGGAGTTTGTTAGAATAGGTGAGGAACAGTTTGACCTGATGGTCCAGCTACAAAGGAAACAGTGTGCAAGTCCATTTCCAGGCTTAGGTTTCAGAAATTTATGTATTTTCCAGTACTGAGTCACTGTATAAAGGTACTCTAGCAGTGTATACCAATGGACAGAGAACAGATGCTGGTAAAATGTCAGCGGTACATTTGTGGTGCCCAAATTTTATGTTCCTAGGTGCTTACATTCACAGCTTTCTTGCTGTGTCACTAACCATTCAAACATGCCATTCTTCCTTAATTGTTTCTAATTCTAGGAGATTTTTTCTCAGTACCTTATTTTTTAGCTTGATAATTATTGCTGAGCTTTCACAGTGCAGTGTTCTACATCAAAATGCAAGTGAGAAACATCCCAAATGACAAAGATTTTAATTAGCACGTAGTGTCTCATTCCAACTGCCACACCAGCTTGATGTCCCTTAAAGTGAACTTTTAAGATTTAAAAGCATAAGGATTTTTTTAAGTCTACATTCTGACAAATCACGAAACTATCATAGCATACAATTCTCCTCTTCCATATCTATTTCTTAGTAATTTTTCTTTCTTTAAATGTACCTAAAGCTATTTTGCTCTTATCATTTCCTTGAGCTTGTAATCTCTACTGGTTTATACTGCCTTGAAATTAACCTATTTAACACACACTGATGACATAACTCACAGTCTCGTCTGCTAGTGTTACAGGAATGTAACGCAACATATTTACTATTCCAGTATTCAGGTGTCATGGAATACTAAGTTTTTCAGGCCTTACTATGCTCAAATGGATCTAATAACTTTCATTTTTATGCAGTGAATTTCAGGTACTATCACATCTACCACACCCACTATAAAATCTGAAGTATTTTTTTCCCAGTTAAGTAATTTTATTATGTTATTTACTGTAGTTTTAAAGACAGACTTAACATGAAATATCTATCAACCATAACTAATGCTATAGTTACTTTCTCCAAATAAAAGCTGTTCTGCCCTTTCCCTTGCAGAAAACCCTCTAGTTTAGAGACATTTGAAAATGTAGATAAGATGACATAAAAAGGATCGCAGCCTCTTGTGCCACTTTTACATGCGATTTACTTCCACTTACACTGTACTTTCTAGGAGTGTAAAATATACTTTGAGGAGCAGGGGGCATCACTAAGAACCAAAGGTGCCACGGACACCAGCTATCTCCCGCTTTCAAGACTGTCAGGTCCTTTCAATCTCTGTTCATCTGTTGTACTTGTAGTTTTTTATACAAAGTATACTGGCACTTGAACTGCTAACATTCCAATTTCAAAATAACAATAAAAAGCAACAACTTATCCATTTAGATACATGGTTATATGATCAGGGAATTTAAGCTCTGAAACAGTAAGTTTCAGACAAGATTGGTTTAGGTACATTTGTAAAAAGGTTTAAAAATGTAGCTTAAAACTTATTTTCAAGTCTCGTGTCTCAAAACAGCTTTCCCATCTCAGGCATAGTAGGACAGTCTTTATTGGACATAAACATTGAAAGAAGTATCCTTAAATCATAAAAGAAAACTCATTACAGCTTCAGTTGCTGTTCATATTGAACAAAAGAAGAAACTGAAGTTTGTGATTAATGGTAAAGAAAAACTGACATATTTTGTATAACTATGGTATAACCATCTAAAATCTTCTACCTTTAGAACACCAAATAGCTTTCCTGATCAAAGAAAGTTTAAAAAGCTTGTTATTTTCTACACAGCTTAGTCTTAATTTTTCAGATATGTATTAAGATTCACAGAAGAAACTGAAGGGACAGCTAAAAATAGATTCTGATTCCCATGAACTTAAAAGCTCTTCTTTCTTCCTGTTACCTTGTTTTGGGAGAATACAGTGAATGGAGATGACGGTCTAGAATTAAATTTACAGATACCAGTAGGGCAGGACCTGTTCAACATTAGCAAAAAGCAAAAACAATTCCCATCATCAGTTCTGAAAATGAATCTATACTGAAAATGGCACAAAGCTAAAAATCCCAACACAGACACACACACCTACACAGACACACACACACACCCCCTCCCCAACACCTTCACAAGCTAGAGAAGAATGTTCAGGGGAAGGGGGAAAAAAAAAGCCCAAAGAAAGCTGTATTTTCCTTAAAACAAATTTCCAGTGCAAAGATACCAGTCTTCTGAATTTCCCAATGCACTTCAAAGGTTTATTGGTCCAGAATAGACACCTGAAAAAATTAAGTATTTCCAACTCTTCTTACATTTGAAGCTTACTTCTAGGTGTGGATTTATGTGCAACAGCTCATGGAGTTCACGCAATTTTCTTTGATAACTCAGGTTAGCTGCATGGCTGCGTTTTAGGTTTGTTCCCTCCTTGCCAAAGGCAAGGTTTTGTGTCACTCCTGACAGACTTCTGTCTAACCTGTTCTTAACTGAAACCTCATAAGGCTTCTGGAAAATCTGCTTCAATTCTTCACCATGCTTGATATGCTGCACACTGAGATAGCTTTCCAGTATTTCACTATACATTGTATATATTAACAAGACCATCATTCTTGTTAATTCACTCTGGATTTTTCCTATGGTTCCAATCTTTCGTGTACAACAACTCTCTAAGCAGGTACACTGCTTCAATGGAAACCTGACCAATCACCAGTAACAAGCAGCCAGCTTTGTACAGTAAGTTCTGCAGGTAAAACTTCCTACTTGCTTTGTACAGGACCTTACATCGCCTTTGTCCCATGACGTCACTGGCTCCTGTCTGCTTCTGAAGCTTACAACAACCTGTAGCTCCCACTCCCACCCCAAAATATTGCCTAGCTATCATGCAAGTTTGCAGGTTTGACATCTGCAAAATGGGAGGAGGCCACTACCATGCACCAGTGAGCTGCTGAGAGCTCCCTACAGGGGCACACTGTCCCTCAGAGAACTTGATTCTAAAAGCCTCAACTCTGGACATCTAAACCAAAAGCTCTGTTTTCTATTGGCATTGCATTTGCTAAACCACAAGGAAAATCTGGATTGAATCAGAACAAAGACATTTTATTCACCTACACTTTTTTCCTCTTCTTTTAGATAATATCTTAGGGCATTTCCCCTAAAAAAGAGCACCCCTAGTTTGGGTGACTATAGTGTTAACATTAAGAAGCACAGTAAGCCAGCTGGGCACAGCATGCCTGAGGAAAGAAATCTCTTACCTTTCGATGAGCTGAGTGAGTCCTAAGAGGATTACAAAACACTGCCAGGTTTTATTTTTCTTCTTCCTTTTTAAAGGCTAAGTAATTCTCCATTTAGGAAGTTTTTACTTATGTTCTTCACATTCCTCTCTAGGAAACAGTCTCTCTCATTACTCCAAGAGATAACCCAGCAGAATGCCAGGAACAGTTGCAGCCAGCAGACTGCTACTCCACTCTGTCAACCAAACATGGCTATGGGAACATTTTTTTCTAAATAATCTGCAATATTTGTTCAATTTGTGAAATAAATAAGCTTGTTAATCCAAGAGAAAATCTCTCAGACCTTGTACCAATGGCTTATGGAATCTGGAAGGAAATGAATAAGGCCTTTGAGTGGAAGCCCGCTGCATAGTCACTATTTACAGGACAAATACAAGACCCGGCACCCATCAGAGAAAATTTTTAAAAAGAATAATAGAATAGCTTTGATATAGCACAGAGGGGAAAGACAGCCTGCTTGCTGAAGGGTTCCCTCAAACCATGTTAATATTCTCTGCATTTTTCTCAAAGCTTTAAGAATCTTCAGTGGTCCTCAAACACCCTGAACAAATCCCTGCAGTTCTGAGTGCCCAGGAAGATGATTACAAGCTGGCTGCTGTTTATTTATCTATTCAAATTGTATTATCTCTTACAATGATTTCTGCATCTCAACTAAAACTGAAGCATGAATCCTCCAGTAGAGTCACTATGACAAAAATATTATTGTTCATCACTGACTGTCAAAACCATAAAAGCCAAGAGTTTTTTTGTAGCCATATATGCAGCCATGACACATTCACTTTATAATCTCGGCTCAAGGGATTTATGCAGAACAGCATTCAAGTAATTTTGTTCTCAGGTTTCAATGAACTGTGTTAGATATGTTGTATATTTAGGATTAAAGCTTTGAGACAGAGCACTAGCCTGGAAGATAAATACAGGCCATAGTAAGTGAAACCACATCATGAAAATTATGTCAGATAAGCATAAACAGTATTCCTTTCACAAAATCCAACCCCTATTTTAGTTCTACCAGCAAACAGGAGCTGCTTTGCAAGCAAACTGGTATGACAGGTACTTAAAAATCTAAACATGATGAAAATCCACAGCCGCAAAGAATTTCAGCATGAAGCATGCAATGTGGAGAAAGAATTTAATTTAACTCGGTAAAAATAATTTAAAGACATTACTTCGCAAACTGATAAAACCTCCTGCCAATATGCAGAATACCATCTTAACTATGCTCATTGGAACAGAAAATCATTATCACACGACGGGAGAACAGGGAAGAGACTTTAAAACTATACAAACACATTAAAATCTCTGTATTTGTATTCACCATCTATAAATTAGTATTTTATCAGCTTATTAACTCTTTCAGAAACCCTGCTAAGGCCCATAGGCCAAACTTTTCCAGTCCTTTAACTCTCCAACCTCGTTGAAAAACAGATATGCAGTGAAATTTGAGACTTATATTTAAACACAGCAACAAGAGGAGCATTATTCAGTTAAGAGCATTACAAGTCAATGAAGTGGCACTTCAAAAACAGATCTTGTTGCTAAAAGATTTGACAAGAGAGACTGTGGAACTAAACATATTTTCTAGAATACTTCCACAGGAATATTTCAGAACTGCGTTTGTCCAATTTACTTTTGAATGCCTGGTGAAATAACTTAAAGATTAAATTATTAATCTGGGAGGGGGGGTGTATTGCTTCTTTTTTGTTTGTTTGCTTTCCAATGAAGCTATTTTATTCAAACCACTTTTCAACTTAGACAAGCAGAAAACTTAAATATGGTGGTGTGTGGTGGTACATCCTCCCCTTGGATCCCTCCATAGGCCAGCTATGGTCTCAGAAATGCTTGTTAGGCCTCAGCCTGGATTAATGGCACCTGGACAATTAGGTTCCCTTGAGCTTACCAAAAACACTGTCTGCTCCCAGAACGTCTATTGTCTAACAAGCTCCTGTTTTACAACACATAGCCTTGAGACTTCCTTCTTCTGTCTGAACAAGACACCAAGTGGAGTAGTGTTTTTGTTATCGGACTTTTAAAGGAATATTCCAGTAACTACCAACTCATCCTTGTGGCCAGGATGGAAATTTACTGATGATTTAAGTCAATCATCTTGTGACCCTATCTATGAACAGTGGTACTGGGACCCTTTGAGCTCTCCTGGACCAGAGCAGGCTCTGACCAGCATTTCCCTCTGAGTGGATGACTCTCAGAGCCAGCAAACTCTCAAGTTTGTGAGACTCTGAGGACTGTCATGGAAAGCCAGTGAAGCCTGGGCTAATACCCTCACCATTTCTCAAGGTTTAAGCCTTTGTCCACCAAGGAGATCCAAAGGGATCTGCAAGTATTTCACTGAACCTGAGGGTAATTTTCCTTAAGTATACCTTTGCACATACTTCTTTTCGTCCGTGTGCATGCGTATTATAAATGTTGCCACTTCAAATTTAACCTGGTCTAGTGGAAGGTGTCCTTCTCCACGGCAGGGGGGTTGGAACTAGATGATCTTGAAGGTCTCATCCAACCCAAACCATTCTATGATTCTGTGACTCTATGACGTGGACATCTCTAATTAACTAAAGGTGCATATATTGAAGAACAATAAACAACTTATTTGAACAATACTAACCACTCACATTGCTTAGTGAGTTCTGGGAAGCTACTCAGGGAAAAAAACCAGTCTTATCTCTCACAATACAGAAATGCTTCAAACAGTAAGCAATGGAGGCAGCTATAAGATTATTCTTATCAAAGGATCAGAGGCTTTGACAAGCACTTCAACAATCTTCAAGTGATTTTCATTTACCATTCCGTGATTTGAAAAGAAACAAAACTTACAAATTGCACCATTAGAAAATGAAGGGATCATACTACATTAAGAATCATTTGAAGAGGGATTAATAGTATACAGGAAATCTCCCCCCATCACACCAGGTTCTGTGAAATTCTCTCCTTAGTGCTTCCAAATGAAGATAGCATATCAAAGGAAGAGTTTAAAACTATATAACTGGCATAATACTGGTACTTCTTGTGTCAGCTGGTTTAAATATACAGAAGTCAACTTCTTGTTCCAATACTCCTATTTCATATACACCTTGGAAAAGGAAGATATTAATGTTTAGGTTTTTCTCATCAAGCAAAAATAACAGAAATAAGACAGATCAAATTATCTGTGCTAGACATAACTCAAAGATTCTAAGACAACAGGTCAACTCTTCTCTCCTGTCCTTCCTTCTCAAATATTAAAGGTTTTGACTAAAAACCCCAAAAGCACATACATTACATTGAAGCTCATGATTTTCTTAAGGTCTTTGCTGCCTTTTGATACTTACAGACAACCTCAAGCCCATTCACTTATCTGCTTCAGAGTATGCTCTCTCAGGAGACTGTACTTGGACAGTTAAAGAGTCACTAATCTCCAGTAAAACTGTAGGGTGCTATGAACAATTAGATACAGGTACAAAAGTGCACTGGCTTTACTGAAAAGAAATGCTACACCAAGTACCACAGCATGTACATTGAAAGATTCTATTGCCTGAAAGAACATCAAGTGCTCTGAAGTGGTAAGAAAAAATACACCATTACAGAAGTTAGAAAGACAACAGCTTATGATCATTATAATTTAATTTCAGTAGTTTACACTATCCTGTGCCAAATGATTTCTATAATCTTGTACATCTACTGGATGTGTCACCTGCACGACCTCAAGACTTGAGCATTCTCCTCTGAAGTTTCTGTTTCAAACCCAACTGACATCTGCTTGGCCAACAGCACTCTTGACAAAGTTGTTGACTTTAAAAGCATTTGAAGTTTGTATGGATTAGATACTGGCATGATCTGCTGGGGAATCACAGTCCTATTCTTTTGGGGCAGACATGGAGGAAAATAACCATCTGTGTTAGGTATCATGTCTGTCACACAACTGGTGCACACAATCTTCAAACCACATGAAATCAATTACTTTGAAAAACAAATGAACAATGAGTGCAGCTGTCAGTTTGGACACAAGTCTATTCCACAGATTCTGGCTATTAAATCTTCTGCAGTAACATTACCTGATCAAAAGAGGCAACAGGTAGTATTTGTTAACAGAAAAGAACTAAACTAAAAAATTAACTCGTACAAAAACACCCAAAATGTTGACAATGAAACATTCATTCTAGTGCAAAAATTTTTGGAAGAGCTCTCTGTGTATACAATATATACTTAGTGCTTTCCAAAAGTATCTCTCAATTATTTCATTTGCATATTTGCGCCTCAGAATACTATACCAAAATGTGTGCTTTAAGGACATCTCAAATTACAAGCACAAGTTGAAAAGCAAGGTGAACTGTTGCCTCCTATCCAGGACACCAGTAATACTTGATTTTGCACATTTAAACCCACATGGAATCTTACCATTGATCTTTCAGAATATCCAAACAAATGGCCCCAGTGACTGAGCTAATATTAGGATGCCATATTTTGGTGATAAATCGCACCTAAAAAACAAGACAGTTTTTAAAAACAAAAAAAGGTAATTAAATGCAGTATACTAAATAAATATTTTAAATCCATCATTTAAGAAAATATTATAAAGAAATACTAATTTAGAAAATGTAATACTAGAAATAGAACTAAGATGTGATACTGCTTATTTCAGGAGGCTTCAAGTTTGTAAGGCTGTTTGTTAGAGCCTTGCCTTACTCAAAACAGACTACTGCCCATTCCAGCTCCCCAAACTCATCCCTGCTTTCTCACATGTCAAGTGTTTACATCCCTGCATCACACAAAGCTACTCGGAAATATCCTCCAGCAGTACAAGTGTTTTGACAAGCAGATGGTCAAATACAGATGTAGAATTTCTAACATTATTAAAAGTGGGCTTTCTAGATTTCACAAAGTGCCACTTCTGAACTCTTAACACAGGAATTGAATATCACCCACTGTTGAGCTAAATTGTTGGCTACGGAAATATTACAAAGATTTCTTTGGTGGACTCAAATACTTCTACAACTATCCTGTCTCATTACCCCATTTGCAGAAAGCTGTTCACCACCCCAAACTTAACTAGATGACTATTATTTTTCCTTGCTATGGAAAGGATCTAGTCCCAGTATTCATTCACTGATCATGTATCGAGTTTTTACACTAAAGGGTATTCATGCTCACACTAAAATCAGGTTTTGGTGGTTTTGATTTTCTGGTTTTGAGACACTGAGAAAGATAAAAGCATCATTTTCTCTTAAAGGTTTTGGAGACCAAAGCTGTCCTCAGAAATTACATACATGCCTTTCGAAATTGCCCCTTCATTTTCTTCAAACCTCTGATTTCAGGTTGCACTTTAACTGCCTTCTAGTGATTTTGACCTGTCTGTTTCTCATCTCCTCCTCACCCCAAACTCCTGAAAAACATTTTATGTATAGCACAGATCTTTCAACTTCTGCCCCTGACCTGCAAGCAAATCAGTGAAAAGAACATGTTATCTGTCAGGCACTAGAGCAGACGACTGTACACACAGGGCTATAATAAAATCAGTGCAATCCTGGTGTCTAAATAGGCAAGACTGGAACAGTTCTGCTTGCCAGGACAGAAATAAGCTATCATGTCAGCTGAAGCACTTATTAACTACCTCAACTCTATAAATCACTTGGAAAATGTAAAAAGCAATGTAAATACAAGATAATTTCTCACAGAGAATGACTGCTGACCATGGCTGTCAAAGCACATACTGTACAAGCTAAAGAAATCTTTCAGATGAAAGGCAGGCCAGACACAAGCCAAAAGGCTTCCAATTCAAGACTCCAGAATAAGCAGCACTATGCTACAGTGCACTGAGTTTTCAACAGCTGTCTGTGAACTCCAGAAATGGAGACCACCAATCCCTAAAACAGCAA
>VYZT01008969.1:90445-102177 GCA_013400735.1 Pomatostomus ruficeps | reverse complement strand
CCAGCATGGCTCCGCCGCGCCGCCGGACCTAGCGCCGGGCCGCCCGCGGGAGACTGCGCCCGCCGCGCCGAGAGCTCCCCCCCATCTCCGTCCCGCTTCTCCCCGCTTAGGTGCCCCGCCGACCGGCCCCGGAGCCCACCGGTCCCCAGCCGAGGATGCCGCCCGCCGCCGCTCGCTCCGGTTCATCTGTTGCTGCCTGACCGCGCCGCCAGCCCGATGGATGCGGCCGCCCCCGCGCCCTGCCCGCCCGCAGCCGCTCCACTGGCTACCGAGCCGGGAACCGCTCCGGAGCTCCGCGGCTGGTAAAAACCAAACCAAAACCGAATCCGAACCAAAAAACAGCCCCCCGCTTCAGCCCGGACTCGAGAGGCAGCCGAGGACCATGCAGCGTGTCCCCCGGCTCGGCGTTCCCGGCGCGGCGTCGGGCACAGCCGCCTCCTAGAGCCGCCGGACCCGGGGCTCCCCCGGACTCGGGGCTCCCCCCGCCAGGACCCGCGCACCCAGCGGCTCCTCCTTCCCTTCTCCCCTCCAGCCGGGCAGGGAGGCTGCCTTCGCACTCCTCTCCCTCTCGAGATTTTGGGTTTTTTGTTGTGTGTTTGGGGGGTTTTTTTTGGGTGGAAACCGCCCGTAACTCCGAGGGGGGGCTGTGGGGTGGCAGCGGGGAGGCGACCATGGAAGAAAAGCTCCAGGCGCATCAGGTGGAGATCGACCCGGATTTCGAGCCGCAGAGCCGTCCCCGCTCCTGCACTTGGCCTCTCCCCCACCCCGACTTGGCGGCGGAGGACGAGGATGGGGGCGCGGGGGGAACCCCGGCGCTGGCGGCCGGCGGGGACGGAGCTGAGAACGCGGCGGCCCCGGTGGAGCGCAGAGTCGCCGCCGCTCCCCCGCCGCCCCACGGCGCGGATGTGGGGCAGCTCCGCAAGGCCAAGACCTCCCGGCGCAACGCCTGGGGCAACCTCTCCTACGCCGACCTCATCACCAAAGCCATCGAGAGCTCGCCGGAGAAGCGCCTCACTCTCTCGCAGATCTACGACTGGATGGTGCGATACGTCCCCTACTTTAAGGATAAAGGAGACAGCAACAGCTCCGCCGGCTGGAAGGTACCTGACCCCCTGACCCCAACCCCAGTGCAACTTTGCTCTCTCTCTCGAAGGTGTGCCAGAGCTTGGAGGTTTCTCCCGGGGCAGCCGGAGCTTGGTCCTGGCGGGGAGGTTTGGGGGATCCCCGCCGTCCTCACAGCTGGGGAGAGAAGGGCTCGGTCGAGTTTTGGGGGGAGCTGGTGCCTCGTGGTGTTGTGTGTTGGAACCGGGGTGAGCTTGTCCCTGTGTCACCCGCCGGCCTCGGACTGAGGGTCGGAGCGGTGCCGCCGTCCCCCCGGGAGGTCAGGGCGAGGGATGGCGACAGGCAGCGGGGTCGCGGGCGGCTCTCCCTCGTGTGGAAACCCCGGGGTACAGTGGGTGCCAACCCCAAGTGCCGGGATGCAGTGAGTGATAACCCCACAGCTCTCCTGCCGCTGCCTGTGCGGACCCCGGCCGTGCCAGGTCCCCGCGTGCGGGTGGCGTGCCCGGCAGGACAGCCGGAGGGAGGGCTGTTCCCGAGCAGCTGTCGCCAGACTGGCTTTTACCCGGTGCGTCCCCGCTGGCTCAGCCCCCGCCTTCTCCGGGGCCGCGTCCCCCTCCCAGGGGGCCAGGCAGGCAGCACACGGTCCCCGCGGCTCCAGGCTGGCATTCCCCGGCTCTGCGCTCGGCTGGCACTGTGGGCTTGTTAGGATTCCCTGGCGCAGGCAGTGTTTCCCTCTCTGTCGCTGCGAGCTGGGGATCCATGGCACCGGCCATCCCGGCACCGGCCATCCCGGCACCGGCGAGGGCACGGAGGGTGCTGGGTCCGGGGTCACCCTGGCCCGTGTCCCTCTGGCTGAGCTCTGCACTGGGAAGGGGGAAGAGATCGGCTGTGTCCAGATGGTGTCAGTAAAAAGGAGCCAGTTTCTCTTAAGTCCTCCCCTAAGCCCTGTCACCTCCAGTGTGATTAGTGTCTTACCAGGCTCCCGGGGCTCCCACACCAGCCTGCGGCCCTGGCACGCGTGTCCTGGCTCTGCTGGGGGCAACCAGATCCAGCCAACCTCAGGGGGTCCTTCTTGGGTGCAAACGGGGCTCTTTTGGGGCAGGAAGGCCGGACTATGCGGCACCTGTATGCAGGCTGTGGGAGCTGGTGTGGTGTGGAGCCTGGGCACCAGCTCCTGATGAGTGTGCTGAGGACAGCTGGTGTCCCTCCGGCGTGGGAAGGGTGTCAGGGCTGTGGAGGTGGCAGGAGGTTGTGCTTGTGTGGGGCCTCTCAAACATCCACCTGGGCTGAGACCTGCACAGCCCCGGGCATGTGCTGGGGAAGAAGGGTCTCCCAATGCTCTCACACCGTGGGGACAGCAGGGGACATGCACTGACTGGGTCTGGAGATGTGTCAGGGCTCTGGACTGGGGGCTGGGAGGGCTGGAATGAGGAGTGAAGGGATTCCCAGGCAGTCACGCATGTCACTGAGGGCTTCTCCTTGCATGGTGTGCAGGGGGAGAGGAGAGGCTCAGAGTCCAGCTGCTCTTGGGCACCAGGTTCGTTTTCAGGGACCGCTTGCTCAGGGAGGCTCTCCTGTGTGCTCCCCATCATGGGCTGCTCTCCCCTTTCCTGGCTCGTCTCTGGCTGGGAGCGCCTCTGCCATGGCTCTGCCTGGGCTGCGGGCAGGTGGCTCTGCTGCCTGGGCTGCACTGCTGTGGCTGCTCTCCTCCTGGCAGCCTCCCTTGCCGCCTTGTTTGCACTGGGGTTTGAACCCCCCAGCCGGGCTGAGGACTACTCGGTGAAGTGCCCTGTCCCACCAGCCTGCACTCCAGGCTGGGCAGAGTGGGGTGCCTTGGGGCGGAGCGGGGTGCCCTGGGGCAGAGCAGGGTGCCCTGGCACAGAGCAGGGTGCCTTGGAGCGGACTGGGGTGCCCTGGGGCAGAGCAGGGTGCCTTGGAGCAGAGCGGGGTGCCCTGGAGCAGAGCAGGGTGCCCTGGCACAGAGCAGGGTGCCTTGGAGCGGACTGGGGTGCCCTGGGGCAGAGCAGGGTGCCTTGGAGCAGACTGGGTGCCCTGGAGCAGAGCGGGGTGCCCTGGGGCAGAGCAGGGTGCCTTCGGGCAGAGCGGGGTGCCCTGGAGCAGAGCAGGGTGCCTTGGGGCAGAGTGGGGTGCCCTGGCACGGAGCAGAGTGCCCTGGAGCCTCTCCCGGTGCTGCAGGTGGCCATTCCCCAGCTGGGGCTGGCAACGGCCCAGAGTGAGAAGCAGAAACTCCCTTTGCATGGTGGTTTCATCAGGCACCAGCATGTCAGGGGTTAAACACCTTCCCCACAGCCCCTGGTCCCTCCTGGCGGTCCCCTGCCTCGACCCCCCTGGGTGTCCCCTCTCCCAGGTGCGGGGGGAGCCCGCAGAGCGCTGGGGGCCGGTCTGTGGTAAGGAGCTGCTGGTGGCTGACTGGAGAGCCCCGTCCCTCGGGCCCAGGCCTGGGAGGGCACGGCAGGGCTGCAGCTTCGCATGGCCCGGCACGGCACAGTCCGAGCGAGGTCTCGGCTGCTGCTTTGATCGGTTCCTTCTCAGCCTCTTGGTGCTGGACAGAGCAGGAAGGAGGGGTCGGGGGCCTGGCCGAGGGCCCAGCGTCCCCACGGGCATTGGCTGTGCTGCTGCTCTGGCAGGACTTTGTAGATCATGGAGTGGTTTGGGTTGGAAGGGACCTTAAAGCCCATCTCATCCCACCCCTGCCATGGACAGGGACACCTTCCAGTAGACCAGGGTGCCCAGAGCTGTGTTCATCCTGGCCCTGAACACTTCAAATCCTACTCCTGACTTCTCCAAACCCTGCTCCGGCGCTGGAGGGACCTTCACAGCCAGACCCCTTTCTGCATCCAGCTGGCAGTGGGGTGCTGAAGCTGCACCTGGCTGTGGTGTCTGATGTGTCTGTCGGGAATGTGTGCCCCAGGCTGGTGGTTGTCTGTTAAAGGGAAGGCTGTTGGCAGGGGTTGTGTTTTGGGGTCAGGCCTCTCCTTCCCCACCAGGCTGCACATTGCATTACATGGTTTCATAAAATCATGGAATGGTTTGGGATGGAAGGCCCCTAAAACTCATCCCGTTCCACCCCCTGCCATGGCCAGGGACACCTTCCACTGTCCCAGGTTCATCCTGGCCTTGGTCCCTTTTGGGGATGGGGCAGCCACATTATTCATGGTGAGGTAAACTGAGGGACAGAACCCAAACACCTCGGCCGTGCCCAATATCAGAACCAGAACCCGTCTGGGTCTGATGGAGAACCCAGGGGAGACGCTCTGGCTGCTGATCCCCAGGAAGTGCAGCCCCCACGGGCTGAGCCGCGTGTCGGGCTTGTGCACCAGGAGCTGCTGCTGCTGCTGCTTCCCGATGCAGGGCAGCAGGCGCCCGCTGACTGACAGTTCTGCTTAATTAGGGAGTTGTTATTTTATCAATTCCAAAGCGCTTGAAGTTTTCTGCTCCAGCTCACGCTTTCCTCTTGTTAATGGGAAACCAACACCCTCCGTCAGGAAGGCAGCAGCACTGATGCATTTTAAAGGGTTCTGCTTGCTCCGGTTTGACATCCAAAATATAACAATCAAGCCATCAGCTGGTGGATGCCTGTTTGATGCGGCTCTGACAGTGCTGAAAACCTTAATTTCCCAGCCCTCCCTCCACCTCCTCCTCCTTTATATTGCCGGGTCGGTAGTGTGGGGGACGGGGCTGCCGGGGGCTGCCAGGCGGAGACAGCCCCTGCCCAGTGCCACCGTCCTCCTGCAGGGCAGGATGGAAATGAATTAGGGAGAAGAAGGTGTGGAAATGGTGTTGGTGTGGGAACGTGGTCTGAGTTCCCATTGCTGCTCGAGGATTTGGGGGTTTGGGGTACCAGGCTGCTTCCCTTCCCTACTGCACTGTGCACCCCTGAGCTGTGGCCAAGGGGGAGGGCCCCGCTGGGCACCCCCAGAGGGTCCTTCCAGGGAGCAACTCCTGGCTCTGTGACTTTCTCACTGGTGCCACCCCCTGCCCTTCCCCTCTTGGATGGGGACAGTGCCTCTGGAGCCTTGCCCAGTGTGGCTGGAGTGGCTCCAACGCGGCGCCTGGGACCGCTGGGGATGACTCTCCCCTCACGGAGGGCAGCCCCAGTGCCACGAGGGGGTGGGTGCTGCCCCTGGAGTGGCACAGCAGTGAAGGGGCAGTCACAGGGAGGATGGGGTGACCGGGCTCCGGGGTGCCCTGGCTCTGGGGGTGCCCATCGGGCTTGCTCCCGTTTGGGCTGGGATTAGCAGTGTGGGCACCACCCGACTCGGGGGGCTCGGCAGGGGCACGGCCACGGGACCCGGGCTGAGCGGGGGCTGCCCGGTCAGAGCTCCCCTTGGGGCAGTTTGGCTCGGCTGGGCTCGGTCACGGATCCCATCCTTTCCATATATGGAGTTTTTTCCAGCAGCAGGGAGAGCCCGATGCTGCCCGGAGAGCTGCCCTGGCTGGGAGCAGCCTGGGGAGGACGCAGGGCAGGGGGAGCTGCCGGCTCCTTCACCTCGGGGAACCCCTGTGCCTCAGCTCCGCACTGCTCCTGGACAAGGCACCCTGGCTCTCCTGTCCCTGCAGGTGCAACACCCTTGTGTGAGGGGACCCCCTGCCCTTTCCCACAGCACAGGCAGGGTCTGTCTGGGTGCTGGGCTGGGGTCTCCAACCCTGTAGCACCACAGGGCTGAAGCGGGGGCCTCCCCACCTGTCCCCAGTTTCACCCAGGGATGGGGGAGCCACTCACATCCCCCTGAGCTGCCCCGATGTGCTGCAGTGCTGCTGGCGGTGTGGCTGTGAGGAATCCCCTTTCCTCCTTCCCACCTCATTTCACTCTCTCCTTTTGGAGGTTTTCATCTTCTAATTTTTTTTTTCCCTCTCTCCCTTCTTCTGGAATCGCTTCTCATGCAGCGCTAACTGCTGAAGTAACACAAACCTGCTAAATGGTCCGGCTTTATGATAGCATAAAAATGATACTACAGAAGCGAGTGGGGCTTTATTAAACCCCAGGGAAAGGCTCCAAATGAACAGCTTGCTCTGCTCTTAGCTTCCTCCCCCCACTTCCCCCTTTATTTTTAATAACCACTGGAATATAAACTACAGTTAAGATCCTGTGGACTAGAAGAGCGCTTGCAGCCTGGCATTCTAACCATCCTTTCCCCTGTGGATCCCCATGTGCATCCCTCCCTCTGTCTCCTTGTGCTGGGATGGGAGGAGGACCGGCATCCTGGGCTAGGAAAGGGATTTTGTCATTAAAAAGCCTTGTGAATATTTTTTAGGGAGGCTGTGGGTCGGGCCAGGCATGTTTCGGGGGTGAGCTGGGGCTCCTTGGCCAGGCTTCCCATCCTAGTGGGACCCTCGCTGGGGTGCTGCTGGCAGGGGAGGCCCTTGGGGCTGAAGGAGTGGGGTTGGACACCTGTCACCTCCGGGGCCTCGCACCGGGAGCTCACAGGAAGGGGATGAATCTCCCGTCCCCACGCATCAGCAGGCTCTGGGCAGGGCTGGACCCCCATCCCCAGGCTGCCCCTCCATTCACCCCTGGGCTCCATCCCAAGCCTCACAGCCACCGTGCCCTTGGCTCTCCTGTGGCGATGCTCAGGAGCTGGGTTTGGGGCTCCCCTTGCCCTGACACCCCGCTGCACCCTGACCCTGCCAGTGGGGAGGGAGCTGCCCCCGTCCCCTGCACCCACCGCGGTGGGCTCCCTGCTCCCAGCTCGCGTTACTTTTAATTACCCTGACACTTCCCACCGGCTCCCGGCGAAGGTGCCTGATTAGTGCCGAGGTGAAAGGCACTTTGGGTTACGGAAGGACACGCGGAGGCTCGCCTGTCTGCCGCTGAGACTCATTTTGGACAGCATCTGTTCATTATTATGTGGTGCCTTGGCCAGGTGCCAGCCAGGGGAACTGAAAGCCCCGACACAAAGCTCGCTTTCACCCGCCGCGGGGAGGAGGAGGAGGAGGCACCCAGTGCTGGGCGGGAAGCCCGGGGACCCCCAAAGCAGGCTGGTCCCTTCAGTCCCTGCAGGGATACTCCAGCATCCCAGGGCATCCCAAGCTGCTGCCTGCTGTGGGGTGGCCTAGGATCATAATCAGACTGGTTTGTTCTGGAAGGGACCTTGAAGATCATCTTGTTCCAACCCCCTGCTGTGGACAGGGACACCTTCCACTAGAAGATGTCCACCCCGGGACTGCTGCTGTCCTGTGGGGTGGGGGTCAGCAGCAGGTTGGGGTGATAGTGGGGTCTGTGTGGCTGGTGCCCACTTTTTCAGCAAGGGACTCATTCTGCTCCTCCCAGGACCCCTGTGCCACCCTGTGCATCCCTCCATGCCCAGCAGGGCTTGGAACGGGGCGGCTCTTGGGCTTTTACACTGGGGTTGGTGGCACCTCGTACATACCGAGCTGGGGGTGCAGGAGTGACACAGCCCTGCTCCTGCTCCCTGGGGCCTGCAGGGCCGAGGAGGTTTCCCAAACAGCCCGGAGTGCTGGCACTGGGGGGGCTCCACCCGGATCCCCTGGTGCTGACAAACCCCAGGGTGTACATCCCAAGGGGTGCAGGCAGGGATGCTGCTGGGCACCCGCAGTCTCCATGGGCACATGTTCCCCCTCGCGTGTTCCTGGCGTGTTCCCCTGCGTGTTCCCCTCACGTGTTCCCATGTGTGTTTCCCCTTGCATGTTCCTCCCTGCGTGTTCCCGACGTGTTCCCCCTCGTGTGTTCCCCCGCGTGTTCCTGGCGTGTTCCCGTGCATGTGCTCGGGGTGTGCCGCACTCCCCATGTGCGCTCAGCCCACACCTGGCGGGAGGATGTGCGCTGGGTGTGCCAGGGCAGCACGGGAAGGACCCTCGAACACCTCGGGCTGGCTCGCACTGACTGCTGCACCTCCCTCCTGCGAGCATGGGCTGGTGACACTGCCCCCCTGTCCTCGGGGACCCTGGGGGGACAGCATGTCCTTGGGGACACAATGTGACTGAGCTTCAGGGCGCAGGCGCTGGGGGCTTTTGAAGGCTGTGGCTTGGTGGGCGGCGGGAGCCCAAGCTGGGGCACTGAGCAGCCGCCTTTGATTTCCTTGGGACGGGGAAAAAAAAGCCCCACCAATTCCAAACCACCCAAAACACTCCCCCAGTATGAAAGAGGCAATGGCACGGAGGAGAAGAAAGGCAAGGGTTGTTCGCAGGCGCCTGGCGCGGTGCCAGCGCGGGGACGCTCCGGAGCAGACATGCCAAGCTGTAATTGCAGACAGGCTCATTTCGAGAGACGAGACGGTTATTTTTAACTTGCGTTAAGGTAATGCACTGATCTCCTGCCTGTGGGTTCAAAAGTTCACCCCCCCTCTCCCCAAAACCCCCTTTGCTCGCCCACTCCACGGGGGTACCTCTGGCCGGGCTGTGAGTGACCCCTGTGAGGCACATCCTGGTCCCCACTGCCCCGCAGCCGGGCAGCCTGGCACTGCCCACGCCCTCGCCCTCCTCGGGGCAGCCGCCGTGTCTCCCGGGGAGTCTGGCTCATCTCCTGCGGGACTGGGAGGCGGCCACAGCCAGGCCAGCCCTGGGGTGTGGAGGGGACGGGCATCCGTGGGGCTGTGCCAGCTCCCTGCCCAGCCCTGGCGCTGCTGAGGTCCCCAAGGAATGTGCTGAGAATGGGCGCTGCGTGCCAGGGTGCCGGTCCTGCTGAGAGCCCCATGGGAAAGCCTCGTGCTCTCAGTGGTGGCACTGCCCACGTTCCAGGTCCCCAAGCACTTTCCAGTCCCGGCCATGTGCACTGGTGACTGTGCTGCCCCGGGGATCGCAGGCATCTCCTCCAGGCAGACTGGCAGGAGTGCCAGGGCACTGTGGGGGTGGTAGGACGTGGGTTCCCCCCTCCTCAGCCGCACTGAGTACCCCACAGGAGGGCTGAGCCTGCGGGCACCGTCTGCCTGGAGCAGCCTGATGGCTCATGCCGAGGCTGTAGGGCCACCTCAGCCATGGTTTTTTCCTTAAAACACTTCACACAGTGCCAGGAGAGCACTGGGAGCCGCTTTTCTACCCTGGGACAGGGTGTCACCGGCTGCGTGGCACCCATGCGGTGCCAAGCTGGGGAGCCTGGGGATGAGCCTGGCACCTGCTCCCCAACCATCTGAATGGAAAGTGGAGCAGAAACGCCCCAAAATGCGTCAGGTTTGGACCTGTTCTAGCTGTGATTAATCCTTTCCCCCTCCCCAGCCTCTCCCGGGAGCTCAGCAGCCGGGAGCCGGCGGGAAGGAGGCCCCGGGGTGCTCCCGAGCAGGAGCAGCGTGTCCGGCCCCCTGTCCCCAAACGCCCTCTCGCCCTGGCTGGTGGCGTCAGCAGTTTGCCAGACGGCCGGGAACTCCCTGCATGGCTGGGATGGCTTTTGTCCTCGGCTGTCGCATGGCTGGGGCCGCCAGCTGCAGGTGCTGCGCTGCCTCCCGCTGCCGCTCCAGCGTTTCCCTCCCCTCGGATGCCGCTGCTTTCGGCAGGAGCCCTGAGCTTTGAGATTTGGGGGAATCCAGGGGGAGCCGAGGCTTTCTGAACACGTTTCGTGGCATTTCGCTGCTTTCCCGGCTCGGTGCTGGCCCCTGTGGCAGCGCAGCGGCCGCCGGAGCCGATAAATCAGGGAGCAGAGCCCGGCTGCGCCGGGGTGAATTGTGGTGCCATTATCCATAACGAGTGCAGCGGGGATGGCACGGCAGGGCCGCGGGGAGCCTGGCACAGCCCGAGCCATGGGAAGCCTGGCCAGGTCATTCCCGGACTGTGACCCTGGCAGAGCCGGGGCAGCTCCCAGCCCGGCAGGAGAGCCCGTGGCCGGGTGCTTTTTGTGCAGAGCCGGGGGTGGGAAGGGGCTGCCGGCACCCCCTGCACGGGAATGGGGAGCGGAGTGGTCTGGGGGTACCACGGGCTCCATGCTGGATTCTGTGAATGCTGCAGGAGTGGGCACCACACCACGGCACGGTGAGGTCTGGAGCATCCCCAGAGCCTTCCCGGGCGGTTGGATGTGTTTGAGGGTGCAGGATTGGAAACACGCAGGGTGAGCTGTAAGGATGGGAGAGCCAGCGAGATCGGCACTGCGACCACACTCGGGACCATGCTCCGGACCATACTGTGACCTCCTTTAGCAGTGGCTGCTTCCTGCTGTGGCTGCAGGGCACCGGGAACCCTCCCATCCCACAGCACAGCCGGCTGGAGCTCTGGTGGCTGCTGGGAGCGGGTTTCAGCAGAATGGAAATGGGCAAGTGCCCATCTCTGCCCAGCCACACCGCCAGGCTCGGGCAGCCGGGACACTGGCCGTCATCTCCTCCCTGCGCCCTGTCCAGCCAGAGCCACCCTCGCCCCCCTGTCCCAGGTGCAACGTGTGTGCAGAGGAGGAATTCACAAGCTTGTGGAACGACAGACTCGTAAATTTTGGCTTTTTTTTCGAGACTGTCAAACCTATGCCTGTCCCAGGGATGTAAGACAGCATTTTATTGCTGCCTGCTTGATGGTTGTTCCCTTCTCCTCCGTGGCTGTGATTTATCTCTGCACTTTGCGCTGATTGGATTAGAAGTTTAAATGCTAAGGGTGCATAACAATATATTTTTCTTATTAATATTAAAAAATCATTATTGGATTTTTTATAGTTCTGTTTTGAATTGAATCCCCTTGCTTGATTTATTCTCTCTCCCAGAGTAGAATTTAATGCTAATAGGAACAATCATTGCTTTGTTTTGAATCTTTGACTGTTTGGAAAACTTTCCGTGCAAAGGGAAATTACAGCATTATTAAGAGTCCATTAAAAGAGGGTTTGCCCATTCCTGGCTATTACCTGTAAGCTGGAGGGAAAACAAAAAAGCCAAGACAAGGAGTCTCTTTTTCAGGGTTTCTGCTCACACCCTTGCCGAGGTGTAATGCAGTGATGGCGCTGGTTGTTAAATTCGCTCTGTTCTGTCGCAGGGATTAATTTCGGGTCCTGTTGGGTTGGTGCTGGGTGGTGAAGGTGTGTGTGGCAGTGGAGTTTACAGGTGAAAGGCAGGAGCTGACTGGGACTGGGGACTGGCTCCGCTTCCCGCTGGATTTCGTGTTTTTAAGGGAAATAGGAGAAGCAGGACGGCAGCTCCCGGCTGACGCCCGTGGCAGCGTGTCCCTGGCACTGCGGTACCAGGCAGACGGAGGGAGGATGCTGAGTTCCTCCCTGTGCTACCCTTAGCCTGGGGTGGATGCTGAACCCTCTGCCCACGCCTGGGGACCACCCAGTGCCCACCCAGCCCCGGGACCCACCGTGTGCTTGTGGTTGTGCCCATTGTGCCTCACATTCCGGCAGCTGCCTGCAACAGTGCTGGGCAGCGCCCCACGGGCAGCTCTGGGGAGCAGGGCCAGGCAGATGGCATGGGGCAGGGGCTGGGGACACAGTGCCAGGCAGGCGGGATGGGGCAGGGGCTGGGGACACAGTGCCAGGCAGGTGGGATGGGGCAGCGGCAGGGGACATGGTGCTGGGCAGGTGGGATGGAGCAGGGACTGGGGCAGGAGCTGGGGACGTAGTGCCGGGCAGCTGGAGACGTGCCTGGGGCAGGCGCAGCAGCAGCGGGGAGCTGTGCCAGGCTTGGCAGGCAGCAGCAGGGCTGGCAGGGCACCACAGCCTGCCCGGGCACGGCGGGGCAGGTCCGGGAACCCACGGCCCTGGAGCACCGGGGGAGCGGGAGGGTGGG
>VYZT01008969.1:24743-90428 GCA_013400735.1 Pomatostomus ruficeps | reverse complement strand
CTGGGGGAACGGGAGGGTGGGGTGTGGGGTGTGGGGGGCATAGCTGGGAGCGGCAGGAATGTCGGCCCCAGGCATGCAGGGGCTGCGTCGTTGGCATGAACTTCCCTGCAGGGATGAGCCGTGCCAGGCCACCACCCTGCACCCCAAAAACTGCACCTGGCGCCCCTCAGTTCAAAAGTTCAAATCTGCACCCGCTGTCCTGCACCTGCTCCCCATGCCTTGCACCCCTCACTCTGCTCCCCAAGCCGTGCATCCCAAATCCTGCACCCTGCACTCTGAACCATGCACTCCATGCCCTGCTCCCCAGACTCTGCACTCTGCACCCCAGGACGTGCATCCTGCCCCCTCTGCTCCCCAAAATCTGCACCCGCTGTCCTGCACCTGCTCCCCATGCCTTGCACCCCTCACTCTGCTCCCCAAGCCGTGCATCCCAAATCCTGCACCCTGCACTCTGAACCATGCACTCCATGCCCTGCTCCCCAGACTCTGCACTCTGCACCCCAGGATGTGCATCCTGACCCCTCTGCTCCCCAAAGCTTGCACCCACTGTCCTGCACCTGCTCCCCATGCCTTGCACCCCTCACTCTGTTCCCCAAACCCTGCACTCTGCACCCCAGAACTGCACTCTCCTCCCTTCACCATGTGTTGTGCTCCCCGATCTCTGCTCCCTGCTCCCCAAAACCCGCACACTCTAGCCTGCATCCCCTCCCAAACCCTGCGATCTGCACCCCACCTGCCTGCACTCCCTCCCATGTGCGCGTCCTGCACCCAATCTCCCTGTGCACCCCATACCTTGAACCCACACAGAGAGAAACCCCCCTGGGCTTGCTGGAAACCCCATACCCGCACCCCACTGCCTCTGCCCCACACATCTGGTCCTGGGAGAACTCCACACTTTGGGGTCAAGAGTGGGGCACTGCCACGTGCCCCTCGGGGGATTTCCCACTGGGACATCCCCTCTTGCTGGGACTCTGTGCCAATGCCCACAAGTCCCAGCGTGCTCGGCTCTGCCTCCCTGGCCCCTCTGTGCTCTGTGGGTTATGGGGTGTCACTGGGGGGAACCCCTGACCCACTTGGCCCCATAGCACACCAGCACCAGCAGCTGGGGTGGCATCCCCGGTGGCTCTGGGCATGCAGTGCTGTTCCTTGCTGCAGTGGGTGAGGATTCCCAGATTCCCAGCACCGTGTTCTCAGGTGTCCTGCCACGTGCCAGGACTTCCTGGCTGAAATTTCCCGCTGCCCATTCCTGGCCAGGCAGTTCTGGGATCCCAGCAGGATCCGCTCACCCCCTGTGTGGATTTTTTGGCTGACCCTCCCTTGTTTTCCCTCCGTCCTGGAGCCTGAGTGCACCAGCCAAGGAACAGGAGGCTCCTGCCAGTCCCCCGTGCCAGTGGTGAGACTGTCACTGACTGGGGGGCTTTGAGGTGGGGTCCCGGTGTGGGGGGGCCTGGAGTTACCACCAGGGGTCTGGGCAGGTACCTCTGTGCCCATCCCCGAGGTCAGGGACAGCTCTCTCTGCCCGTGTGGGTCCCAGGAGATGACCCTGCGGCTGGGGACTGGGCAGTGAGGTGGGGAGGTGTGGGGTGCATTGCCGTGGGAAGGCTGGGGTGCAGGCCTGGGACATTTGGGGTACGGGCTGTGCAGTGTGGGTTGCAGGGCTGGGACATTTGGGGTGCAGGCTGTGCACTGTGGAGTGCAGGCCTGGGACATTTGGGGTACGGACTGTGCAGTGTGGGGTGCAGGGCTGGGACATTTGGGGTGCAGGCTGTGCACTGTGGGGTGCAGGCCTGGGACATTTGGGGTATAGGCTGTACACTGTGGGGTGCAGGGCTGGGAAGTGGGGGGTCCTGCAGCTGCCACCAAGCAGCAAGGGGAGACATGGGGGTTGGCAGTGCTTGCAGGGGGCCCAGTCTGGCTCCCTAAAGCTCCCAGTTTCACCAACAAGGCCCCAGTGAGGTACCCAGCTGCGGGGGTCTGGGGCAGGCTCCCCCAGTCAAGATGCTGAGGTGGCCCCTCAGCAGGGGACAGGATGCCTGGGGTCCCCTCCTGCCTCCCTGGGGCACCTCCATGGTGACACAACCCCAGGGAGACAGGGCTGGCAATGGTCCCTGGCATCCCCCCCGTCCCCAGCCCTTCCCACAGCCCAAATCCTGTGTGTGGAGAGTGAGCAGCACCAGGGGCTCCAGCATTGTCCTCGTGTCCTGAATGGTTCATGGCAGAAACCTCCAGCAGAGCCTCTCCCTGCCCTGCTCCCCCCGGCTGCCCCCCAGCACCGCCCGGCTGGGGAGGCTGTGGGTGAGGGCCCAGGCTGGCCGGGGCAGTGGGGTGGGACAGACGGGCTCTGTCACCTGCAATCTGCTGCCGGGGCTCGGGGATGGCATGGGCAGGGGATGGAGGGGCAGGTACCCCCGGGACCACCACCCCCCTCCCTGCTGCTCCCCAGCCCTGTGCCTCACTGTGCCATGGGTGGGGGACTGAGCTGGTGTCGCTGCCTGGCTTAGGACACCCCATCGTTTCGGGGGTCTCTGCACAAACACAGCTGTTCCTGCAGGCCTGGATTCCCTCCAGGGCGGGTCAGGCCCCCATCCAGCCGGGATCTGGCTGTGGGGCTGGGAGCAGCGAGGGGTTAAACGCGCTAAAGCCGGTGTGAAACTTTTGGCTGGGGAGCTGCAGGCAGAAAGTGCATTTGTAGCCGCAAGTGGCTGCCTTGAAGACGATCCAGATTTGTCTGGGAGCCGTCTGCTGCTAAAACCCTTTGATCCACTTACTTCTCCCCGGGGAGCTCCCTGCAGCTCTGGTGCTAATGCCCCCGTGGCGACAGGGGCTGAGCTGCCAGACGGATGCAGGGGAGACCCCCCTCCCGCTGCCGGGGAAGGCAGCAGCCACAGAAAAATGAGGGGGGGGGGCCAAAAATAGAGGGGCTTGGGGATACAGGAGTGATGCCACCGGGCTTAATCCATGGGGGGCAGGGAGTAGGAGCAGGTCTGGCTGTTCCTGGGCTGTGGGGAGGGATGGGGGCATGGAGAGTGAGGGGATTCAGGGATGGAGGAATGGGGGAGGTTGGGCTGTTCCTGGGCTGTGGGGAGGGATGGGGGCATGGAGAGTGAAGGGATTCAGGGATGGAGGAATGGGGGAGGTTTGGCTATTCCTGGGCTGTGGGGAGGGATGGAGGGAGCATTGCCAGGTGATTGCCAAGGTGCCAGGGTGTGGGGGGAAGGTAGTGTTGGTGTCACGGGGGGAGTTTGCATCTTTGGTGTCCCCCCAGGACTGCAGATCTGGGGTCCCATCCTTGAGGGATGTGGGCAGATCCCACTCAGCAGCCAGATCTGCTGGGTCAAGTGGCTGAGCTGGTGAAATGGCTGAAAGGGAAGGCAGGAGAAGGCCAGGCAGGAGGCAGCTCCAGTGGGTTAAACCAGACACTGGCTGTTTGGGATCATAGGGACTCTTTTGCTTTTACCATAGGGAATGTTTAAAGATCAGGAAGCTGAAATCAGCTCATGTACTGGACCTCAAATTACAGAATCACAGAGTGATTTGGGTTGGAAGGAACCTTAGAGCTCATCCTGTTCCGCTGCCTGCCTTGGGCAGGGACACCTCCCACTGTCCCAGGCTGCTCTAAACCCCCTCCAACCTGGCCTGGGACACTGCCAGGGATCCAGGGGCAGCCACAGCTTCTCTGGGCACCCTGTGCCAGGACCTCCTCACCCTCCCAGGGAACAATTCCTTCCCAATATCCCATCTAGACCTGCCCTCTGTCAGTTAAATGAAAAATTCCCGTTTTCCAGTGGGTGTCAGGACTGAAGGTTGTGCTCCCACGTGGGCAGCTCTGTCTCCTGCCCTCCCCAGATCCCCACTGTGGATGGGGGTCACCCTGTGGCTGCGGGTCCCTGCGGGTCCTGGCAGGGCAGCAGAGCTGTACAGCTGGCACAGCATCCATGATGGGGCTGGCACAGGGGGGACACCCACCCTGCACCCCCTTAACACCCACGGACGAGTTATGGATGGACCATCACCCACAGGCCGGTCTGTGCCCGGAGCAGCACGGGGCTGTGGGCAGGATGAGGGGAACAGTGACCTCCCTCCTGGGGGTTGGCATCTGCGAGCTGGCACTCAGGAGGGGTCAGGAAGGCGCTGCCAGCAGCCGTGACTGCGCTCGAAGGGAGGGGAAAATCCCATGGAGGCTCTGGGGGAGCTGCGGGAGAGGCCAGGGGACGGTCACGGCCGGGGACAGCCAGGGCTGGGGACGGTCACGGCGGGGTCCCGAGGGCTCTGGGAGGGCCGCAGGGGTGGGATGGAGGTGTGAAGGGATGCGAGCGAGGAGCGAACAAAAGCCGCATTGAGTGACAGAGCCCGGCCGCCAGCGGAGCAGGAGCGCGGCCAGGAAAAACAGGGCCTGGAGCGGGGAGCACATCGTGTCCCTGGCCGCGGCCGCCGGCCTCGGTACATTCTGTAGCGGAGGAAGCTGGCGCGGGGACGGGCTGGCTCGGGCGCAGCTGACCCGCGGCAGAGGCACCGCGGCTCCCCATCCGCACTGCCCCGGTGCCCGGGGGTACCGAGTCCAGCGAGCCCCGCCGGACCCCCGGGCTGCCCGGTGCGGGTCAGCGGCGGGAGGAGGCGCTGGGTGGGGGCCGGGATGCAGACAGCGAGCGGGCGCCGTGCCCAGGAATTCGAGGATGGTTTGCAGGCGGCGCTGCCCGGGCAGCAGCGGCTAATTCAGGCTAATTCAATTACGGCTCCGTGACACGAAGCCGGGGGCCGGCTGGGGGCCCCGCGGGGAGGGGGGGGCTCTGAGGGGCTCCAGGGCCCCCGGACATCGGCAGAATGGGGGTGTCCCCCGCCCCCACCTCTGCGGGGAGACCCCCGGCAGGGCATTGTCCCCAGACTGGCACCACAGGCAGGTGCCCAGAGCCCGGGGACCCCCAGCTGGGGGGTGCTGAGCTGTGACCCTGGGTGCTCAGACCCTTCGGGATGGGCTTCCAGAGGGAAAGAGCCGTGAGCAGCTGCTTTCCTGCAGGGCCGTGTGACTTCCCGTCGCTTCCACACCTCCTCCCTGTGCCTTGTCATCATCTGTCCCCCTCCTTGGCATCCACCCCAGCCCTGCTGCAACCCCCACCCCCAGAAACACCCGAAAATTAACATCCAGGGGGGCTGTGGGTGCATTCGAGCCCCTGGCTCCGGGTTCAGGGCGCTGTCGCTGCAGTCCAGAGCTGCTTTGCTCTGGTGCTCTGAGCACTGGTTCCTTCTGCCCGTTTTTGGGCATTTTGTGACACCCTCCCACCCAGACACCTTTTTTTGGTAGTTTTATTTCCAAGTGTCTGATTCCTCTGACTGACACACAAGCCCCCACTGGGGAAGGTTCTGGGGCCACAAACTCCTGCCACGGTGAGGGCTGATCCCACAGCCCAGGGCGTTGCTGCGAGTGTGTGGGGGGCAGCTTACTGGGGGCTCTTGCTCCAGAGGGACCCGTCAGCAGTAAAAAACCGTCCTGAGGATACTGCAGGGCCTGGCCTTGAGCATCTCCACTTCCTCCTCAGAGCAGGAGGGCAGCTGGTCCTGTTGCTCAGGGACCTGATGGTCCTGTGGGGCTGTGACAGTGTGGGGTGGATCCGGATCCTCCCTCGAGAGGCACCGGGAGCGGCTGCCTCGGCAGATCTGGCTGATGTAATTTTTGCCATTACAGGTAAAACTGCTCCGCCTCGGGTGGCAAACTCCCCCAGGGCAGGCAGGAGGGGGTTGTTGTGTTCCTGTTGCTTTGCAGCAGCCTACAGGGATCCCGCTGCCTCCCCGGGGTGGCTGCCTGCTTCCCCTCCTCCTCCTCCTCCCCCTCGGGCTGCCTGTGCCGGCTGAGTCCTTCCCAGAGCCGTGCCTGGGGGGGCAGAGGCTGCACCACGCGTTGCCCCCGCCCCAGCAGCCCCCGGGTTTGGTGTTACCCCTGGTCCTGCTGGGTTTGTGCCTGGTCTGGCAGCATCCCTGTATCCTGCCACAGCCAGCCCAGGGACCCCTGCAGTGGCTGTGGCTGTCACCCTGTGTGACCAAACAGCGCTCAGAGCAGGGGCTGGCATTTTCCCCACTGTCCCAAACTCTGCGACCCCGTCCGAGGTAATGGTGCATCCCTGGTGGTAGTTTGGGACACTGGGGAAAACCTTGAGGTGTTCCTGGTGCCTTCTGAGCCCGTGGAGGGCAAAGCAGAGGCTGTGATTGAGCTGAAGGTGACACAGGGATGCAAAGCTCCCCCTCCCTGGGGTGGGCTCACTGCCAGCCCCGGCCCGTGGGCTGCTGGGGGGAGCTGCAGGCAGGGGAACGTGTCCCTGGGTGTTGTTTTGGGGACACCCAGGAGCGGGGGGTGCAGGGAGCAGAGCGCTCAGCCAGAGCTGGGGCACAGTGGCTTCTCTGTCGCTTCTCCACCAGCCCAGCAGAGCAGCCCCAGGTGGAGTGGCAATGTCCCCAAGGGGAAAGTCGCCTCCTCATTGCCTCACCAGTGCCCAGGGGGTGGCAATGAGAGGGCCAACCTCACTGTCCCCAGGGTGTGTGCCACAGGGCAAGAACCTTCCTGGGGAAGCCGGGGGGCACTGCCAGGCCCCCACCCCAGCACCCACCTCACCTGCAGGATGTCGCCTGCTGTTTCCCTGGCAACGGCGATGGCATCCCGCACACCTCGGGCAGAGTTTCCCTGCATCCCCTGCGATGTCAGCCCTGTTTCCCGGGTAACCCGGCATCCGGGAGCTCTGGCAGGCAGGTACTGGGGGTCCCCAGCTGCCTTCTGCTGTGCCCTGCCCCTCGCCACCCGGCAGCACTGGTGGAAGAGCTGTGCTGGCGTGGGGGCCCATGGTGGCCGTGGGTGGTGGGGACAGGCTGACCAGTCCCAGAGCTGCCCTTGCTAAGGCAGGGATGGGAAGATGAGGCACGAGCCCAGCAGGTTTGGGGGAGCAGGCAGCCCTGCCTCTCAGCAGAGCTCAGCCCACACTCTGCGCACTGCAGGTGCCTCGTGGGTCTGCCGGGTGTGGGAAGCTTGGGCAGCTCACGGGGGGGAGGAAAAGCAAGGCTTGGGGACCCTGTGCCTGCACAAAGGGCTGGGGACGGAGTCTGGGCTTGTGGGCAGTCAGCGTTCCCAAGGGAAGAGGAGCCAAGGGATGCTGGCAAGTGTCCAGGACAGCTGGTCATTCCTGGACTTTCCTGGTCACCTCAGGGTAACTGGTCTTGGCAGGAGGGCACCGGTGAGGTGGGTTAAACATCCCAGTATGGGCTGGAGCTGGGGTGTTTGCCTGCAGCTGATGATGCCCTTCATGCCATGAGGCCATCCAGGGGCGAGTGCACTGGGCAGAAAGTGTCCCCTGTGCTCTGGAAAACGCTTTGACCCATCCCACTCCAAGGGGCATGTCCCCCACTCCCAGTACACAGCATGTCCTCCTGTCCCAGTGCAAGGTGTGTCCCCCACTCCCAGTGTCCCAGCATGTCCCCCTCTCCCAGTGCAAGGTGTGTCCCCCACTCCCAGTGTCCCAGCATGTCCGCCTCTCCCGGTGCAAGGCGTGTCCCCCTCTCCCGGTGCAAGGTGTGTCCCTGGCTCCCCGTGCATATCTCGGGGGGACCAGACACCCCCAAAGCCCCACGGCATCAGGATTCAGTGCTGGATCCCAGGGCAGGGGAGGGTGGGAGCCTCCCAGGATGGGCAGTTCCAAGAGCTTTCTCCAGCAGTGGATCCAGAGCCAGGAAATTCCCTCGCTGAGGCGGCAGCTCTCAGCCCTGCCCAGGGAATGTGTTTGGATGAAACCGGAGCCTGCAGCGCGGTGCTGGCCAGGATTTCCCCGTGGATCCTGTGCTCTGCCCCGTGTGCTGGGCGGGAGCAGAGCGCGGCCAGGAGCTCCTCGGGGGTGTTTTTGGGGAGCTCCAGCCCTGCTATCAGCCAGCCCCTGTCCTGCACAGGCCCCCTCAGGAGTACCCCCTCTGCCGGCATCCAGTGCCCCATCCTGCCGAGTCCCCCGGGGCAGGGGGATGTCCCGAGGGTCCCCGTTTTCCCAACCAGCAGTTGGGCTGCGCTCCCAGGGTGCAATCCCACGAGCACGAGTGAGTTTGTCCGTGATATCAGGGTCTGTGGGGTGACACCAGGAGTCCAGAAGGTGACACCAGGGATCTGTGGGGTGACACCAAAGATCTGTGAGGTGACACCAGGGGTCCGTGGGCTCAGCCACAGGAGGCGTGGGCAGAGCTGTGCTCAGTGGGTGCCTGGAGGCTGCAGGGTGCTGGCAGGGCCTGGGGGCATCGGGGTGTGGGAATCTCCCGCCCGGGAGGGTTTTATCCCTGGCACAAGGCCCCGCACGTTCTGGGGCATGGGGGGGGGCTTCAAGCCCACCCTCGGGCAGCTGCTGAGTGTGGGGGAAGCCCCCCCTCCTCCGCCTCCTCCCCGTCCCCTCCTCCTCCCTGTGCTGTGAGTGAGCAGGGCTGGCAGGACCCCAGCCCGGCGCTGCGGGGGCGGCGGGGGGGGGGTGTCTGTCATTAGCAGGTGCAGAGCAAACTAAAAAAACCGGGGTCAGCGGAGTCACGGCCCAGCCGGCAGGGGTGGCAGGGGACACGGGAGGGGGACTGGGGCCGGGGGGCACCGGAGGGGGCACAGGGGGCTGTGACTGTGGGTGCACGTGTGCAGGGTGGAGCGCGCTGCACCTCGAGCGTGTGACTGGAGCAGTGTGTGACACCCCGCTGCAGCCTGGGGACATCCCGGGCAGGGCTGTGGGACCCACCCTGGTGGATACAGGGCTGAGGCTGTTCTTTCAGCCCCTCTGGGAACAGGAGGTTTTTCCATCTCCCCTCCTGCAGCATCTTTGCTTTTGGCTCCTGCCCAGCTCCCAGCGGGGGCTGAGAGCCCCCGAGCTGTGGCTGTCGCCCCAGGGCACTGCAGCGGGTGCTCCTCGGGGCACAGCAGGGACGGACTCCCTGTCCCTCTGCATCCCCAGGACCCTACACAGGAGCCCCCCAGCTGTGCCCCCTCACCCCGCCGGCCGTGCCAGAGACCCCCAGGGCACCACAGAGTGGGTGGGAAGGGTGGGTGTCCGCAGTGGCCTGGGCTGGCCTGGGGGAACAGCAGGTGGCCACGGCAGGGCTGGCTCCTGCAGCACTGTCCCCTCTGCCGCCACCCCCTCCCTGTGCCGGTTTCCCGTGTCTGCGGCAGCCCTGGGCCGGGGGTGGGACTCAGCATCCCTCCTTCCCACCGGGCTGGTGCTTCACAAACCTCCCCGGGGCCTCGCGGTGACCTTGCTCCACTTGCGTGACTTTGGCTGGTGCGGGGGGGGCTCGGAGATGGGAGGGGTGTGTGATGGGGGCTGGTGGCGTGAGGGGTCTCCAGCCCCCTCCGGTGTGTCCCTGTCCCTCCCGGCGGGGTCTGCGTGCGCCTGGGGATGCACAGAGCAGCCCCAGGCACACACTGAGTGACACCAAAGGCTTGAGGGGCTCAGTGCCCTCCCCGCACGTATCACCCCGGGGTCTGGGTGGGTGTGAGGCAGCTGAGCCCCCCTGTCTGTGAGGGACCAGCAGGCAGAGGGACCCGGGGACAGCGCTGCTTTCTGGGGCTGCTTTGGGGTGTCTGATGTCCCTCAGATGCTGTGGCAGAGGGTGCTGCACTCAGGGGTGTCTCAGCTGTGACAGCATCTCCGGCTGACGTTCCCTTGGGGGGCCGTGGCACATGGATTGCGACCTTCGGGCTGGCCCAGGACAGGAGGGACACCAGCATGAGGCTACTGCCCGCTGTGTTCCTGGCCATGCAGGGACGTGGTGATACCGGTGACAGCTCGGGCTGCTGCCTCCTTGTCACCATCCCTGGCCAGCTCCAGGTGGGGAGTTTGCCCCTCTGCCAAGGGGTCACCCTGGGGGTTCCCGCCCCCTGCAGCAGCTGGATCCTGCCTGTCTCTGGTGGGCTGTGCTGGGGACATGGGGCTGTGCTGGGGACATGAGCTGCGTGCCCTCCACCTCCTGTGCATGAGTGCAAAAAATTAATGTGGAAGTGGAAAAAATGGACTTGTGTGGGGTTTTCATGGAATCATGGCCTGGGTTGGAAGGGATCTTAAAGCCCATCCAGTGCCATCCCCTGCCATGGCAGGGACACCTCCCACTGTCCCAGGCTGCTCCAATCCCCCCCCAGCCTGGCCTGGGACACTGCCAGGGATGGGACATTTCCAGGGATGGGACATTCCCAGGGATGGGGAACTTCCAGGGATGATTTGGAGGATTTTGGGGGGTTTCAGTGCATGCCGGCATGGGGGGCTCTGGCTCGAGGGCTGGCTGGGGACAGTTGGAGGGGCTGGGGCTGGGACGTTCTGTCCCCCAGAGCTGAGTGAGGAGGGGCTGGAGCCAGTCCCTGGTGTGTGTTGCAGTGGGCTGGGCTGTCAGCACTGAACAGCAGCTTGGGGACAGCAGGGACAGTCCAGAGCCTGCTGGGGTGCCATGGGCTTGACCAAATGGACTCGGCCCCACCATTGGCTGGAAACTGCTCCTTATTTTCAGAGATGTTTTTTAAATAGTGCTTCTTGCCACGTTTCTGCACAGCAGATCCCCGTGGTGAGGATTTTCTCCCTTAGAGGCATCACTGAACCCTCCCCTGCTCCACCCTCTGGACCTGAAACCTGCAAACTGGTGCAAACATTTATGTGCTTGAGCAACTGGGATATTTTTTTTTCTTGGAATAAAACTGTTCCATGAAGAATCTCTCACCCAAGGGCATTTGGTGGCAGGGATGTCCCTGCTGTCCTGACCACCCCTCTTGTCCCCATCCCCCTCAGGGCTGAGAGCCGTGAGTTCTTCCAAGCCTTTGCCATCTGGGCTTGTTGCTGGTGGGATGAAATCTCTTGCAGGAAGGAAACCTTCCCTGGGAGGGTGGGCAGGCCCTGGCACAGGGTGCCCAGAGAAGCTGTGGCGGCCCCTGGATCCCTGGCAGTGTCCCAGGCCAGGTTGGAGGGGGCTTGGAGCAGCCTGGGACAATGGAAGGTGTCCCTGCCCGTGGCAGGGGTGGCACTGGATGAGCTTTAAGGTCCCTTTCAACTAAAACCATTCTGGAACTCTCTGATTCTACTTGAGAAGTGAAAGGCACCTTTTCATCCTTTCCATGCACAGCCACAGCAGCTCCTCAGCTCCCGGAGCTGCCCTGAGGGCGCGGGGAGCCTGTCCCTGCTCCAGCAGCCAGCACGGTCCTGGGGGAGTCCTGGTGGGACACAGGGGGTCGGAGAGGGCTTGGCTGTGCTCCAAGGCCCCTTGAAAGCCCCGTGGCTGCAGCTGGAGGCCACAGCACAGAGGGACTCGGGGCGTCCCTGAGGGCTGCTCCCCGGGGTGACAGGAGGGTGTGGGGCGGGCAGGGAACCCCTGGAGCTGAGTGATCCCTGGGGAACACGTGTGCCCCGTGCTTGGTGCCCTGCCCAGCCCTCCCCACTCCCTGGGCACAGGCAGCTCCGAGGCAGCTCCCAGGCTGGAAACCAGGACAGGGGAGGATGGGGCTGGACTCACTGCCAGGCTCTGGGGCTGCTGCTGCTGCTCAGCCCGGGGGCTGCAGTGCTCAGAGCGCTCAGACAGGACAGGGGCACAAGGGCGATGTGGCTGGGACCTGTGTCCCTCCCAGGTAGCCAGGTGACCCAGAGATGGTGGTTCATGGCACCCCAAAGGAGGGTCACTCCCGTGGGGGTCTGAGCAGTGCTGTGGGTCATGGGTGTTGCAGCCGAGTCCTGCTGCTTCCCTCTGCATCCCGCAGGCGGTGGGGAGGAGGAGGAGGAGGTGGGCGGTTTCCTCCTGGGAACAGCCAGCTCCTCTGTCCGCTGGGGTTGGAACCCCCTACGGGGACTCAGCGTCCTGCTCGGGGCACCTCCTGCATCCCTGCTGGGTGCTGGGGCTCCCCGGGGCCTCTCGGCAGGGTTTGATGTGCCTCGCCTCAGACTGGGAGCGGCTCTGGGTTCTCTCAGTGTGGGTATAGACAGGACTGCCTGGGAGCACTGGGGCACCCACGGTCCCCAGCCAGCCCCAGCCCCAGTGCCAGCAGCAGGGGTCAGCCAGCAGGGAGATCAAGTGGTACCTGAGGAAAAGGGAGTGCGGCTGCTTTAATGATTTGGCTGCGGTAAGAACTTGGTGTGGAGGAAATTGAACCCAGGGGAAAAAATCCTGTAATTTCATGCAAAAATTACATGGCAGCTCCGGGTGATTTACTGCAGCTATTTTGGTGGCCAACTCTGGGGTGTCATTAGAGCGTTGCGGGGTAAGTGACTGCTGGTGGAGAGGCTCTTCCCAAGGTGTCTGACTCAGCCTCACCTGCTGGAGAGGGGTCCAGGTGGGCAGGGAGTGCTGAGGGGGGGTTTTGTCCCCAAAGGTGGGGGCTGATGTCCCTTAGCTGGATGCAGGCACCTTGCAGAGCATCCCTGGCTATGGTGGCTCCTCAGACGAGCTGGGCTGCTGGGGTTGGAGCTGCTGCTGCAAAATGAGAGGTAGAGTCTCCCTGTGCTCCCCCTGTGCTCCCTCCTGCCCCACAGGTCACCCTCAGCATCCCCGTGGGGCTGGCTCAGAGCTGGGCGGGCGGTGGCATCTGGCACAAGTCCCCAGGGCAGTGCTGTGCCTGGTGGTCCTGCAGAGTCCCCAGCCAGCTGCTTCCAGCTCTGAGGGTGAGTGGGTGGTTGTGCCAGGGCCACACAGCCGAGATGGGCAACAAACATCAGCTCACCTGGTCCCTAAGCCCCTTCCTGTGGGTCATTCCAGGACAGGGATACAGGACACGAGGGGGGCGGGCAGGGGGTACGTGGGGGTCCTGGCTGTCCCCTGCCTCCTGCCAGCCCAGCAGTGGCACCTGCAGCCTACGGGCAGGGACCCCATAGCCAGGGAGGGTGCAGGGCCAGCCCATCTCCGTGTCCCTGGGGCCGTGTCCCTGGGAGGTGCCCAGTGCCAGCGAGAGCTGCAGTGGGGTCCTGGGTGCCCACAGCTCTGAGGGGCTCCTGCCCCTCACAGGGAGTGGGGAAAGGCCGCGCTCCCCCAAAACATCCCCCACTCCCACAGGAGGGTCCCCAGCTCCCCAGCCCTGCCTGTGTCCCCAGAGGGGAGCGCGTGCCTGCTCGTTATCCACAGCCCTGCTCTGATCTAACGAGCCCTTTGGGGAACGCATGGGGGATTCACAGAGATGGGGCTCTGCACGCAGGGTGCACGGGGATCACTGCCTTCCCCACCACCCCCTCTGCCCCTCCAGGTCACCCCTGCAAGGCTGGACAGCCCCAGCCAGGAGGGCAGCACAGGCCCTCGGGATGGTGGGGCAGGACAGGGTTTGGGGCAGGCACTGTGGGGTGATGGGACCTCTCCCAGCTGTGCTGGGACCAGCGTGGGAATGGCTGTGGATGGAGGAGAGGGGGGTCACACAGAACCCCAGCACAGCCAAGGCGGGTTTGGGACTGTGCTGGCCCCAGCTGGAGAAGCCCAAGGCAAGGGGTGTCTTTGTGGGAGCTGGACTGACCACGCAGGTGTTCCCCCAGCACTGAAATCACTCGATACCTGTCCTGATCCTGTCTCCATCCATCCATCCATCCATCCATCCATCCATCCATCCATCCATCCATCCATCCATCCATCCTCTGCCCCCCTGGCCCAGAGCTCTGGGAGCATTTGGACAATGCTGTTGGGCACAGGTTGGCATTGTTGGGGTGTCTGTGCAGGATCAGGGGCTGGACTTGAGGACCTTGGTGGGTCCCTTCCAGCTTGGGAGGTTCTGTGGTTCTCTGACCCATCCCCTGAGCCACCTCACCGGGACCTGTTGGCCAAGCTGGTGTGAGACCCACTGACCAGAGAGAGATGTAGAGAAGATGCTGGTGCTGCGTCTGTCCCCTCTGGGCCACAGGGAAAAGCCATTCCCCAGGGACGGGCTCCTCAGGGGCTTCCTGGGCTCTCCCCAGGGCAGGGAGGATGCTCCTGGTTTTGAAGGGGACATGGAGTGATGGCAGCTGGCTAAGATAAAGTGGCTGCCATGGCAACAGCAACAGTCCCAGGGCTGGGAGAGGGATGCTAGGCCGTGTGTGCCACCTCTGCCATGCTGGCACCCTGGTTCCAGCCTGGGCACAAGGACTGTCCCCGTGTGGCCACTGTGCCCTCTGCCAGCTCCCTCCGGTGAGGGATGAAGGGGTCTCACCCTTCTGTGCCCATCCAAGCACCCCATGGGCTGCCAGCCTTGGGACTCTGCCGGGCCAGGCACAGGGAGGCTGCAGTGTGGGGGTGCCCCAGTGTCTCTGGCAAGGGCTGTGGGGAGAGTGCTGGGCATGGGGGCTGCTGGGGGGCGTGGGGAGCCATGGGTGCTTTGCTGGGTGTCAGTCATGCCTCTGGTGAGTTTGGGAACTGCTTGTGCTCAGGAGGGGCAGGGAGGCACTGGCCCGGCTGTGGAACAACCTCAGCTGCCCAGTGCACAGTGGGGGGGTGAGGGGCAGCTCCATGCCAGGGGTGCAGGGGGACTGCATGGGGGGTGCACTGGGGGCTGCACTGGGGCTTCACTGGTGTTGGACCCTCTGGGAGCCACCGAGATGTGTGGTGGAGATGGGTCAGGACCAGCTCGGGGCCAGGCAGGGAGTGGGCATCACCCCAGGGACCCATCCAGTTCCACAGCACCTGTACTGGTTCTGAACCCAGCCCAGGCAGCCACAGCCGGGCTCTGTCTGGATTTGGGGGTCGGGATGGGGCTGGTGAGTCCTGGCAGAGGATCCCGGTGGTGGTTTCCTACTGGGCCTTCTCTCCCAGGAGAGGCTGGTGTTGGACACGCCACCCCAGCCCCGGGAATGGCAGAAGGACGTGGGCAGGGGTGACGCAGCCCGGCCTCATGATGGGGATCCCAGCTCCGCTCCCGCATTCCAGGGTGTGGAGCCTGTCTGGAGCCGCACGGCACCGTGGGTCTGTGCAAAGGCACGGCCGGACCCCGGCCCGGGCCCTGACGGGGCTGGCACAGGGGTGGCACAGGGGTGGCACAGAGAGGGCCGGGGGACGTTCAGGGAGGGGGCTGCAGCACGGGGACCCCGCCAGCCCCAGCTGTCCCTGCGCACACCTCGGCGGTGATTAGCGGGCCCTAATGAGCTGTCGGCGGTGCTCGGAGCGCGGGGGGAGGCGGGGATGCTCCGGCCGCACCGCCCGGGGCTCCTCGCGTGTCAGCCACCTGCGCCGGGGCCGGGCGGCCGCGGCCCCTCGCGCCTCTAATGGGCATTTGGTTCAATTAGCAGCACGTCAGCCCCGCTCTGCTCAGCCGGAGCGCTGACCCGAATGCGCTGCCTCCGCTCGCCGCCGCCGGCGAGACCCCCGCGGCGGGGGGCGGGTGCCTCCCCCTGCCCCTGCCGTGCCCTTTCCGGAGGCACCGGGCGGCCCCGGCCCCGCTCCGGCCCCGGGCAAGGACGTGCCGGGGAGGGGGGACAGCCCCGGCTCCCGGGGGGGACACGGCAGGCGGGACCTGGGCACCAGCTGCTGGGGGGGTGCTGAGACAAAGCGAGGGGCTGGGGGGGCTTATGGGACACTGAGGGGGGCTGGAGGTTTATGGGGCACTGAGTGTTCTGGGGGGCTTATGGGGCATTGAAGGGGGCTGGAGGGTTATGGGGCATTGAGGGTTCTGGGGGGCTCATGGGGCATTGCGGGGGCCTGAGGAGCTTGTGGGGCATTGAGGCTGTGGGCTGCCACAGGGCACCAAGGAGCTGACACAGCTGACAGCTGTGAGGTGCTGTGGGGTGGTGCAGAGGGCCGGCGTGGGGGTCGCGTGTGGGGCAGTGCCCAGGGCTGGCTGTGGGGCAGCTGTGTGGCCGCAGGGCACTGGGGAGGGCAGCACGGGGGCTGCTATGGGGCAGGAACACCCCAGCAGGCTGTGGGGCAGGGCTCTGGCTTCACAGGAGATCCCACACACCCGGCAGCTGCTCCAAAGTGCCGGGCCGAGCCCTGTGCTGGGTCTGCTCCTGCCCAGCGAGGCACGGAGTGCTCTGGGGCAGCGGGGCCATGGAGAGCTCAGGGGTGCTCACAGCAGAGAGGCTGCCAGGGATTCACCGGGCGCCTGGGTCCTGTTCTTGGGGCCCGGTGTGAGGCTGGGAGCCCCGGCGCATGCTGGGCTGGAGTTACAGGCACCCCTGCCTTGCCCAGCTGGCTCCGTGTGCTTCCCCTTGCTGGGCTCACCCACCCGTGCAGGGGAGAGCTGGTGTGGGTCAGGATGCTGTGGGGTGGGCTGATGTGGGTCAGGACGGTGTGGGTCAGGCTGATGTGGGTCGGGCTGATGTGGATGGGAATGGTGTGGATTGGGATGGTTTGGGGGGGGCTGATGTGGATGGGAATGGTGTGGATTGGGATGGTTTGGGGGGAGCTGATGTGGATGGGAATGGTGTGGGGCTGATGTGGATCAGGACGGTGCGGGTCAGGCTGATGTGTGTCGGGCTAATATAGGTCAGGCTGATGTAGGTCAGACTGATGTGGGTTGGGCTGATGTGGGTCAGGATGGTGTGGATGGGAATGGTGTGGATTGGGATGGTTTGGGGGGGCTGATGTGGAAGGGAATGGTGTGGGGCTGGTGTGGATCAGGACGGTGTGGGTCAGGCTGGTGTGGGTCAGGCTGATGTGGGTCGGGCTGATGTGGGTCAGGCTAGTGTGGGTTGGGCTGATGTGGTTCAGGACAGTGTGGATCAGGACAGTGTGGGTCAGGCTAGTGTGGGTCGGGCTGATGTGGGTCGGGCTGATGCACCTGCCGGCTCAGGAGGTGCTGGGGGTCCCATTCCGGTGCCTGCTTTTGGCACAGCACAGGGACCCGCTCCTGTCTGCGTGGGCTGTCCGTCTGTCTGTCCCTGCCATGAGCACCCAGGCTGCCGGCCGTCCCCAGCGTGTGGGCAGCACTGCCCCATGTGCCAGCTGCTGCCTGCTCGCCTGGCAGGCCTGGGCCCCGCTCAGGGGGTGCTACCAGGGCTGGTGGGCTGTGCTCAGCCACCGGCTGCTCCAGGCGGGGTGCTGACACCAGTGCAGGGAGTAGGGCTGGCCATGCCCAGGGGATGGTGCCCGGAGGCTGCTGGTGCCCACAGGCAGAGCCAGTTTTTGAGTGAATATGATGTCTTGAGCAGTGTCACCACTGACAGTCCCACACCACCACCCTCCCTGTACAGCATCCCCGGAGATGGAGTCCCATCGAGGCTGTCGGCAGCCTCTGCCCTCTGGAATATTCCCTCCAGCAGTGGCAATTTTTATGTGCAAGAAGTGAATAAGCATCAATTAACCCCTGGAGCCGTCCTTGTGCTGCCGGCAGAGCTCTTGTTAGCGGCCGTGTCCCTGTCCCTGCTTCCTCCTGTCAACGGCGGGAGGATCCCCACCAGGTGACAACCAACGGGCTCCTTTGCTAGATGGCCCAGCAGCCTGGACAGACAGACGGACAGACAGACAGACAGAGAGACAGACAGCCCCCGGCACACCCTGCCCGCGGGGGTCTCTGAGAGCAGGGCTGCCGGGTGTGGGAAGCAGCTGGGATCGGTGGGTTTGCCTGGAAAACCCTTGGTGCTGGCAGACAGCAGGGAGGGGTGACAGCTCCGGGGCAGTGCTGGGGACAGCAGAGGGGTGCTGGGATGTGACAGGGACGGGGAGGTCCGCAGAGCGCCTCGTTTGCTCTCCCCAGCTCTGGCCAGGACCTGCTCTTGCTCGAATCGCACTCGTTTCCCCGACCCTGCTCTCCTCAGGGCACGCACAGGGGTGTCCGGCCCCCCTGCCCGCACCCAAGGCTGCCCGTGTGACCCTGGGACGTGCTGCTGGGCCGGGCATGGGCAGCGATGCCCGTCTTGGGGGTCGGTACCCGTGTGGGTGGCTCATTTCGGGGTTCGAGGTTCATCTTGGGGGTCGATGCTCATTTCGGGAGTCCGGCCTCGGGGAATGGCTTCCGGCTCCCACTGCATCATTATCATCATCATCATCATCATCGCTGCCAGATGCCCATTGACAGTCAAGTCACTCTCCCAAACAATGGGTCCGGCTAATCCTTTTACAATGGTACTAATTGCTAATCAGACCGATTTCACACTGCCTGTTCCCCTGACAATGAGGCTCGCCGGAGGAGGGCTCCTGGGGGGGTGAGGGGCTCTGTGGGTGCCCGCAGCCCCCCCGCAGCAGGACCAGCCCCTGGCAGACGGGCACCGGGATGGCACCGGGGTCTTCCAGCTTGGCAAAGCCGCCGGCAGCTGGTGGCTGGGGGCTGGCACGGGCTCAGCCTCGTCCTGCCCTGGTGCCAGTCAGGGCTGAACGGGGGCTCGGGCGCACCTGCAGCCCTGGGGCCGCCTCCAGCCCGCCCCTCTGCTCCCCGGAGCATCCCCGTCCCCCCGGCAGAGCTGCGGGGAGCGCTGCGGCCCGCACTGCGGGTGTCACCCCTGGCACGGGCTGGCTCTGCGCTGGGGACCGGCGCTCCTTGCCCGGTGCTCTTTGGGGTTCGGGTACCGGGGGCTGCGGGGCCCTCAGAGAGGGGCTGAGCCAGGGGAGCAGGGCGGGCAGGCAGGGGTGGCAGGGATGACACGGGGACAGAGCGGACGGGGAGCGGGGCGGACAGGCCAGCCCCGCAGCGGTGCAGGATGCCGTGAGAGGTGCTGCGGGGTACAGCGGTGCCACCGGCGCCGTGGGGGCGCTGGGACCGCCACCATCCTTTCCTGCACGCCCTGCCAAGGCAGCTGCTATCCCGGCGGGGTGACAGCCCTGCTGCCCCTGTGTACCACACCTGCACGGCACTGCCGGATGCCGGGGTGGCGGTGGCTGAAGCGGGTCCCTGCCTGCCTGCCGTTAATCAGCTCCCGGCCCGCCCCAGCGCAGCCCCCGCCCTGCTCCGTGTGCCCCGAGCCGCGGCCAGCCGAGCATGTCGGGGTGCTAATGAGGAGAGAGCCGGGTGTGCTGCACCTTGCACTTAATTGCTGCTGTCTTCTGGCTCTTAATGAAGCTCGGCTGCAGGAGAAGCAGCAGCCTCCCCTTCTCTCCCTCGGGCAGCCTGTCCCTGGCAGCCCTGTCCCCTGCCGCGGGGGGTGCAGGGTGCCCTGTGCTCCCGCTGGAGCTGAACGTCATCCCCATCCAGCTGTGGCATCCCCAAACCCAGCCCCTCTCCCCGTGCAGCTCCATCCCAGCTGCACAGGCTGCAGCATCTCCTGCCTCCCGGGCTGAGCAGACCCAGGAGCGCTGGCAGGGAGGGACTGTGGCCATTGGAGGGGTCCCCACTCCTGCCCGGGGCCCAGCCCGGACTGGGATCACTGCAGCAAGCCCAGCTCAGGCATCCCCGGCTCGCCCCTGTCTGTGGCTGCAGGGCAGCGCCGTGGGGCTGAGCTGGCTGGTGGCCCTGGTCCTGCCAGGGCAGTGACAACCACGTGCTGTGTTTCTGTCCCTGCTGCCTGCACGTGGCTGGGTCATGGAGGGGCGTTTGGATCATCCTGTGGCTTAAGGAGAGCTGCTGGAAGGGTCAGGGGGACTCTGCCTGCCAGGGCTTGACTTGCTTGGCTTGAAGGTGATGAGCATTGGTTGGGCAGCTGTGTCCCAAGCACCCCCTGGGCCCCCTCCTCAGCCGTGCAGGAAGGGGTTAACGGCTGGCCCATACCTGCAGTTGCATTTTAAAGATGTGAAATTAAAGCCCGTAATTTATTCTCCCCACACACGAAGGAGCAATTAGTTCTAAACACGGCTTAATCAGTCAGCGCGAGATTGATTTCTGTAGACTTGGATTTGGTGGCTGCTGGCGAGGAGCCAGCCTGGGAGCAATCTCCAAATAAATGAAGTGCAGAGAAGTAAGCCATTACATAATATGATAGATGAGGCTGGAGCTCTCTTGCCTCTTCATTAGTATTCCACTGTACACCACAACAGCACCAAACTTTCCCCCTGTACCGTGGGTTCCTCCCCTCCCGGTCCCTCTGCCCCTCCCGCAGCTGGGAAGGGGCTGGGGAGGCACCTCCCCTGTCCAGCAGCCCCTGGGCAGCCCCGAGCTTTGGACAGAGCTGGGGAAGAGTCTCTGCACTGCAGGCTGAGGCTCTGCCCTGGGCTCTGCATCTTCCCTTCTTCCTCCGGGGAAACTGAGGCACAGGGAGCTGGGGTGGCATCTCATGAGCTGCTCATCAGCAGGGAGAGGCAGGTGTCAGAGAATCCCAGACTGGTTTGGGTTGGAAGGGCCCTCAAAGGTCATCCAGTGCCACCCTGTGCCATGAGCAGGGACACCTCCCACTGTCCCAGGTTCAACTGCCCCATCCAGCCTGGCCTTGGGCACTGCCAGGGATCCAGGGGCAGCCACAGCTGCTCTGGCAATTCCAGCCCAGCCCCTCCCCACCCTCCCAGGGAACAATTCCTGCCCAATCTCCCATCCAGCGCTGCCCTCTGGCACTGGGAAGCCATTCCCTGGCTCCTGGCCCTGCAGCCCTTGTCCCCAGTCCCTCTGCAGCTCTCCTGGAGCCCCTTCAGGCCCTGGCAGGGGCTCTGAGCTCTCCCTGGAGCTTCTCCTCTCCAGGGGAGCCCCCCCAGCTCTCCCAGCCTAGCTCCAGAGGGGCTTCAGCCCTTGGAGCAGCTCCCTGGCCTCCTCTGGGCCTGATTTAACAGCTCCACGTCCTGCCTGTGCTGAGGATCACAGGGCTGGGGCAGCTCTGCAGGTGGGGTCTCTCAAGAGCCAAGGGGAGGAATTGCCTCCCTTGCCCTGCTGGGCCTCTTCTCTTTGCTGCAGCCCAGGAAGGGGGGTGAGTTCAGCCTCTCACCCACCAGAACCTTCTCTGCATGGCTGCTCTCAATGGGTTCCTCTCCTTTCACTCTGTACTCACCCCCTCTCTTTCCCGGGCCAAAGCTGCAAAGGTGCCTCACCCCAGGGTCACCCCAGCCTGTCACCCCGCGGGGCAGGGACAGCTGGGGGTGCTTGTGTCGGGATGTGCCCCCTGCTCCTGCCTCCTGCAAACCCATCCCTGCTCCAGCCAGGGCTGCTCCGAGCCAGGGCTGCCAGCACAGGCACCGACTGCTGCTCCCAGCAGGAAACCCCCTGAGGTGCTGGATGAGGATGAGGGAGCCAGAAGTGTCCAGGGCGTGAGCAGCCCCTGGCCAGTGCTGCTCGGGGCAGTGGGACTGCAGTGGGTTTGCAGATGCCCTGGGCTGTGGTACCCGAGCCTCCCGGGCCAGGCAGGGTGTGTGTCCCTGTCACCCGAGCCAGAGCCACGCCCTCTCCGTGTGGGCCCCCAGTCCTGCTCACAGCGGGTGACAGGCGTTTGGGGACAAGATCTCACCCTCATGGTGCCAACAGGTTGTTTTGGGCTGTGGTGGTGCTGACGTGCCCTGCACAGGGAATGTCCTGGCCCTGAGGGAGGAGGGGAGCACATCCCGAATAATGCCAGGCAGGGGAAGGGGCTTGGAGTCCATTCCAGAGGGTCGGTGCCCAAAGGGATTCCCTCTGCCTGTGGAGCTGGGATGTCCACAGAGGTGCAGGTGGTGCTGGGAGTGTCCCAGGGGATGTGCTGGGGCTGGCAGGGTTGGAGAAGCCCTGGACCTGTGCATCGTCCTGATTCTGTCACTGCATTTGTTGCCTCCTCACCTTGTCCCTCTGCAGGCTCCTGCCAGGGAAGGGATGTCCCCTGAGAGCTGGCCCTGGCTGCTGCAGGTCCCTGGGACACATGCTAAAGACACCCCAGTCCCTGCTGTGACAGGAGCTGTGCTAAAAACAGGGCTGGGAGGTGCAGAAAGGGCTGTGACCCGCGGGGTGTGTGAGGGCCCTGCCAGCTGAGCTCTCCCAGCCCCGACCTCTCTGGCTCCCACATCCCAGGGGATGGAGCCCAGGTGTCATCCCAGCCCCGTCCCTGTCCTTCGGGGGTGCTGTCCCTGCTGCTGACCCTACCCCTGTCCTTGCTGTCCCTGCAGAACTCCATCCGGCACAACCTGTCCCTGCACACCCGCTTCATCCGCGTGCAGAACGAGGGCACCGGGAAGAGCTCCTGGTGGATGCTGAATCCTGAGGGTGGCAAGACGGGCAAGACGCCACGGCGGCGGGCAGTATCCATGGACAACAACAGCAAGTTCCTGCGCATCAAGGGCAAGGCCAGCAAGAAGAAGCAGCTGCAGGTGACACAGGAGCGTGGGGAGGACAGCCCGTCCTCCCAGCACGCAAAGTGGTCAGAGAGTCCCGCGTCCCACGCCAGCGATGAGTACGATGCCTGGGCGGACTTCCGGACACGGGCCAACTCCACGGCCAGCACGCTGAGCGGGCGCCTCTCGCCCATCATGGCCAACCACGAGCCGGACGAGCTGGAGGAGGACGATGGTACCCCCTCGTCCCCGCTGATGTACCCCAGCCCCTCCAGCACCATGTCTCCCTCCCTCAACGCCCGCTGCTCTGTGGAGCTGCCCCGGCTGACCGACCTGACCGGCACCATCAGCCTGAACGAGAGCCTGGGGGAGAGCATGCTGGAGGACCTGCAGGACGGCTACAGCATGAGCCCCTCCCAGCAACTGCCCCCGGCCGCCCTGCGGCAGCGGAGCTCCAGCTTCACCTTCAACTCCAAGTGCTCCAGCATGGGGGCCGCCTCCAATACCTACTGTGGGACCATCTACAGCCAGCCGGCCATGAGCCTCATGCGCCGCCTGCCCATGCAGACCATCCAGGAGAACAAGCAGGCCACCTTCTCGCCCGTCAGCTCCTACAGGAACGCCTCGCTGCAGGACCTGCTCTCCTCCATCTCCTACGCGCACAAAGAGAGCATGGTCCCGGGGGACCTGCCCCTGCCGCAGGCCAGCCCCATGGTGCCGGCCCGTGGCCACAGACACAACCCGCTGCTGTGCGGGGGCGGGGAGCAGGGCTTGTCCTCCTACCCGCCCCACCCGGGCTCTCTCATGAAGAGCAACGCGTTGTACCACCCGTCACCAGCCGGTCACCACCCTGCGGTCAACACCAGTGCCTTAGCCAATCCCGTCAGCCTTATGAGCCTGCCCAGTGACTCGTGCAGCATGACGGCCATGCCGCACCACGGGCACCTGCATTCCTACGCTAATAACCAAGGGGCACACATGAGCTTGCTGGATTCGCTGCAGGGCCCCTACCCGGGGGCCGTCCACCCCCCCGTGTTGGGCCAAGACAGGTTTCCAGCAGACCTGGACCTGGACATGTTCAACGGGAGCCTGGAGTGCGACGTGGAGTCGATCATCCTGAATGACTTTATGGACAGCGATGAGATGGACTTCAACTTCGACTCAGCCCTCCCGCCGCAGAACGGGCTCAATGTGCCCGTGCTGCCCGGGGGGCCCCAGCCCACGAACCAGAGCTGGGTGCCCGGGTGACCCCGCCCCAGCGCGGTCTCACCACCGGGAAGCCACGAGGGGAACATTGAGACTAACTTTTTTTTTTCCTTTCTCTTCTGCCTTTGTTTGTTAAGATGGGCGAGAGCCATCAGTCTGAGCTTGAGGTCGAACACGAAACACAAACCAGAGGGTCAAATATTGAGATGGGGGAGGACCCCCAGCCCCACGTGTGCCCGGTCTGTGGGTCCTGCCAGCATCCTCTGGAGGACGCAGGGCAGGTGGGTGGGAGAGGCAGCCGGAGCCAGGCAGATCCAGGGGGTAGCAGGAAGGGAAAGCCTTTCCAGACGGTCCCAGTGCCCCATGACGATGGTGCCAGTTTGATTTGCCCTTGGGCTGGGTGACAGAGTGGTGACGGCTGGTGGTGTGGGACCCCCCTGCATGGGCATCCCCCCTGGGAAGGGACTCTTCCCTGAGCCACCTTGGGAAACGAGTCCTCTGGGTAGAAGTGTCAGGAGTGGGGACCCTGCCCCAGGGCAAGGGGGGGCTCGTGACCCCTCAGCCCTGGTGGAGATGAGAGCTCTGTCGAGCCCACACCCCCAGGCCGCCTCTGCTGTGGGTGTCCTGGTGTGGCTCCAGGCAGGTGATTTACCGAGCAGGGAGCAGGGGGTGGTGATGGAGGGGGTGTGCAGTCAGCAGCCCTGGGAGCAGCATCTCGGCAGCCCCTGAGGCCTGAGGGTGCCACGGGAAGGCTGCAGCCCCTGCCCAGCGCAGGCTGGGCATGCTCCAGGGGGGTCCTGCTGGGAGTGAGGGTCCCTCGTGCTGGAGGCTCAGGGGCAGCTCACAGGGGTGGGGAGGGGGCGTATTTATTTGATTTCATGCACTCTTTTGCCATTGAGTTTTTGCATTGGAAGGAAGAGAGGGTCGAGCTTAGGGAGAGGAGAGAGAGGCCGTGGGTGATGCTGGTGGCTGTGTCCCATCACATGGCTCATCTGGGCTTGGCCGTGGGGCTGGCTGTTGGATGATGGGGTGGAAGCTGGGGGGCTGTGATGGGGGTCATCCTCGAGAAGGGGCTGTGTGCGTGTGAGGAGGGGAGGGATGTGGTGGCCGGGCCTCTGGACGCAGCGTGGGGTCCATCCTGCCCCAAGTGTGGGTGGCCCACGTTGCTCAGGGAGCTGCCACAGGGCTCCCGGCCAGGGCTGTGGGGCTCCTGGGGGGTCAGTGCCACCATGCCTGTCCCAGTGGGCTCCCGGCTGGGCTGCCAGGAGGGCTGGTCCAGGAGCTGTCAGCAAGAGGGGTGCACCCACCTGCCAGGGGCTGGGGTCTATGATTCCTGTGTGGTCCTGCTGTGTGTCAGGACCCCAAGCTGACCCCACTGCTCTGTGGGGCAGGAATGGGCCAGGGGTGTCCCGGCCATCCCCCACAGCTGCCAGGAGCAGCAGGAGCAGCTGGTCTGGAGATGATGGAGGGGCTGGGAGGAGGTGATGGGAGCTGCTGCTCTGTCCTGTGGGGTCTCTGCTCAGCCATTCTTCCTCCTGGGCACCCCAGGCTCTCTCTGACCCCCAGCCCCTGGCTCGCAGCAGGGTCAGGGCACTGAACCAGCACATTTTCCCAGCCCTGCTCTTCCCTTCTTGCCCCAGCACCAGCTCCTCTGCCACGGAGCAGGCGCTGGGTCCCAGCCAGCCCCGAGTCAGGGCAGGGGGCCCGCGCGTGGGCACCTCCTGCTCCTCTCCTGAGCCACACGGCTGTGGCAGAGCGTGACAGAGGAGCCCCATGTGCCACCGCTCACCTTCACCCGGGGCACACGGCAGGCACAGTCTCTAAAGACATTCTTACAAGTTAATTAATTATGTTTACATTATTTGATCATGTACAGAATTTAATATATTCTATTATATATAATCTTTCTCGAATGCTTTTTTAAAAAGGATTATTCTTTGGCCAGGATCATTACCGCATTCCTTTTATACACCACCTCTCGTTTCAGGCATCTTTCAAACCCTTGGAAACCGATTGCAAATGGCTGTTTAATCCCCGACCCCCCAGTTGAGCACGTGGGTGTGAGGGACCCAGAGGCAGGAGGGCAGCTCTGGCTGCCCTGGAGGAACCGGGGCCTCTGCCCCCCAGGAATGGGAGAAAGGGAAGGGGTCCCGGCTCTTCCAGGCATCCGATCTCCAGGCACAGATCCAGCAGCACACCAGCGTGCTGGGCAGCACTCAGGCATTTGGGGACGGGATTCTCCCCCGCAGGGGTCCCCGAGCCCCCTGCGGTGTCACTGACACGGGCCGGCCACCACCGCGGCAGCAGGAGGAGAGTGGCCCCTTGTCCCACGCCCGCCCTGCTGCCCCCCGGCCCTGCCCCGCTGCGTGGGCACGGCCCATCGCCAAGCTGTCGTTGTGGTTGTGACCGTGGGGTTGTCGTGTGTGCGGTGCAGTCGTGTTGGTAACGTCGTGTGTTCAGTCGTCGTGTGGGGCGAGGGGCGGCGGGGGCAGCACGGGCACCCCCAGAGCGGCTGGGACCCCAGGGTCAGGGGGCTGCAGGGGCAGGTGGCACAGGCTGCCCCCGCCACGGGACCAAAGGAGCTGGGGATGTGGGGCCGTGGTGTCCAGGTGACAGAACAGGGGTGTCGGACTGGGGGTGTGGGGCTGTGCTTCCTGCCTGTGGGGCAGGCAGGTCCTGGGGGCGGCTGTGCCCCTACGAGTGTGGGGAAGGGGACAGCAGGGCTTTACGTCACTGTGCAGGGTGGCCGAGGCTCCAGGTTCCCTCTCTGGAACAGCGAGGCCGCCTCATGTCCCACCTCACTCAGCTGCGTTCTCCCCTCTCCATCACCCCCTCCCTCCACGTCCCCACCCCACAGTGCCCCTCTGGGGACCGGGAGCTCCCTCTGCTCCCGCCCTGCCCTGCCTGGAGCCGGAGGGGGGGACGCCGAAGGGCCCCCCCGGTTCGCTTCCCCCGGCGGTTTTGGGTCCGTCCTTTCCCTCGTATTTATAACTGTACAGACTGGGGGGGAGGGTCTCGGAGCGTCATCTGTCACACGCATCTATCGTAGGCAATGGTAACTTTCTTGGTTGTGCTATTAGAGTTTGTGTATGTGGCAATGTAAAGAACTGTGTATAGTGCATTGTACAGCATATTTTCATGAATAAAATTGTTTTAAATATTACAAGGTGGGGCTGCTGCCATCAGTGCTTGTGTGTCTGGGCTGAGAGAGGGGCTCGGTGCCCCCGGGAAAGCTGAGAAAGGGGGGATGGTGCCCCTGAGGAAGCTGGGGAACCTGGGCAGAGTTACCAGGGGCGAGATGTGTTGTGTGGTAAAACTGAGCTTGCACCCAGAGCACGGGAGTGGTTGGGCTGTGGAGGTCACAGAACCACAGAATAGTTAAGGTTGGAAAAGCCAAGACCAGTGAGTCCAACCCTTCCCCCAGCACCTCCAAACCCAGCACGAATCCATGTCCCCAGGCGCCCCTCCAGTGACTCCACCACTGCCCTGCACAACCTGTGACTTACAATCCTTTCCATGAAGAAATTTTCCCTAATATCCACCCTGAGCCTCCCCTGGCCCAGCTTGAGGCCGTTCCCTGTGCTCCTGTCCCTGTTCCCTGGGAGCAGAGCCCGACCCCCCCGGCTGCCCCTCCTGTCAGGAGTTGTGGGCAGGGAGCAGTTATGGTCTCACCTGGACACAAACCTCTGGACATTGTCCTGGGCAGTCTATAAATAAATGTATTTTTTGACTTTTGCTGATATTTTCTGAGCCATGTCCTATCTCAGGGCCACTGCTGCCCGGTGTAGTGGCAGGGGACAGTGTCCAGCGTCATGGGGGTGCTCGAGCCCTGCACCCAGTGTCCCAAGGCTCCTTGCCCCCTGCAAGGCTCCCTGGGCACAGCCCCCAGCCACTGGCCAGAAATAGCCTGGAAATCCCCCTCTCCATCTGCTATTGGAGCTGTTTGGACAGAAACTTTCCCTTCACTTGGTTGTATTTATTTCCTGCCCAACCTCGTCCCACCCCTGCCATGGCAGGGACACCTCCCAGTGTCCCAGGGGCTCCAGCCCCAATGTCCAGCCCGGCCTTGGGCACTGCCAGGGATCCAGGGGCAGCCACAGCTGCTCTGGCAATTCCAGCCCAGCCCCTCCCCACCCTCCCAGGGAACAATTCCTGCCCAATCTCCCATCCAGCGCTGCCCTCTGGCACTGGGAAGCCATTCCCTGGCTCCTGGCCCTGCAGCCCTTGTCCCCAGTCCCTCTGCAGCTCTCCTGGAGCCCCCTCAGGCCCTGGCAGGGGCTCTGAGCTCTCCCTGGAGCTTCTCCTCTCCAGGGGAGCCTCCCCAGCTCTCCCAGCCCAGCTCCAGAACAGAGATGCTCCATCCCTTGGAGCAGCTCCATGGGCTCCTCTGGACTCTCTCCAGCAGCATTTTCAGCCCTTCCCATGGCAATGCCCAGTGCTCCCCTCTGTGCGAGTCACATCTTCTCCAGCAGCACCAGAGACATCCCAGCAGAACCTCCCTGCTCCCAGTGAGCTGCTGGGACACAGCCCAGCGTGTCCTCCCCAGCACTGGTGGGGCTGGCCCGGGGGAGAGTCCCCTGCAGGGTTAGTCTGTGCCCACTCATGAGCTCCTAAAGGTGGTCTCAAACCACCCACCCCACATGGCTGGTTGGGTTTTCCTCTATTTTTTATAAGAAAACACAGAGTGTCCAGGTGATCTGTTGCTGTTCCCATGTCCTCAGCAAACCTCCCCTTGCCAGAGAAACTTGTAATCGTAATTTTTTAACAAAAAAAAAAATAAAAGAAAAAAACCCAACAGGAGGAAAGCTGTCAGGTTGGTTTAACAGGATCTATTTTCCATAAATCCCTGTTGATTGGCATTAATTATATCACCCTTTTGGGTTCTTTATTCATTGCGTTCAGTATCAGCCATTCCACTATTTTCTCTGGGATCAATGTCAACCTGACAGACTTGGAATTACCCACGTCGCCCTGTTTCCCCTTTTGAAATATTAGGCCGAGCTCCACTTTTCTGCCATGGCCCCAGCAATTCCCGTGCACTCTGCACCAGAGCAGGACTCAGCAGCAGCACCCCAGGATGTGCTCCCTGCCCCCGGTTCTGCTCCCTGCACTGCGACCCCCCCGTGCCGGGCAGCCCCAGACAGCTCCCGAGCAGAGCCCCGTTTCCATTCCAGGGTTGTCCTCCTTGCAGAGGCTCCGCAGAGCTGAGTGCTGACAGCCTGGGCCTGCTCTGCACGCACTGACCTTCTCCAGTGCCATCGCTGAATGCCACCACGTCACCGGGAGCCCGCCGGGCTCTGCACCCACAGCCCTTATGCAAGCCCGGCTGGCAGCCGTGCGAGGGTGGGATTTGATTTGTGCCAAGAGGTCGGGCAGGAGGGTCAGAGGCTGCTCTGGTCTGAGCTGTGGTGGGAATGTAGCCTGGCTCAGGGACACCCTCGAGAGAGGGGCTGCTCTCCTGCAGTGGGGCTCGGAGCAGTCTGGTTTGGTGGAAGGGGTCCCTGCCCGTGGCAGCACAGCTGGGTTGTGTTTAGGGCCCTTCCAACCCAAAGCTTTTTGTGATTCTGCGATTTGCATCCCACCAGTGCCTCAGTCACGGCACACGGATACCCAGGGTGCGACCAGCCTGTAACGCAAATTTAGGAATCCAGGCTGCTGGTGAGACCCTAGGGTCCTGCCCTTTGGAAATGAGCCCAAAGCCACCCTGCAAGCGGCCAAGCCACCAGCCCAACCCAGTCCCCAGCAGGGCTCTCAGGCCGAGGCTGATTTCCACGAGGCTCTAAGGATGGGCTGCTCTGCACGTGCCCCTCCCTGTGTCCTGCTCTGGGCTTTGGGAGGAAATGGGGGAGCAGCTGCACACACACGGGGCTGGCTGTGCCCCACCACAGCAGAGGTGCTGCTGACGGCCACTCTGCCAGCTGTGCTCATGTCCCACTCTGCCAGCTATGCTTGTGTCCCCCTCTGCCAGGGTCCGCAGGGGAGCTGCTCAGGGGATGGACACAGCTGGAGGTGGCAGAGCTGGGCACAGACCTGGGCTCCAGGTCAGCTCAGATCCTCAAGAGGAAAGCTCTGGGGTGCAGAAAGAGGCTGAGACACCAGCAGCTGATCCAGCTGTTTTGTCCAGGCTTCTCCGGACTGCCCCAACTGCCCAGGGAACCCCTCAAGAGGCTGCACAAAGCCTGTGGTCCATGAGAGACTTCCCTCCCCATGCTGCTGTCCAAGGGAGCTGGATGAGGCCAGCAGGGCTGAGCAGGGTGGCTGGCTCAGCCCCTGCCTGCGAGACTCTCACTGATGGCACTGGAAGGGGACGCCCAGGATGTGCTCCAGAGGATGTCCCAAGCGTCCCAGCGAGGAGGCCTCCACAAAGAGCAGGAGGTACCTGTGGATCCCAGGGCATCCTCCCAGAGCTCAGGGATGTGGGGAGGCGAGGGAATGGACCAGGCAGTGGCAGAAGGATTTTGGAGAGTCCCTGGTGACCTCCTCGGGAATTTCCTGACACAGGGAGCTCTGGGGTGTGATGAGCCGGGGCCAGGGCAGCCTGGACAAGGAGCCCCTGGTTCCCATTGACCCTGAGCCTTGATCCTGCGCTCAGCCAGCCCTGCCGGCTGCTCTGGGTGCCCAGGGGAAGGGCAGGGGAAGGGCAGGGGAAGCCAAGCACCCTCCATGTCCTCACCCAGCTGCAAGGCCCCATTATCCCGTCCCATTCCCGTGGGCAGGGCTGGCCCAGGGAAGAAGGATTTGGGGCTGAGGGTGGCTGAGGACACTCAAGCAGAGGCCCAGGAGGGGTCTGGCTGCTGGGGGGGATGGGCAGCCCCTCGGGGAGCAGTGCCTGGTGAGATTTGCTGCTGCTGCTGCTGAGCAGGGACAGGCTCATCCCACAGCAGAGCTGAGCCTCCTGGGCACCGCCTGTGTCCTGTCCCAGCCCAGCAGGAGGACAGGGAGCTCAGCATCCTTCACAGGAACCAGGGAATGGGGAGGGCTGGAGATCCAGCACCTCCCCTGCTGTCCCTGCTCTCCCTCCCCGTGCCAGCTCCGCTCTGCCTGCACGGCAGGAACATCCCTGAGGGACAAGGGACACATCTGGAGCCACGCAGAGCTTTGTCTTCATTGACAGGCTCTGGCTGGGTGAGCGGGAGGTCTCTGGCAGCTGGGGCTGTGCCGCTGACCCTTCCCACCCCATCCCACTGGGACACAGCTGCCTCATCTCACGGGCACTGGCTGTGGGCTCGTCCTGAGAGGATCCTCTGACACGTTTCACTGCTCTGTGAGGTAACACTGGAGAGGCTGAATTGGAGAGCTGCAAAGTGTGCAGTTTTCTGCCCCTTTGAAGGCAGCAGCCCCTGTGTGGCCCCAGATCCTCCCTCTGCTGCACCAGCTCTCTCCCCATTTCCCCTCTGTTCCATCAACTCGGCTCCTCAAAACTCCAGGATGAGCCATAGGGACCCAGCCCATGGTCACTGTGACATCCCCGGAGCTCCAGCCAGGTCCTGAGTGGGACAGGGGCTCCCTGGGCCGGGGCCAAGCCAGGGCGCAGCATCCCCCTCCCAACAATCCCACGGGCAGATGTCCCCACAGCTGCCCCTGGAGCAGGCAGAAGGGGACAGGGACAGAAGGGTGCAGACGAATGGGGAGGAAAGCCTTCAGGAGCATGTGTCTGTCATGAGATACTCCCTTGCAGAAATCTTGGAAACCTTAGAAAGAGTTTTTGCTCAATGTTATTAATTAAGGCAAAAGAATCCCCATATGGAAAGAGAAACAGTCGAGTTATATTTTTGCTAAATACGCAGCACCATATGGTAACATACAGAAAATTGGCCACATAGGCAGCCTAGAATATATGTTACCATATGTTCATATGTACTTTATAATTTCTTTGTTTTTAAAAAAGGGCATTGTCTTATGGGGCAAAAATGAGCAGCCCACCCCAGGGAGGAGCAGAAACAGCACAAGCTGCTTGTGCTGAACACAGCCCAAGGAAGAACCCAGCCACCTGGCTTGGGGCTGCCAGGAGGAGCCAGCACCGGGGCAGGGAGAGCTCCTTCCCTGCTCCTCATCCCCCATGGGCACAGGCTGAGACACCGGGTGCAGGCTGGGACACTGGGTGCAGGCTGGGACAGCCAGAGCAGGAGCAGGAGGAGTGAAGAGCTGTCCCCAGGAAACCTTCATGTCCCTGCAGCAGAGGGAGGGAAGGATCTGCTGGGAAAGCGTGGGAACCTTGGGAAAGGGCAAAGATCCTCCAACCCTGGGAATGCAGCACCAGCCCCGTGTGTGTGTGAGGGGTGTGAGGTGTTTCAGGGGTGTGTAATGGGTGTGTGAGGTGTGTCACAGGTGTGTCACAGGGTGTGTGAGGTGTGTCACAGGTGTGTCACAGGTGTGAGGTGTGTCATGGGTGTGTCACAGGTGTGTGAGGTGTGTCACAGGTGTGTCACAGGTGTGAGGTGTGTCATGGGTGTGTCACAGGTGTGTGAGGTGTGTCACAGGTGTCTCACAGGTGTGAGGTGTGTCATGGGTGTGTCACAGGTGGGTGAGGTGTGTCACAGGGGTGTGAGGTGGGTCACAGGTGTGTGAGGCGGGTCACAGGTGTTCAGACTGCCCCGTCCCCTGGCAGGTGGCTGTGTGTGCTTGGCACAGCTGGGGTGACTTTGCACCGCACAACCCCCGGCTGCTTTCAGCCCCTGCAGCTGCACCCCCAGCCCCCAAGGCCTTGCTGAGCCGCCGGCTCTGCAGGGAGGAGCGCAGGGAATGCAGCTGCAGCTGCAGCCTCTGCAGCAGCTGCTGGGGGCTGAGTGTGCTCACACAGCTGCAGAGCTGCACAGGGGCTGGGTGTGCTCACACAGCTGCAGAGCTGCACAGGGGCTGGGTGTGCTCACACAGCTGCAGTGGTACATGGCGGCTGGGTGTGCTCACACACAGCTGCAGTGGTACATGGCGGCTGGGTGTGCTCACACACAGCTGCAGTGGTGCATGGGGGGCTGAGTGTGCTCACACAGCTGCAGTGGTGCATGGGGGGCTGAGTGTGCTCACACAGCTGCAGTGGTGCACAGAGCACTGAGTGTGTTCACACACGGCTGTGGTGCTGCACAGGGGCTGAGTGTGCTCACACAGCTGCAGTGGTGCACAGGGGCTGGGTGTGCTCACACAGCTGCAGGGCTGCACAGAGCACTGAGTGTGTTCACACACGGCTGTGGTGCTGCACAGGGGCTGAATGTGCTCACACAGCTGCAGTGGTGCACAGGGGCTGGGTGAGCTCACACAGCTGCCATGGTGCACAGGGGCTGAGTGAGCTCAAACGCAGCTGCAGTGGTGCACAGGGGCTGGGTGTGCTCACACAGCTGCAGAGGTGCACAGGGGCTGAGAGTGCTCACACACGGCTGTGGAGCTGCACACGGGCTGAGTGTGCTCACACACAGCTGCAGAGGTGCATGGGGGGCTGAGTGTGCTCACACAGCTGCGGTGGTGCACAAGGGGGCTGGGTGTGCTCACACAGCTGCAGTGGTGCACAGAGGGCTGGGTGTGCTCACACAGCTGCAGGGCTGCACAGGGGGCTGAGGGTGCTCACACACAGCTGCAGGGCTGTGCGAGGGGGCTGAGGGGCTGTGCCTGCCTTTGCTGAGCTCTCGCTGAGCTCACCCCCAGACTCTTCAGGCAGAGGGTCTCTCCCGTGTGTGCGCACAGGGAGGTGTTTGCTGCTCAGGGAGGTTGGCATCGTGTCCCCAGAGAGCAGCCAGGTCTTGTCACAGCAGAGCCCCAGGTGTCCCCGGGGTGGAGTGCCCAGAGCTGGATCCCTCCGAGGGCAGAGCTGGCATTGGGGGCTGCTGGGCAAAGGTGCCCCTGCATCTGGCACTGCTCAGGACAGCCCTGACTATTGAATCAGGGAATGGTTTGGGTTGGAAGGGACCTTAAGGATCCTCCAGCGCCACCCCTGCCATGGGGTGTGGAACAACTGACCCAGCAACTGTCCCAGGCTGCTCTAAGCCCCATCCAACCTGGCCTGGGACACTTCCAGGGATCCAGGGGCAGCCACAGCTTCTCTGGGCACCCTGAATGTCCCATCTGACCTTGCCCTCTGGCAGTGTGATGTGCTGTCTCTCCAGGCCCTTGTCAAAAGTCACTTCTAACTCCCTCTTCCCCTGCTCCACTTTCCCCTCCATCTGCCCTTCATCCTCTGCCAAGGACAGGCTGGAGCTTTGTCTTTCCCTCTCGTTGTACAGCCCCAGCCCCAGCTGCACCGTTGGCTTCGGGGAGCAGCAGCTCCTCAGGAATCCAGGATTTAATCCCAGCCCCAGAGCAGGCACTCAGCACCTGGGGCTGCTGATTAACAGCCCACGAGTCTGTGGGATTCCGGCTTTCCTGAGTGCCCTGTGGATTCTGGGATGCTGCAGGAAGCTCTGCCAGGCTGGGACTGTGCCGGGCACTGCAGGTGATGCTCTCAGTGGAGGCAACGCATCCTCCTTCCAAACCCATCAGCACCCGGCTGGACCCCCAAAAATCATTCCTGGGTAGGACCCGTGGAGCCACAGCCAGGTGGGCAAGGCAGAGGTCTGTGCTGACTCCTGGCACTGCCCTTGCTCCCTGGTGACATCCCTGGCTGGGCTCTGCTGCAAACACCCCTGGCCGGTGCTCAGCCCCGGCTGGGGATGCAAAGCCCCTCTCCCTGCTGAGCACCAGCTCCTTGTGCTGGAATTTCCTTGGCTCTTCTGGTGCCACCTGCCCTGCCCTGCCCTGGCATGGAAAGAACTTGATGTAAACACATCCCTTGGTCCAGGGAGGGTGAAGGCTGCAGGGGAATTCTGTGTCCCAGCAGGGAACAAGCGCTGCTCCTGTCTGAGTGTGAGCTGAAGGAGTGGCACCCGATGTCCCCATCCCAGCCAGCGTTCTGAGGGCTGTTCCCGCTCCCCACTGTGGGCCTTTTCTCCAGCCATGGGTCAGGACCAGCGCCAGAGCCCCTGTGTCTGTGTCATGGTCTGTGTGGGCTCCTGGTGCTGCGGCTCAGGGGGTGCTGGGGAGCTCTGGGAGCTCTGCCCAGCCCTGCAGTCCTGCACAGGTTCCGACAGCCCTGGCTCCTGCAGGGGGCTGTGCTGGTGCCCCTGGCCCTGCTCCGCACCCTTTGTCCTGCAGGAGATCCGTGAGGTGCCTGCGGGGATGCGAATCCCAACGCCCCGTGCTGCGAGGTGAGGACGGAGATTCCCTGCCCCACACCCACTCGGGATGGGTTTTTAAGGTTTGAGTTTTTCCCAGAAGCGGGGGTGGGCTGTGCCTGGGGGAGGGGGGATGTGGCAGCACCCAGGGCTGCGGTGGGCTGCAGGGAGCACAGGGAGCACAGGGAGCCCGACCCTGAGCTGCCCCTGTGCCCCACAAAGCAGCTCCAAACCCGCAGCCCTGCCGTGATGTGGGTCCCTCTGGGTGGTCCCAGCCGCATGGGTGAAGGGGAAGGACCCCTGGCAAGAAGAATGGGTGGGTGCCCAGCTGCGCAGCTGCCAGTGGAGGGGGCAAAGCCGGGTGCAGACACAGCCAGGGCTGAGCGGAGCCGCCGAGCCCCCGGCACTGCCCCAGCCCACAGGCAGGGCCCCCAGCCTGGGAGGGCAGCAGAAGCTCCCTCCTCACCCGGCCTGGCACGAGCAGCTGCGAGTGAGCCCTTTGTGCCCAGGGCTGGGTGGCTGCGGCCGCCCGGCCAGACCATCCCACTGCCCAGCCAGACCATCCCACTGCCCCCTGCCCGGCCAGACCATCCCACTGCCCAGCCAGACCATCCCACTGCCCACTGCCCGGCCAGNCAGCCAGACCATCCCACTGCCCACCCAGCCAGACCGTCCCACTGTCCAGTCTGACCAACCCACTGCCCGGCCAGACCATCCCACTGCCCCCTGCCAAGCCAGACCATCTCAGTGCCCACCCAGACCATCCCACTGCCCGGCCAGACCATCCCACTGCCCACCCAGCCTTCCCCACTGCCCAGCCAGACCATCCCACTGTCCGGCCAGACCATCCCACTGCCCAGCCAGACCATCCCACTGCCTGGCCAGACCATCCCACTGCCCACCTGGCCAGACCATCCCACTGCCCAGCCAGACCATCCCACTGCCCACCCAGCCAGACCGTCCCACTGTCCAGTCTGACCAACCCACTGCCCGGCCAGACCATCCCACTGCCCCCTGCCAAGCCAGACCATCTCAGTGCCCACCCAGACCATCCCACTGCCCGGCCAGACCATCCCACTGCCCACCTAGCCGTCCTCACCGCCCTCCCAGCCCACCCAGCCCTCCCCAGCGCCTGCCGCCAGCCGGACTCCACACGCACAAGGGCAGGGTTTGCTTCCAGCCCCACTTCTGAGCCCCCCCTCGGCTTTGGAGCAGCTTCATTAAAAGGAAACACAAACCAGAAGCAGAAGGAAGCACTTTTAAGTTGCTGGCAGCTTTGCCTGTCTGTGAGTTATGAGGTCTTGCTTTATTCATGGGGCAGGAAAAAAATGCTTATCTCCTCGGAGTCCATTATGTTTCATTTGGAACCCGGGTGCAGTCAGTGCTTTGGCAGAAATATCCCGCTGCCCCGCTCACCCTCCCGAAACTTTATCTCCCTATTTCATTACTGGGAGTTGCACTCGCCCCGGTTTATCAGTGGTGATGGAGTGGATTGCTGACTTCTCTGCTGTCCTAGCAAAAATGAGGATGGAGACATTCTGCTCCAGGTTCCTGCTATTTTCAGAGACCTTGGCTGCATGATTTATTCATAAAAAAGCCATTATTTATGCCAAAGAAAGAAGACAGAATGGGTTAGCTTTTTAAGTGCTTATAATGCATTATATGGTACCTTAGCCTGCCAGACATCATTTATAATTGTAGAATCCCTTAACCTCCTTTTTCTGTTTTCCCTACCCTTCACATCAGTGCAGAGGGTGATAGCAAACTCGGTAATTAGCAGAAGTTGACAGATGTGGCAAGGAGAGGTAAGGTGAAATATCATTGAAGGAGACGTTTCCCCAGCACCTCAAGTGAAGGAAGACCCTCCCTCCTGCAGCACAGGCAGAGCAGGGAGCGGAGCACCCCCACGCGGGATGAGCTCTCAGGCCTGGCTCTGGGGGCCACCCCAGCCTCTGCATCCCAACCTCGGTCTTTGCTGATGGCCTGCAGTGTCCCAGCTGGCTCCTGTCCTGACAAACCCATCCCTGCTCCTGCTGGCAGAGCTTGGGATGCTCCAGGTTCCTGCTGCTGCCACGAGAACTCCGGCCTGGTGCCATCAGGGCAGGGACTCGCTGTGTCATGGGCGTTGTGAGGTCCTCTCAATTGCTCCCCGAATTCAGGGAATGCAAATGTGATGGAGTTGAGGAGCAGAGAGGGGCTGAGGCTGGCAGAGCTGAGGGCTGGAGCAGCAGCAGGAGCTCTGCTGACACCGTCACAGTGCCAAGGCCACCTTTTGTCACCAAGCAAGGCCGTGTTTGTCACTCTCAGGCTGCACTGGGCTTCTCCAGGTGAGAGCAGGTCACACCTGAGCCCGGCTGGGCAGCTCCAGGGCAGCCCAAGTGCTCCTGGTTCCCTGTTTGTGCTGTCAGCCCCCACCACGAGGTGGGAAAGGCCTGCACGACGTCTGCCCCCAGAAATGAATCACCTCCTGCAAACCAGGCACCGAGGGGACTTTAAACATCTCATGGAGTCATTAAGGTTGGAAAAGCCCTCTAAGATCGTCGAGTCCAACCATTAACCTGTTTCCTGGGCCTGCTGCTGTCACGTCTGTGTCCTCTCATCACCGCTAAGGGTCTCATCAGGGCTGAAAGCAGTGGGAAAGGGATTTAGATCCCGAGGAGAGCACAGCATTCCCGGTACAACCCATTCTGGAGTGGGCGCAGATAGGATTTTAAAAGCAAATTGAAATCACAGCTATCAAATCTGAGTGTTTGAGACAGGCTGGAATACCTGCCCTGTGCGTGGGTCCAGCGCTGAACGCATGGAAGGAGGGACGGCGCTGTTTGTCTGTGGGGTGGAGGTCAGGGGGGCTGCCCTGTGGGTGCCCCATGGGGTGCAGTGTGACGGCCACGGGGCCAGAGCCCCCCAACAGGTCACCCCAGGCTGGGAGGGGATATATTATGTGTGTTCCCACCTGGAATGAGACACCCACGCTCCGGACTGAGCCGAAGCACAAAAAAACAATTAGTGATTGGAGGTGAGAGGCAGCCTTCCCCTCCGGCTGCTCGCCTGGACTGCATTCAAGGAGGAGAAAATCCCCATTAAAAGGCAGTGCCATTTCCAAGCTTCTCGAGTTCAAAAGCAGAGACAGAAATCTCAGCTCTGATTTTGCTTTTTAAGCCTAAGATAAATAAAAATGTAAGAGACGGGAAATAATGTAATGTAATCATCAAGGAGAAGAGAAACCAAAGGCTCGGCTCTCACACACACACGCAAATATAAACACACACGCAGAACACATTTTAAAACCAATTAAAATCCCTTTGCAGAGAGAGCTCTTTCACCCACTCTCCGGGATACAGGCTATCTGCTTCCTTGGCGCGCTGGATATGAATAATTAAAAGCTAAACATATGTTAAAAAATGCAAACAGTACATGATCCTGGAAACTTCCTCTCCTTATTATTATTTCCACAAGAAAGCTGTTAAATGGTTCTAAAACTCGTGAAATGCGCCAACCTTGGCACCTCGTGTGATTCCCTGCTCTGGCTGGGAAGGAGTTAAAACCATTTGGCAGAGACTAACCCATTAGGCCTAATAATTATGAAATTATAGAGGTACTCAGGTGACTGTTAATTTCACACATACTGTTCAGCTCGGTGGCTAATGAGAGCCTGAAGAACTCAAGTGCCTCATCTTTCTTGTTGAATGGTGACCTGCAATTAATGAGCTTCTGCAAGAAAAGGCAGCATTTTGCACTTGGGGCTAATAAGATGGCTTTTGTGCAGCAGCATTGTGATACCAGGAGCTTTCGAATGAAGATTAAGAACTTTTCTCCTTATTTATTTATGAGCTCTACGCAGTCCAAGAGACCACACATGCAGAGAAGCGGCCCTGGTGTGAGTCTTGGAAGAAACTTAAGAGCACAGTTGCTCCGAGGCAAAGGCAAAAATCCTCCTTCTCCTGCGCTGGGTAGTAATGAGAGGGGATTGCAGAGCCCCGGCCCTGGGAGTGTCCAAGGCCAGGCTGGATGAAAGCAGCCTGGGACAGGGGAAGCTGTCCCTGCCATTGCAGGGGTGGAATGGGATGAGCTTTAAGATCCCTTCCAACCCAAACCATCCTGGGATTCCACGATTCTCTGAGCTGACAGGGAAACAACTGCAGGGTGATCCCCATGGCAGGGAGGACAGGGCAGAGGGGGTCTGGAAAAAGAAACAGGCCAGGATCCCCTTTTTCCTCACAGGTTCCTGCACACTCACCCATCCCTGACACAAAGACCCCAAAATGAGCCCCTTATGTGACCGAGCACAGCTCCTGCCTGCGTGACAATTCCCTGGTCAGGACCTGAAATCAATCCCAGAGGTTTCCAGAGGCACCATTGCATTTTCTGGCTGTTCCCAGACATGCATAAGTGCTGTGAGAACTGCCTGGCTGGGATGTGTGTGCAGGAATCCCCAGGACTGCAGCTCCTGGGCAGCAGAGCTCATTCCCCAGCCAGACCTGCCCAGCCCAAACAGAATCACAGAACCCCTGAGGCTGGAAAAGCCCTCTGAGACCATCGAGCCCAACCTGTGTCCAATCCCCACCTTGTCACCAGCCCAAAGCACTGAGTGCCACGTCCAGGGATGGAGATTCCACCTCTGCCCTGGGCTGCCCCTGCCAAGGCCTGACCACCTTTTCCATGGAGAAATTCTTCCTGAAATCCAGCCCTGTCCCAGCCTGAGGCCATTCCCTGTGCTCCTGTCCCTGTGCCCTGGGAGCAGAGCCCGACCCCCCCGGCTGCCCCCTCCTGTCAGGGAGTTGTGCAGAGCCAGAAGGGCCCCCTGAACCTCTTTTGCTCCAGGCTGAGCCCCTTTCCCATCTCCCAAACTCAAACCGGCTGCAGCTCTCCAAGCACAGACGTTCATTAGAACCCAGGACGTCCCTGCCCTGGCTCTGTCAGTGTTTGCACAGTTATTCTTGGTGGCAGCATTATCATAATCATTATTATTAACACCAATTTTATCTCTAAATGCCTGCTTGCACTGACATTTGCTTTATGTGCACATGGAGCACCAACCCTGCTCCCAGCTGAAGCCAACCAGCCCTGCAGGGCGTTCCCAGCACCACCTGTGCCAGAGCATCTTGGGATCGCCTCCTCCTGCAGTCCTGGCCATTCCCCTCCTCGGGGGGACCCTCTGGCTCCTGACCTCACTCCAGGCCCCGGCACTGACGGAGAGAGGAGGAGCTGGACCAGGACACAGGAGTGGGCAGCGCCCAGCTGGGATCCAGGAGCAGGGGCTGCTTCCATGGTGCTTTCCCATGGTTTGGGGGCCCGTCCTGAGGAGGTCTGGTGGTGCCTGGTTCTGCTTTGTGCTCCTGCAGCTCCTGTCACCAAACCCTGTGGCCTCTGCAACCTCCTGGAGACTCCCACTGATCTGGCAAGAGTTTCCCAGACAAAAGCCTAATGGAGATTTCTGGACACCCCAGCAAGGTCTGTCCTCTCTTGCCAGGTGCTGCTGGCTCTCCACTGATGCCTTAAGGGCTGGGAAAAATCAGCGGCAGCCCCAGCAGCGCAGGGCAAAGGGCATTCCCTTGGGTTCATGGGATCCCAGGGACACAACTCGGCCCAGGTGGGAACAGCCCAGCAGCACCCCCGGGTCCAACGCGGATCCAATTGGATGGAGCTCAGCAATGAGCAGATCGACCTCAAATCCCCAGTGAGAAACGGAACAAATGAGGGAACTGTCCCCCATTCTAAGGGACCCCCCAAGGGAGACTCCAGCCCAGCTGAACAAACCTGTTGCAGAGAGGAGGCTCCGGGCAAGGCTGGAGCCTCTGCTTTGGAGACACTCGGGATGTTCCGTCTGCTCCCCTCAGAGAAGCCCCAAGCTGAGCTCAATCTCAGCCCCCAAGGGTTCTCCACATGTAGGGCTGAGGGACAGGGAGTGTTTGTGAAGGGTGCAGGGAAAGGGAAAGGGGATAAAAATGGATAAAAAGGGGATAAAAAGAAAAGACAAAAAAACATCAGGCATCACCACGGGTTTGTTCTTGTGCTGCTTTTCCAGAATGAGCTGAAGATGGTGGGTCCCAAGTGTCTCTCAGTCCTTGACAACGCACACGAGAGTCACAGCACGGTTTGGGTTGGAAGGAACCTTAAAAATCCCCGACAGAAGCTGCTGACCCTACTCCAGTACATCCAGACTTTTCTTTAAAACCACTGAGTGCAGCTGTGCTTTCATTGGCCCCAGTTCCTCTGAGGCTGCAAGCAGAGCGCTCAGGTCCTGGCAGGTCCTGGCAGGTGTCTCCTCACGGTGATTCTCTGCCATTATTTCCACAGTTTATTCTGCAAGTGCCTGAGACAAGAACAAACCTCTGTCCATGGCACAGAAGAGCCGAGGGAGCCCCACATTGGAGAAGGGAAGAAGAAGAACCTGCAGCCAAAGCAAGATCTCCTCTCTGCAGAAAGCAGGTGCAGGTCACGGAATCATGGAATGTCTGGGTTGGAAGTGACCTTAAAGATCATCTAATTCCAACCTGCTGGCATGGGCCAGGCTGCCACTCTCTAGGTCAGGTGGCTCAGGTGCTCCCTGTCCCTGCAGAAGCTTCTCCTCCCCTGGAACATTGCCCATGTCCTGCTCGAGCTGGCACTGGAGGCTCATCCTGGCTGCGGGGAGACACCAGGACCCCACTGCTCCAAAGCCACCCCAGCAGCCCCAGCTGCCCAAGTGCAGGGATGAGGGGTGTTTGGGGAGCTCGGGGGGGTTGCTGGGGCACAGAGCCATTGCTGTGCCCGGCAGGCACCCCCACTGCCCTGCGCAAGGTGACAGCCAGGCAGGGGCCATGGAGGGCAGCACGAGAGAGTTCAGAGGTGCCCAGCAGCTCCTGCTCCCCACGCCGTGCCCACGGGGACACCCCCTGCAGGCAGTATCACACCACAGGGACAACTGAGGGCTCCTGAGGGCCCCCTGGGGATCTCTCCAGACGCTGTGAGCGTGATCTCAGCCTGCAGCCACGGAACCACGGCCGTGCCGCCGCCAGCCAGGGGCAGAGCCAAGGTCACCCGTGGGTTTGAGAGGATGATCTCCCCTCCCAGGAGCAGTGCCCTTCACTCTGTCAATGCATCCCGACTCCCCACTGCTCCCCTGCCCCCACGCCCCCATCTCAGCGTCACAGAACCAGAGTGGTTTGGGTTGGAAGGGACACTAGAGATGATCCAAACCCCTGCCATGGGCTGGGACACCTCCCACTGTCCCAGGTGCTCCAAGCCCCGTCCAGCCTGGCCTTGGGCACTGCCAGGGATCCAGGGGCACCCTGTGCCAGGGCCTCCCCACCCTCACAGGGAAGAATTTCTGATATTTAGTCTAAATCTACCATCATTCATCTTGAAGCCACTCCCCCTGGCCCTGTCACTGCTTTGCCTCCAAAACCCCCAAAATCCCCATAAGATCCCTCCCAGCCCCTTGTGTTTCGTCCTGGCAGTGCCGGGGATGCTCATTCATGAAATGGCCCCCGTCCCTGTCCCTCCATCCCTGCTGTCCCCTGCGTGACCCAGCGCCCACCCTGGTGTCTGTCACAGGAGGCACATCCCGGCCACCCCTGAGGGGCTGGAGCACCCCGGGAGCAGCTGCCCCTCGCCGGGTTTGGGACCAGCCAGCCTGGCCCGGTGAGATGCTCGGCTGTGGAGCAGCACCCCGAGGTGGCACAGCCTCGGTGCATCCTTCCCCCGCCCATGGAGACCTCGCAGGGTGACTCCTGGCAGCTGACAGAGACAGAGCAGTGTCACGTCAGGGGAGCTGGGCTGTGCTGACGGCTGGAAGGAGGATGTGGCAGCTGTCAGGAGCTGGCACTCGGCTTTCCATGGGTGGCCTTTGGTTGTTTTGCCTTCCTCTCTTCAGAGTCAATCATGCGGCCACGAGCGCGGCACCCTCACCGGAACGGGAGGAAGAGGCACTGAGATGGATCTGACAGGGTGGGTGACGGCTGCCACCCCGCTGAGGCTCGGGTGAGCCAGGGGAGGGAGGGAAGGGCTGGGAGAAGGTCGGAGCACTCAGCCTTGCTGGGACAGGGAGGGCAGAGGGGACGCCGCCACCTCCCAGGCCTGTCCAGTGTCTGCTGCTCTCCTCCAGGCCCAGCCAGCATCCCCTCCTTCAGCCAGAGCCAGCCTCTGTCACTGCCTGTCCCCTCTCCTCAGCTCGCCTGTCTCTGCTCCCCGGCTGCTGAGTCTCTCCCTCCTCCAAAAAACCCCATATTCAACCATTTGCTTATGTGTGCAATGACTAAAGGAGCACATGCACCCGAGTCTCTAAAAACGTCTTGTTTGGATGTCTTGTGTTGGGAGCCCAACCTTCTCAGCACTTTAGTGGGGTAGGGACAGGCTCCTTTTCACATCATGCACCCACAGCCTAAAAATAAAGGTGTTCAGGTGGGAAAAAATGCCATTTTAGGAGTGTCTGGAGGTCCATGGGAGCCGCTGTAGCCCTGTGTCAGTACCTGCTCTCCCGCTGGTGAGCAGGGGTGAATTTGGGCTCTCCTTGGCTGGAGAAGAAAGAGCTGCCAGTGTCCAGCTCAGGGGTCCAGCAGAGCTGGGGGCAGGTCTGGAGGGTGATCCTGGGTGCAGAGGGACCAGAGATGGTCCCTAAAATGGCTGCTTGAGCATCTCAGGAGGGATGATAAGGCTGGGCTGAGCTCCCCTGGTCCTCAGGGCCTGCTGCCCACATCACCATCATCATCATCATCATCCTCATCATCATCCTCATCCTCACCTTCCCCTCCTCCTTTGAGCCCAGCCCATGTTGGACGGGGTGTTCTTTACCCACGGCTCCCTCAGCAGAGCCCAGGCTGAGCTGGTGCATCCCACAGGTGGCTCCCACATGCACATCCCAGGAAAAGCTCGGCCCTGCTGTCCCGGGGGGTCCTTCAGCTCCCTCTGGGGTTTGCTCCCACGTGCCCCCTTCCCTGCCTCATTCCCAGGCTGCTCATGAAGGAAAAGGGGCACTGGAGACAAAGAGCCGGTGCTGAGCCTCCCAAACCCCTCGCACTGCCCCTCACCCGGCTTCTCTCCCATCTGTGTTTCCGGAACTTGCCTGGGAGAACATCTGGAGAGACCCTGCCAAGAGCCTTGTGCACATCTGGGTACAAGACACGGCCTCTGCCAGGCCACCGCCTCCTGGGGAGGAAATTGGGTTGTGTGACACTCTCTGCTCCTGACAAACCCAGGCTGGATGTTGCTCATTTCCTCGTTATCTGCGACAGACTTGCAAGAGCTCGTTTGATTAATTGCTCCAGAGCTTTTTGGGGAATCAGAAGCTGACACACAGGGAAGTTCTGGCTGTCCTGTCCTGAATCTGCCCTCTTGCAACCCCAAGAACTCAGGATCACAGCCTGTTGCAGCCCTGGGATGGCCCTGTCCCAGCTCTGAGTCCCCTGACCCTGCTGGCTTGGCTGCTGCCCCTGTGTTGGCCTGAGAGCTTTCCCCAGTGCCACCCATCCTGTCAGGATGGAGATCCTGGAAACATCTCCTCCTCCTCCATCCAGCCCTGCCCTGCCTCGCAGAGGGATCTCAGACATCCCAGGAAAAGATGCAAGGTCTTGGAGGGGGCAAAAGAACGGCTCCTGTGCTGCTTTGCTTTCTCCCATGTTCTGGGACCTCAGGAAGGGGAAGAGCAGGTTTCTGCTGTGTCACCATCGTGGTGACCCCACACTCTCCTGGGAACTCCTGAAGGTGCTGGGTCACGTGTGTGGTACCACTGAAACCACCTTGTCCCGAGCCCTCTGCCAGGGCAGGTGTCTCTGGGCAAGAGAGATGGAGGCTGGGCCTGTCTCGTGTCCACCAGCAAACCTGTCCCTTGCTAACAGTGATGGCACATCCTGTGCAGAGCTGAGGGCATGTGCAGCACTGGGCTGAGCTGCTGGCACGCTGGAGGATGAGCTGGCAGGGGGAATCGTGGCCCTCATCATCCTCAGCCAGGAGCAGAGGCCAGGGAGAGCTGCAGGGAGCTTGAGGGGGCTGGGGATGGCTGAGCGGGTCTCCCCATGCAGGGGAGGAGAGGGCTTGGGGGGCTCAGCAGAGAAAGCAGCGAGGCTGGGCCTACCCGGGGCTCAGCACTCTGCACTCCTGTCCCCGCAGTGGGAGGCAGGCAGGAGGAGGGCACGGGGTGGCCATGTCTGGCCAGACCTCCCCTGCATCCCCGGAGCACAGGATGGGGAGCTGGGGACCACATTGGGGCATCCTACAGCTGCTCTGGTGTCCTTCCCCAAGAGGGACACCCCTGGGGGCAGAAGACAAACCCAGTGGGTGAGTGAGTGCTGCCCTTCAGGGGGATCCTCCTGCCCCCATCATTTCTGTCCCTGGTGGGTGTCCCTGTCCTGTATCCATGTGGCCGTTTGGTCTGTCCTGTGTCACTGCCCGGAGGGAGCCTGGCCCCAGGGCACTGCTCCCCCTGTGCTCACAGCTCTCTGCAAGCACCTCTGGGGCTCCACCTGCGTGGGGTGACCCCCCTTCCACCCTGGCAGACTCTGAGGATGGGGTGAGAGCAGCTGGTCCTGACTCTGCACAGGAGCTGGGGCACCAGGGGCTCTTCCTAGAACCATCAACTCCCCGGCTGCCTCAGTTTCCCCATGCACGTGACATGGGCAGTGAGCTGTCTCTGCCTCAGTTTCCCCATGCACGTGACGTGGGCAGTGAGCTGTCTCTGCCTCAGTTTCCCCATGCACGTGACGTGGGCAGTGAGCTGTCTCGAGGGAATGGGGACAGGAGTGGCACCTTTACCTGCGAAGTCCTTGCACCAGACACAGCTGGAAGATGCATTTTTATGTGACTGAGGAACGCTGAAGAGACAGGTGAGACAGGGAGGCCCCTCAGCTGCACAGAGATGTGCAGGGCAGCAGAGCCATCGCTCCAGGGCAGAGGCAAACCCTGGGGCAGCGCCAAGCTGGGGCGAAGGGAGCCCGAGAGGAGCCCCCCACGCTGTGCAGGGCAGCACAAAGCCTTGCAGAGCCACGCAGAGCCTGGGCTGCTCAGCTCGTCACAGGGAAGGCTGAGAAGTGTTTTGATTGCAGCGTGTAAGTGCCTTCATGGGGATAAAATCCCAGGTACTAAAGGACCCTTTAATCTGGCTGTGAAAGACAGACCAAGGACCAGCAGCTGGGAGCAGATCCACGGGAGTTATATTTAGAAATGAGGCACAGCGTTAATGGAGGCAGAGAGAGGGGAACAAGTGCCCAGGGATGACTCAAAGCAAGGCTGGACCCCCCTTGGCAGAGGAGCCGAAGCCAGCCCGAGTCAGGGGGTGCAGCTGGGCTGCCTGGGGGACACGCCCAGCACAGGTGCGGTGGTGACAGGGACGTGTGGCCCCATGACAGGGATGGGGAAACTGAGGCACGGAGGGGCAGATGTCGGAAAGCCACGCCATGGGTTGGGAGGGCCGGGTGTTTGCACACACGGATCAGGTGTCTGTGTTCAGGTGTCCCCTGGCAGCCTGCTGCTGACACCCAGGGCCACCTGAGGCACCCCGGGCCAGCCCACCTGGCTGCCATCTGTCACGCCAGAAGGGCACAGGTTTCCCATGGATCCTGTGTCACATCTGCCAGCCCTGTGGAGATGTCTCAGGTCCCTCAGAGCTTCTTGAATTGCACCAGGCACCTCTGCCGAGGGCCCCCTCCCCTGCAAACCCCGCTCTTGGCACGGTAATTATTCCGCACAGACACTCGGTGCGAGAGGCCCTGTTTCATGTACCTCTCCCCAGGCACTTCATTACAACAGCCCGACATGAGGCCTGCTCTGATCCCAAGCCCCTGGCAGGCTCCTCCTGCCTCTGGAGAGCCCGTGCTGCACGTGTGAGCACCTCCCCTCGCGGCACAGATGTTCGGGCAGGACACCTGATCCAGGAGGATTAGTTCAGCTGTGTAATGAGGTGTGTAACAACTCAGGGAGCCCTGTCCCCTGTCAGATACTCGGGGCTCTGAGCCCCGCAGGGTTCCTGAGGATCAGACACTGCTGTGAAATGGGGTTGGTGGGGTGAAAGTCATCATAAACTCCTCACAGAGACATGGAAGGGTTTGGGTAGGAGGAACCTTACAGATCACCTCATTCCGCCCCTGCTGTGGGCAGGGACACCTTCCAGCAGGCTTCTCTAAGCCCCGTCCAGCCTGGCCCCAAGTATTTCCAGGGATGGGACATCTGTGGGGCCTGGCTGCTCCTGCCCTCTCTGGTGCGGGAGGTAAAGGCAGGAGCCACCCGCAGGTGCTGCTGAGCCAGCTGTGCTTTAAGGGGACAGAGCAAGGTGCCAGTCCCACTCCCCAGGGAATGGTCCCGTCCCCGAGGCTGCCAGAGCTCCAGGAGTGTTTGAACAGTGCTGCCAGAGGTGCCCAGGGTGGGATTTTTAGGGTGTCTGTGTTGGACCAGGAGTTGGACTGGATCATCCTTGAGGGTCCCTTCCAGCTCAGGGCATTCTGTGATTCTCTGATTCACTTCGATTCATGCCACTGGAGATCCCAGCTGACACAGAAGGGCTCGTGTGAGCTGTGGGACTGTGCTCCCCGTGTGCTGGAAAGGTTGGAACTTTCTCCTATGGGAAAATTTGTGGGCATAGAGCCAGACCGGAGCCGGGAAAGCAGCAGGAGCTGCACAAAAGGCTGTGCAGTGGAAAATGTGGGCTTGTGGCCACCCGAGTCACACCTGTGAGCTGCTGAGAGAGCTGAGGCAGCAGCAGCAGTGCCCTTTGAACGAGCTGGGCACAAGCAGGTGTGTCATTCACCCACTGTCTGGAGGCACCACAACACATGCCCGGTGTCTCTGCCCAGACAGCTTCCCACGGAAGCCGCTGTGTCAGGTCTCAGCTGGGTGTGGAGGGCAGCTGGGAGATGCTCTCAGCCCTGGCATACCAGCCCGGGGAAGGGCTGCCGTGCCCAACACTGGGAGCTGCTGAGTGTTGTTGCCTGCCAGAGGAGCAAACTCAGTGCCAAGCTTGATGCAGAGAGAAGATCCTGCTCCCGTGCTGTTTTGCAGCAGCAAACCGTGGATAAAGCTGTAACACCCCAGGTAATCCCTCAACCCGCCCAGCTCTCCAGGGCTCGCAGGAACGGCAGGGTCACAGCAAGTGGGAGCTTTCCAAAATTCTGTCAGGGCTCTGCGTGTCCCCCCAGCCCGTCCCTGGCTGCAGAGCTGGGAAAGCACCTGCCAGCCTGCCCGGGAGGTTCGGGGACGCCGTTTGCTGGCAGGTCTCCATCTGCACAACCTATGGTGCTGACAGCCCCGCTGAGGGCTGGGAGGGAGCCAGCATCTGGCTGCCGACCATCCCTCCCCTCGCTGGCTCCAGCAGCACAAAGGGCTGCAAATCACCACTAAAACACGGCTGGCGTGTGCCCTGGGGACACCCCCACCCTGTCCCTGCGGTGCCGTCACAGGTGGCTGCTCGGTGGCGCACCGGGTGCCCAGCATGTGCCGGTCCCACTGCGGTGCCAAAGAGGTGCCTGGTTTTGGCTGCTGCTCTCGGCAGCCTCCTCTGGGAATCCCTGGCTCCCTCCCTAGGAACAGAGCCCCTGTGACCAGGCTGGAAGGCAAAACTTCCGGGATTAACAGCCCTGCTGGAGGCCCCTGAACCTGCAGGGGATGACTTTACCCTGGGGGAAGGTGTGGCAGCCAGGCGGGAGTTACAGTGGGAAAGGTAACTGCTCTTTAAAAAACCCCAACATTCATTAGATGTGGGGGCTGGGGGCAGAGAGATGTTTGGAACAGCATCACAGCAAACCCTGCTGTGATCCTGCATGCCCAGCCCACTCCAGGCAGCTCTGTCCCAGATGTTTTTTTCTCTCAGGTGGTTGTTTTTGTTCCCTGGCTGAGGAGAGGTGCCTGCGTCAGGTAATGAAGGCTCCTTCCAGTCCATGGTGCTGCCATCCCCTCCAAACCCACGCTGTGGTTCCCTTCCAGACACGAACCCGCCGCTGTGTACCCAAGCTCAGGACCCAGTTAGGTGACTCCTGCAGCCTCAGTTAAGCCGCTGGTGCTTTGAGACCCCCCAGAGCAGCCCAGAACAGGAGCTTTGCTCTGCTCTAAGCCGGGAACGTGGCACGGAGCCGGCATGGTGACAGCCACAGCGGGGCTGGGACATCCAGAGCATCGTCCTTGGGCTGGCGGGTGGAGGTGCGGAGCAGGACCGCCGGAGCGGGGCGGGGGGATTGGCCTGGTTGACATTTAAAGGTTCTTTTCAACCCAAACTCCTCTGGGAGTCTCCGAGTCCGAGTTTGGGGACATTTAAAGGTTCTTTTCAACCCAAACTCCTCTGGGAGTCTCCGAGTCCGAGTTTGNTTTAAAGGTTCTTTTCAACCCAACCTCCTCTGGGAGTCTCCGAGTCCGGGCTGGGGGGCGCGGGGCCATGGGGGGTCTGGCTCGCAGCTCTCTCCTAACGACAACCATCTCTTGTGGCTTCTCGCCGAGGGCCCCGCGGCGGTCAGGACCTGCCGGAGAAGCTCTGATGAGCTGCAGATGGGGCAGCCTGTGCCCAGCACGGCCAGGGCGCCGGGAAGGGGAACAGCAGAATCCCCGCTCCCTCCCTCCCCCGCCGTCCTCGGCAGGGCCGGGGGGCCGGAGGGGATCGCTGCCCCTCGCCATGGCAGCATCGGCCTCCCCAGCGCTCTCCCCTGGAGCATTTGAAGCACCGGGGGAGACTGGAATTCACAGGAAAGCTCACTGGCCTTCCTCCAGTCTCATAAGCATGACAATTGCTCTCTCGCCTGCTCTGTTTCAGATCCTACCCTTAACATTTAACCACTCCCCATTAATTTCCAAATTGCCACACACATCGCGGAGTCATCCCCTCTCCGCGCTGCTCTCAATGCCGAGGCCGGGCTATTCCCAGGGAGGCCGGGGCCGGGGGGCAGACCTGGCTGCGGACCCCCGGTCCCGGGAGGGAGCTTGGGAACAGGAGGAGAAGGGAGCTGGGGACCCGCCACTTGGCTTTGTCTGGTGGCAGACACATGGAGCACATTAGCAGCCTTTCAGTGGAAGTTTGATCGATGGGGAAGGCTTTCTAACTGACTATCAAAGCACGCATGGTATGTGAGAAGCAGACACCAATTAGTGATGTCTTTTTAAAGGCTGCCTTGTTAAGAGGGGAATAAGGGGAAAGAATGAAATTGGCCAGAAAACATGGAGCTATTTAACCTTAATTAGAAGAAAGGTGTGGGCTTTGTGAAAAGGCCATTTCTGAAAGGGGTTTTTCTCCCTGGGTATAAAGAGATCCTGCCTACTTGTTAGAGACTTGTTAGAGTTTATAAGGCTGGGCAGGAGGCTAACTTGTAGAAATGCCTTTTATGCCACTTGAATGTGTGGCTTGCTTATTATAGTCTGCCATCCTGCCAGGGTGGCTGGTGGAGAGGAGAGGAGAGAGCAGCACTGCCAACTGGCTATAAATTTCATGAACATCATAAATGTAAGTGCTTTCTGGAGAGCTGTACAGATTGCACATAAAAGTCCCCCTTCTGTCCCTGTAAACTAAAAAGAGGGCTTTTTTGGCAAATTAAAAATTGTAGAGTGTCTTCCATGCTGAGCTAGGAAGCAGCCAGGCTACAAATCCACAGCTCCGAAGCCACGGTCGCTCAGGGAGGTCTCCCGCACACGCTGGCACCGCCGCTCCCGGTGCCCCCGTGTCCCCGCGGGGAGGAGGACGCGGAGCCGGGGGGCTGCAGCCAGCGCCGGGCCCCAGCGGCAGGATCTGGGGGATGCGGTGCCGCAAAACCCCGCAGGGATCGGGGACGGTGCCACCTCGGTGCCCGCCGGTGCCACCCCGGTGCCCGCGCAGCCGGCAGCAGCGGGGACGGGGCAGAGCGCGCTGCTGGACTGGGGCTGCCGGACAAGAGAGGGGCTTTGCTGGGAGCCGTGGGACGGGGCGCTGCTCCCGGCGCTGCCCCGCGGCCTCGGGGAGCCCCAGCACCCCTGGGACTCGCGGTCCTGGCTGGGGGCCGGGCTGGGGCGGGCAGTGCCCGGACACGAGGAGCGGGGCACGCAGGGCTGGAGCGCTGGGACAGGGGACACGTGCTCGGCCCCTGCTGCGGACCCTGACACCGGACGCGGTAAATAAGCACAGAAAGAGGCATTTTCTCCGTCAGCCGAACAAGCCCGTGCTTTATCCCCGCCGCTGCGCGCTGCTGGGCTGTGCAGCCCTGCCAGGAACATTCCCAGGCTGCTCCCGTTAAAGACGCAGCGCTCGTCCCTCGCGGGGCTGCGCGGCCCTCCAGGGTCCGTGTTGGGATGGCGCCTGCTGTCTGCGCAGCCAGGCGAGTTCAGCTCCTCGCTGCACGGATCAGGGCTCTTTTCTCCCCTCGCTGTTTAATAAGGACCATAAATATCCCCTAATGACTGCATGGAGCTGGCGTTTAGAGCAGTCACAGCACACACACACACACAGAGGGAGATGCTCCCACCACCCACCTGAGGCCTGGGGCAAGGTGTTCCTGGGGGCAGCGGGAGAAGGGGCTCCCAGCCCGGGCTGACAGACACAGCCAGGCTCCAGCTCACTGCACCAGGCAGGGCAGGCAGGGGGCACAGCACCTCCTCGGTCTGGTGCTCTGCTGTCTCAGCGTCCCTGCAGAGCCATGAGGGCTGCGCTACTTGCTTGGGGTCAAAATTGATTTTGGGGGCACGGCCAAGTGGGACTGGCCAGGAGTGTCCCAAACCCCCCCACACAAAGTGATGGGGTCCTGCCACCACCCTGTGCCACTGAGGGAAGGTTTTGTCCCCTGAGGCAGCTGCAGCTTTACTTCCCATGGGCTGTTCCCGTTCAGCATCAGCTCCTGCCTGGAGCCTTGTGGAGGTGGGGGAAATTCTGTTTGGAGGAGACCACAGCAGGCACAGGTCCCAGATGTTTTACAGCTTTGTTCCAAATAGAATAGGAATATAATCCTGTATAGAATCCTATAATATCCTCCCCTTGAAGGGACCAAAAAGCATCATCCAGTCCAATCCTGTCCCTGCACAGACCCCCGAACAACCCCACCCTGGGCACCCCTGGCAGTGCTGTCCAAACGCTCCTGGAGCTCTGGCAACCTTGGGGCCGGGACCATTCCCTGGGGAGCCTGGGCAGTGCCCAGCACCATCTGGGGGAAGAACCTTTCCCTGCTCTCCAGCCTGGTCCTGCCCTGGCCCTGCTCCAGCCATTCCTGGGTCCTGTCCCTGTTCCAGGGAGCAGAGATCAGAGCTGCCCCTCGGGAGGAGCTGCAGCCCCTGAGCTCTGCCCTCAGTGTCTTCTGCCCCAGCTGGACACACCAAGGGCCCTCAGCTGCCCCTCCTGTGGCCCCTCCTGACCCTTCAGCATCCTCGTGTCCCTCCTTTGGATCCTCTATATCTTTGTATCCTTTTGTTGTCGTGTCAAACCCGCCCCCAGCCCTTGGGGTGAGGCCGTAGCAGCACAGAGCAGAGTGGGACAGTCCCCTTCTGTGACTGGTGCCAAGCTGGGCTCCACGGTGGCATTGCTGTAGCTCCTTCTCTCAGCCAGGATTCTTCTCCTGCCATCCCACCTCCTCGAGGGTCTCCTGGGCCAAACAGAGGGTGAGGGTGCCAAGCCCTTGGGGCTCCTTTCCCTTTCTGCAGGGCGCACGTGCCTGAGATCCCAGCAGCAGCGGGGAGCTGTGGCTTCAGTAAATCAGAACCAGGGCTCAGCAAGGCTGCTCTCCAACGTGACAGCATGTCAGTGTGTGCAGGAAGCACCCTCGCTCTCAAATCCAGGGAAAAGCACGTTCCTTGTGCCTGAGAGCCGAGTCCCTTGCAGCCAGGCAGTTTCCCAGCTGTGACACATCCCACAGAACCCCTCAGCTGCAGTGCTGTGGGCTTGGGCAGCCCTGCTCTGTGCCTCACTGAGGTGCTTCCCCAGCAGGAGACAGGAACTCCCGCTGCGTACCGGGGACCAGGATGATCAGGAGAGATGGTTTGTGCTGGGAAAGCAGCCCGTGGTCCTGTGGGGCCATGCACAGGCACTCAGGCATTGGCACAGATGCATCCTGAGCCAGCCAGTGCCGGGACACCGAGGACACGCAGCATGGGCACGGAGCCACAGCACACTGAGGACCGTTCCCAGGTGGCAGGTTGGACTCAGTGTCTCTCTTTGGAGACTCAGGGAATTCCCTGGAAATCAGGGGAACTTGATTTTTATTTTACCTGGCCTCAGCTTGCAGCAACTCCCCCGAGCACATCAAATTTATCACACAGAGGGCGAGCCCTGTGTGTGACCCTGAGGCTGTGGGGCTGCGCTGGTCACACAGGGGCTGTGCCAGGACATGTCAGAGGTGAGCTGGGAGACCAGAGCACACCCACACACCCGGCCATGCCGCCCACACACCCTGCCATTCCACCCACACCCCTGCACCTGTCCCCAGCCCCACTTTCGGGCAGCTGAGTGTCGGGCAGGACCATTTCCACCTCCCTTCCAATGCTCCTGGCTGCCTCAGCTGCTCTCCCAGCCCGGCGCTGCCCCGTTTCAGCCATGTCCCATGGGATGAGGGGGTGGCAGCAGCGCAGGGAGGCAGACACAGCGGTGCCAGCCACTCGCAGCCGCAGGGACGGCGGAGGGTGAGGTCCGTGTAGCCCTTCCAGAGGGCAGTCCTGCCCCAGCGAGGCTGCAGGGACCTACCCAGGGGAGGGACATCAAACCCGAGCGAGAGCTGGCATTGTGCATGGGCAGCTGCCCGTGACGGCGGCTCAGGACAGGGCTGTCACCCATGGGGCTCGGGTCAGCCCGTTCCCGGCTCAGGAACGCACTTGGGAGCGACCCCGGGATGGCTGTGCAGAGGTGAGGATGTTTCCAAACTGCATTTGAGCCCTGGGCAGTTTTCCTGGGGGCCTTGTGCACCCCCAAAGCTCTCCCTGCCCATCCTCAGGGACCCCCTGCACACCCCTGTCATGCAGAGAAGGCTGGGTGAGAGCGTGACCTGTCCTCAGATGACTGAAGCTAAACCAAAATAACCCCGGCCCGAGCCAAGTCGGACTGCCAGGACAGCCTTTTGCATCAGTTCCCTAAATTAGAATAATACTGGAGTGAAGCTGGCACGGGGACAAGCCTGGTGCTGGGAGCGAGGCAGGAAGGACACCAGCACATTCCCAGGCCCCTCTCGCAGCGCCGGGCTGGGCTGACTCCATCGGGAAGGGGCTCTGGAGGCAGGGCCGGGCTGGGGCAGGGCTGGCAGCCCCTGCCTGGCCCAGCACCCCCGGGTGTGCGGCCCCAGGGCACCTGCGGGCAGGGCAGCACGGGGGGGTCTGCCCTGGGAGCGCCTCACAGCTCCCCTGCTCCTGCCGGCTCTTTTCTCCCACAGCTCCCCTGCTCGTCCCAGCTCTTTTCTCCCACAGCTCCCCTGCTCCTGCCGGCTCTTTTCCCCCATATCTCCCCTGCTCCTGCCGGCTCTTTTCTCCCACAGCTCCCCTGCTCGTCCCAGCTCTTTTCTCCCACAGCTCCCCTGCTCGTCCCGGCTCTTTTCTCCCACTCGGAGCTGCTGGAGGCTGATGTGCATCGCTGGTGGCTGCACCGGGCCCTCCAGGCAGCGCAGGTGTCACTGGGCAGGGATCCTGCCCTGAACACCTCACAGACCTGTGACACTGAGGGGACACTGAGGGGACACTTTAGGGACAGGCTGGTCCCGCTGCCTGGGGCCAGGGGCTGGAGCCAAGGCTCCCATCCCATCCCAGCCCTGCTGCTGTGACGTCCCGCGGGGGGCTGGCCTGGGCACAACCCTTGTCTCCAGCGGTGCTCTGAGCCAGCAAAGGGCAAGTGGGGACAGTCCCTGACGTGTCACCAGGGCTGGGGAGGGGCTGCCTGGCCGCGGGATCTGTGGGATTGAGAGCCAGGAAGGGATGAGCCTCCAGATCAGAGGGGCTGAGCTCAGCCCTCCCTGCGGAAGGGGTGCAGTGGGCAGGGAGCACCTGCTCCATCCTCAGCCCCTCACCTGGGCTCCAGGCCTCAACCCAGAGCCTCAGGGTTTGGTGGAGGATGTGGGGAGAAACAAAGTTTGGGATGTGATTTGAGGAGGTCTGAGAGCCCCAGGTCTGCTCCCAGGGTGAGGGAGAGGGGCAGGGCTGTTTCAGGAACTGTTTTCATTGCCCAGGTGACAGACCTCAGGGTCCTCCTTTTCCTTCCGTGTGCCAGGGGTCCTGCTTAGAGCCACCCTGTGACTCCAGGAGACCTGGATGGTGCCTCCCACGCTGTCCTTGCCCCTCTGCAATGGCACGAGGCTCTTGGGATGCCCTGAGCATGATGAGCTGTGCCCACAGCCTGTGCCCCAGCAGCAGGGCCACGGGCAGGGTGGGCAGAGGGGGTGCACATTGGCACAAACCAGTTGTACCTAAATGGGCTCTGGCAGAGCTGTGCAGCCCTGCCCTGCTGCTCCACCTGGCACAGGAGGGCAGGAGCAGGCGGAGAGGTGTGGGGACAAATCCCTGCCATGGTCACAGAACCATAGAATGTCTGGGCTGGAAGGCACCCACAAGGATTGTGGAAGTTCAAATCCTGGCTCTGCACTGCTCGTGCCCCTGCAGTGCATTGGGGAGGAGCAGAGCAGAGTCAGAGCCTCACACAGGGGTGAGGGTCTTCCCTTCAGGAGCTGCCACATTGGCCAAGGTATGGTGGCAGCACCCTGGGCTGTGCCACGTTGGTGCTGCCACCATACCTTGGCCAGCTGGATCTGGACAGTGCCCGAGGGGCTGTAAAGTCAGGAGCAAATGGGTGCTGGATTCGGGCTCCGGGAGGAGCAGAGGGTCCACAGCTGAGTCCACACAGTGCCCTGTCACCCTGGGGTGTCACCGTGGGGACCCCGCAGCTCTCACAGTGACACGAGCCAGCTGTAGAGCACCAGCCCCTCCCCGGAAAAGTGCCCTGGCTCTGAGGCACAGCTCAGTGCGAGCGAAGACAGATGCAGAACATCAGGGGGTTGGCAGGAAGGGATTTCTGGGGGAGTTCCAGCTTGGCAGAATGGAGAGCTCAGCATGCACAGGAGTGGGGCTGGGTCCCTGAAGGCAGGGACAGGGCAGTGTCACCGTGAGCTTCGCCCTGGTTTAGAGCAGGAACCAGCAGGGTTTAGAGCAGGAACCAGCAGGGGATTTCCCCTCAGAAGAGTCTCCGTGTTGGAAGCGCAGCCAAGGAGCCATTGTCACCCAGGGCAGCGGGGCTGCCACCCTGGGCTGTGCAGGGCACATGGAGCAGCTCAGGGTGACCTGAGAGCCACAGCGACACCAATCCCTGTCACCAGGGTGGTGCCAGCTGCTGGCAGGCACAAGCCTGGTGGCTTTAGGGTTGAATTTGCTTTGCTGCAGGTCCAATAAGAAAATCGGGTGTCGGGTGTGACAGAGCACAGGATTTCCACGGATCCTCGCAGAAATCAGAGGGTGTCCTGGGGGCTCAGAGGATGTGCAGGGCTGAGGCAGAAATCACAGGCCACAGAATCACAGACTGGGTTGGGTTGGGAGGGACCTTAAAGCCCATCCAGTGCCACCCCTGCCATGGCAGGGACACCTCCCACTGTTCCAGGCGGCTCTAAGTCCTGTCCAGCCTGGCTTTGGGCACTGCCAGGGATCCAGGGGCAGCCACAGCTGCTCTGTGCCAGGGCCTCTCCACGCCGACAGGGAAGATTTTCTCCCTGATACCCAATCTAAACCTCCTCTCCTGCAGCTTGAAGCCTTTGTCCTTCAGAGCTGTTATAAAATGATTTTACTGCAAATGTGCAGCTTGAAAAGGCAGAGAACCCCTGAGCTGATCCTGCCCTCCCTGCAGTGGCATCCGGATTCACTTCAGGCTGGGCTGGGCTGCGGAGAAGTTCCCTGGAGCCTTTCCCACAGCACTGGGACCTGCAGGAGCCCAGTCCTTGCTCTGCAGCAGCATCCACTGCCCATCACCCCAGCGGGAGGGATGTCCCCAACCTCAGGTGTCCTCAAACAGGCCCAGCCCCACCTGGGAGGGATTCAGGAGTCCCCCCAGTTCCCAGGGCACACAGACACCCCCATGAGCAGCCCCCAGAGCCCCCTCGGGCAGTGTAGTGTGAAGGGAGCACCTCAAGGGGAGGAGGAGCAGCTGGGTCCAGTCAACACCCTGGCTCCTGGACACAGTGCTGGGAGCTTGGAGACTGTCAGAGGCTCTGCTGGCCATCCCAGCTTGCTGGGAGCAATGAGTCCTGGCTCTCAGGGGCTCTGATCAACATCCCAGCCCACGCCTCCTCTTCCAGGGCTGAACTCTTCCAGGTCCGGCACTCCCTCTGCCTTCATGTTGATGGATGTAGCCACCCCATCACATTCCTGGGATCTTTGTCCCACCAGTTGTGTTCCCTGAGCTGACTGAGTGGGCCCACGGACAGGACAGTGGCTGATGTGTCTGCCCGTGGCTGCCTGGGGCAGATCTGTGCTGCCCGGGGAGGCGAGGATGGGCAGTGGTGTCAGACCGAGGGGTGGCTGGGTCAGGGGCAGTGAAGAGGAGGGGTCTGCAGCCTCCCACCCCCACCTGAGCCCTCCCTGGCCTCAGCTGCTGCTGAACAATTTTTGTGATGCTCAAAACTCCCTGAAAAAACACTGAAAATGTGGCAGAAAGGTCAAAAGCCAATGGGGCCTTTGAGGGACGTGTCCTTTAAAGGATGAGCTCTGCCTCCCCACGGCCTCAGTGCCCCCACTGGGAACTGGGCATGCTGGGGACGGTGCTGGCAGCTGCTGTCCCCAGTCTGCTGCCACTGTGACCTGGAGATGCTCCTGAAGCTGCTCAGGGGCAGAGAAATGGGCGACAAAGCAGCCCTGAGTCCTCAGAGCGACAAGGCAGCCCTGAATCCTCAGCGAGGGGCTCAGCCCCGAATCCTCAGCGAGGGGCTCAGCCCTGAATCCTCAGCGAGGGGCTCAGCCCCGAATCCTCAGCGAGGGGGTCAGCCCTGAATCCTCAGCAAGGAGCTCAGCCCCGCTGGGAGCTGCAGGGACGAGCACAAAGGGCTGCTGAGAGCCAGGACAGGGTGAAGGACCAGCCCTGGGCACAGCTCCTGCCCGTCAGGGTGGCTTTACCCCTGGCTGGTGGGTCAGGCAGCTGGGATGGGATGGATGAAGGCAGCACTGGGCAGAGGAAGTTTCCTCTGCAAGGAGGAGCAGGAGAAACTCCTTGGAGAATGTGGCATTGAGGACAGGAATTTGGCAGCAGATAATCCCCCTTGCTGTGTGAGCCTCAGAGATGGCAGGGGCTGGGTGTGCTGGGCCTCATTTCTGGTCAGAACCATCCCAGTGCTGTAATTCTGGTCATGTTCCCAGCGTGGGTCACACTCTCAGCCTGGTCTCATTCAGTCACGGATTCACCAATCTGAGCTCTCCTAATCCAGCACTCTGAGTCTGGCTGAGCTCAGTAAGAACCTGCACAACAGACTCACCAATAACGCAATTTATTGGAGCAATAGGCTCTAGGTTTGTTTAGATTGCTGGTGATAAAGCCACTAGAGCTGCAAAATATAAATGTACAGCATTTGTACCACTGTTCCTGGGGCCAGTCTGACACGGGCACCAGAGCTGTCCCTGCTCCGAGGAGGAGAGAGGTGCAAGCCCATGCACTCGTCTGTAGGGTGGTTTTGATCTCCTCCTCTGCCATGGAGGATTTCAAATGCCAGTTTACACTTTTGGGAGAAGCAGAGGTGGGGTTGTAGTCAAACATTTCTGTTACTGCTGTCAGAAATGGTGGGGTGGGGGGGCAGCCACTTCATATTGAAATGAGGGAGAGTTCCACAGACAGGGATTATAAAGGCTCCGGGTCTTGTGCAAGGGCAGAGCTGTGACACGGTGACATCAGCCCCTGTCCCACCTATCTGAGTGCAGCGAGAAGGGTCATCCCTGGGCTCCCCCTGATACCCACCACCCCCTCAGCTGGACACCATGGCCACAGAAGCCCCTTAGCCACACATCTCATGGCATCTCATGGGAACCCCTTCCCACAGGTCTCAGGACATACCCCAAGGCTCTGGGCTGAGGGTCACGGCAGAGGTGTGGGACAGCCCAGAGAGCTCCCGGGATGGGACCAGGCGGGGCAGGGAGGCTCCAGGGCTGTGGGTGTGACCAGGCACAAACCCTGAGGATCCCAGAGGCTCCTGTGCAGGCACCTCCTGGGCACATCGTGGCTCCAGCACTGTGACTGGGCTGGAATCATCCTCGGGGGCTGGACTCATCCTCGGGGGCTGGATCAGAGCGGCCCTAAACCTGGGAAAGCTCTGGAGCTGACCCGCCTGGAAAGTCACCGTGCTCCTGCCAGGGTGAGCTTGGATGTGCTCCTGCAGCAGCCACTGCCTTCCCAAGGCACAGCAAAGGGGAATTTTGCCATTCAGGAGGGATCCATCCTCTCCCACAGCAAGCCCAGCTGGAATTCCGGCTCCTGGCGGCTCCTGGAGAGCAGCACCAGGCTCTGCAGGGGCTCTCTGAGCCTGGAGCAGCGATGTGCTGCTGAACCTGCCCCTCACAGGGCTCCTCATCAGCTCACAGAACCACAGAATCACGGAATCCCCTGAGCTGGAAGGGACACACAGGGATCCATGAAGTCCAGCTCCTGGCCTCGCACAGAATAATCCCAAGATGCATCCCAGGAATTCAGGGGGATGAGCAGATGGAGCAGCCCTTGGGGGAACTGGGGGTGAGCGCTGGCCCTGCCCCGGCCGTGTGTGCTGGGACGCAGGAACCACCCCCCCCCGGCTGAGGAAAGGGATTGGGAACCCACCCCTCTGTCCTGCTCAGGTGAGACCCCACCTGCAGAGCTGCCCCAGTCCTGGGGCCCAGCACAGGAAGGACCTGGAGCTGCTGGAGAGAGCCCAGAGGAGGCCACGGAGACGATTGAAGGGATGGAGCAGCTCTGCTGGGAGGGAAGGCTGAGAGAGTTGGGATTGTTCAGCCTGGAAAAGAGAAGGTTTGGGATGACCTAATTGTGTGTCTGAAGGGGCCGAGAGGAAACATGGAGCAGGACAATTTCCAAAGGCCTGGAGTGCCAGGACACAGGGAATGGCTTCCCAGTGCCAGAGGGCAGCGATGGATGGGATATTGGGAAGGAATTGTTCCCTGGGAGGTGGTGGCACAGGGTGCCCAGAGAAGCTGTGGCTGCCCCTTGGGCACTGCATCCCTGGCAGTGCCCAAGGTTGGACGGGGCTTGGAGCAGCCTGGGACAGTGGAAGGAGTCCCGGCCATGGCAGGAGTGGAACAAGATGAACTTTAAGGTCCCCCCCAGCCCAACCCATTCCATGATTCTCTGATCCCACCTGGTGCATGCCAGCATTGTCCAAGCACCTCATGACCTGTGGCAGGTTTGTTGCTGTGTCACTGGCCTGGCGTGACAGAAGGGGTTTTGTGTCATCCCCTGACCTCCCCCCCAGCCGGAAGGTGGGATCCACGCCGGCTGTTGGTTCCCCACGTGGAGCTGTGAGCTCAGAGGATCAGATGGAATCAGATGATCTGTACTGCAGAGCTCTCTCCAACTTGGCCATTTATTTGTGCCTTAAACAGCAATTAAGAAAAAAAAGTGAAGCTGCCTCAGCCTGCGAGAGGCTCTGCCTGACTCCTGTCTCCTCACTGCGGTGCTGCTCTGATTTCCATCTCATGCATATCTTATTTAACATTCTGGATACTGTTTTGAGTGCCCCAATATTTTAAAATAAATTGCTGCATGTAAAAGACTTAATGTCACATTCTGTTATTCTGACTGTTAAAAGAAAAGTGAAATCTTCAATGGGGCCAGTGGAGCAGAAGCAATCACGCAGAGGGAGGTCCTATTAATGTGTATTACGTTTCATTATTGCAGCTCTGCATGTCAGGCAGCTTCTCATCAGAGCTCACGCAACACATCACAGACTTAACTCCTTGCAAGCAAACAGGGGGGCAGCTTTGAAACCCCTGCTCTGTTCCTCGCCTCCCCGGCGTTGTCTCTGGGCTGTCGTTCCTGCTGTTCCGCTGTTCCCACTGCTTTTTTGGCTCCGGCTCCCACGCACGCTCCGGCCCCTCCCGGCCTTCCTCCCACCGAGGAGGAGCTGGGCTGGGAGCGGGAGCTGCACCAGGCAGGGAGAGGCACCCAGGGAGATGATGGAGAGGGAATGGGATGATAAAGAGGGAATGGGATGACAGATAGGGAAAATGATGATGGAGATGGAAATGGATGATGGAAAAGGAAGGAGATGATGGAGAGGGAATGGGCTGATGAAGAGGGAATGGGATGATGGAGAGGAAATTGGATGATGGAAAGGGAAAGAGATGATGAATAGGGAAAGAGGATGGAGAGAATAAGGGATGATGGAGAGGGAAGGGGATGATGAAGGGGAAATGGGATGATGGAGAGGGAAGGGGATGATGGAGAGGGACACATGGAATAATGCAGAGGGAAGGGGATGATGGAGAGAGTAAGGGATGATGGAGAGGGAAGAGGATGATGGAGAGGGACACATGGAATAATGCAGAGGGAAGGGGATGATGGAGAGGGACTCATGGGATGATGCAGAAGGAAGGGGATGATGGAGAGGGAAGAGGATGATGGAGAGGGACACATGGAATGATGGAGAGGGGATGGGATGATGATGGAGAGGGAAGGAGATGATGGAGAGGGAAGGAGATGATGGAGAGGGGATAGGGTGATGGAGAGGAACACACGGGACAAGCAGCAGGGAGAGGGGATGGGAGATGGGGAGCAGAGGAGTCACACCCAAGAGCAGAGGGTCCCCGTGCTGCCAGCCCATGTCACCTTCTCCCAGCTCCCAGTTCCATGGGATATTCCGTCAGGGGATGCACCCCAGTGACCTCCTACCCCTGAAGGTCTCTCCAGCCCTCAGATATCCAGGCTCTCCCACATCTTGTCTGGGCTCATTCCCATCCCCCTGCCAGGAAACACTCCCTGCACAGACCCACAGAGCACCCGTGGGCTGCAGGGCTGTGATTTGTGCTTGATGTGGAAGAGCCCCCTCATGGAGGGGAGGGGAGGGAGATGCAGTCCTGGGTCAGATGCAGGCCGGGGGTGAGGGGAGCTGGAGGGAGCCAACAGGCAGCACAGGGGACAGAAGGAGCCTACAAGGAAGTGAGAAATGGCTGATCTGAATTCCAGGTGGTCCCAGGAGGCTGTTAGGGTTCATGTTTCTCCATTCCCTGTGGTGGAGAGACTGCAGCCCCACCCTGGTCCTTACGGAAATGGGATGAGGAGTGAAGGGGCTCTGGGTGCACTGAGGATGGGGCTGTGTGCGGCTGTGGTGCTGCTGTGGGAGGGAAAGTCTCTCTGGAGAAGGTGAGATGATAAAAACAACCTTGAAAATCCCTACTACAGCCCCCTGGGGATGGAAGGGGCTCAGGGTGGGCCGTGGGCTGGGCTGGGGTTGGCACAAACCCCAGAGAAGGCACCACAGAGGGACCAGAGCAGCATTTCCAGTGCTCCCACCACGGCCAGCCCCAGTATGAGCATGGGGAGCACTGAGGTCCTGGCAGAGCCTCTGGGCACCTGCCTGCCCCTGTGGCCTCCCCACCCTCCTGCCCACGGGAGGAATAAACGTGAAAGGTTTGCCCCTAATCCCCCATTTTCCCGGGGCATCCCTTCCTCTCCTTCACCCCTCTCCAGGCACAACCCTCAGGTGTGGGGTGGGGCACCAAACACTGCTGGGCACCCCGGAGCTGGGCAGAGGCAGAGGTTTGTGGAGGGGATGCTGGGCAGAGCCTGCCCCAGGGGAGTGAGCAGGGGATGAACTTCCCCTGTTGGTCTGAGCTGGGAAACCAAACCCCAGCTGTGCCTGAGCCCCAAGCCCCTGAGCAGCCCCGGGCAGGGGAGCTGTGCCAGGTACCGCTTCTCTGTCACAGATTGCAAAACTCTTGGATTGAAATCACAGTGCAGAGCCAGCCCTACAGCCCTGTGGGGACAGAAAAGCCCCCCCAGGCTGGGGCGTAGCTCGGTTCAGTGCCACCGTGATGTCCTGGGAACGTGGGACCTTGGACACGGCCGATGGCCCCAGCACTGGGCATCCCACTGCTGAGGGGAGGCACCCAGGGGAATGGGCAGGAAAGGCTGCAGCAACCATGGGAAAGGAGATTTTAGGGCAGTGGGGAGGGAGGGAATGTGGGATGGAGCAGGGAGGGCACGGGTTGGTGCCTCAGGCCTGGAGGTGTCCCTGTGTGTCCTTGGGGTACGAGGGGATTGGAGGGGTGCGGGGGATGGTGCAGCAGCCCTGAGCCTGCACTGCCAGTGCTTTCCTGCTCTCCATCCCAGGGGTCTGGGTCCCACAGAATGAGTAAGGTTGGAAAAAACCTCTGAGATCGTCATGTCCAACCTCTGACTGAGCTCCCCACATTCACAAACCAGATCAGGCAGTGCCACATCCACTCGTGTTCTGAACACTTCCAGGGATGGGGACTCCTCCGCTGCCTGGGCAGTCTGTTCCAGTGCCTGGCCACCCTTTTAGTGAAGAAATATTCCCCGATATCCAACCTGAAGGAGCAACAGGCGCTGATTCAGGAGTGTTCCAGCCCCAGCAGGTGCTGGGAACACACAAACCCCATGCTGGGAGCACAGCCACGTGTAGGGGTCACCTCTGATCTCCCCACCCAGCACAGGCGGTGCTGGACCTGCTCCTGACACCTTGGGCTCAGTGGGGACATGTTGCCTGTGCCACCTTCCCTCCCCAGAGCTGAAAAATCTGCTTGGGATGGGCACCAAGGGGCTCTCCCCTCTCCTGCACCAGCTCTGAATTTTCCTGTCCCTCTCAGCACCCTGCCAGTGCCATCGGAGGGTGATACCCAGCCAGGGGGTGTGAGCCCACCTCCAGGGTGTCTCCGTGCCAGGGAGCAGTGCAGTGGGAATTCTGTGGCTCTGGCTTGTGCAAAGAGTGCTAGGAGTGACCAGGTCAAGGTGCTGGGGCTGCTCCTGGAGTGGCAGAGGATTTCTTCTGGGGAAAATAAAAATCCTGAAAAAAAAAATGTATTGTTGTAGCAAACCAAGTTGGGTGGGTTTTGTTTCCATTTTCTGTAGGTTTGGTTTGTTTTCTGCCCCAGCTTTTCCCAGCCTTTCTTCTTGTATTTGCTCTTTTTTTTCCTTTCCTCTTGTGGTTTTGAGGGATTGAGGCTTTTCTGCTGCAGCAGTTAAAGTTTGGGTTAGGAATTCCATGGGAAAAGGGCTTATTCTCCAATTCAGTCCATTCCAAGTTAAACACCTGATGCTCCCAGACCTCCGCCCCTGCTCAGACCAAGGACTTCCCCAACGCTGCAGCTGGAGGACGATGAACTTCTGCTGGGAGGTGCTGGGGTTGGTGAGGACGGTGTGTACCAAACCTTGGGATGGCTCCCCTGCACCCCAAGAGTGCCCCAAACCCTCCTGATGTCCCCTTGAGCTGCTCCCCTCCAGCGTAGGTCCCTCTGGGCTCAGGGCTGCGGCAGGGATGAGGGGACAGCAGTGCCACCTCTCACCACAGCTGCCTCTCCTTCACTTCAGATCAGAGAATCTCAGAACATCCTGAGCTGAAGGGACCCACAGGGATCACGGATCCAGCTCCTGGCCCTGCACAGACCCCCAACAATCCTACCCTGGGCACCCCTGGCTGCGCTGTCCAAATGCTCCTGGAGCTCTGGCAGCCTCGGGGCCGGGACCATTCCCTGGGGAGCCTGGGCAGTGCCCAGCACCCTCTGGGGGAAGAACCTTTCCCTGCCCTCCAGCCTGGCCCTGCCCTGGCCCAGCTCCAGTCGTTCCTGGGTCCTGTCCCTGTCCCAGGAGCAGAGCTCGGAGCTGCCCCTCAGGAGGAGCTGCAGTCACCTCTCCTTTCAGTCTTTCAAAGATATTAAACCCACAAAGGAGTCATCTGCCCACAGCTTCCTGTGTATTCCTTCCTCTCCCCTTTCTGTCCCTCCCTGAGTGCTGCCACTGCCGGTCCTGCAGGCCTGACTCTGTCCCCCTCAGGGTCCCCAGCAGACCTGGTCCCCCCCAGCCCCTCACCTCCACCCCACAGAGACCCTGCAGCAGGTCTCAGGCCAAGCCCGACAAACCCTCACAGGAGAGATCTCCATGGATGAGGGGTGGGCTGAGGCTCCAGGGGGAGATCTCCGTGGATGAGGGGTGGGCTGAGGTTCCAGGAGCGAGGCAGGGCACAGTGTGAGTGCTCAGGGTGGGGAGGAGGAGGGAGGCATCCTTGCTCTGCCCGTGTTGGGGCTACGAAATGTGGCACCAAAGACACTTTCTCTTCATCATCATCTCCTTCATCTCCTGACATGAGTGAAGAGCACAGACAGAATGTGAGATCAGACACATCACGGTTCTTCCACCTTCCAGGGAAAGGCGTCCCTGCCATGGCAGGGGGGTTGGAAATAGATGATCTTTAAGGTCTCTTCCAACCCAAACCATTCTGGGATTCTGTAATTTTATGGTGAGGAGGTTCTGGTTTTGGAGCCGTGACCCCCAGTACAGCAGGGGGAAGGTCCCCAGCCCTGGGGGGCTCCTTGCTCTGCCCTGTTGTCCCAGCACTCCCCGATCTCCACCCCTGAGACCACGACTGATCCTGGCCCACGATCCTGGGCTGCTCTGCTCTGCCTGCACCCAGACCCTGCCAGGTCCTTCTCAGCCTGGTTTGCCCAACACCAGCTGGCAAATGCCAGTCTGACCTGGAGGGGTCTCACCCCGCGCATGATGTGCAGCTTTAGTTAAGGTAGGAAAGACTTTGGCTGAGTTTTTCTCTGTCTGAGCCTCTCCCAGCCCCATCCAGAGCCCACATGTGGATGTGGGAGAGGATCAGAGCTCGGATTATCCAGATTATTGTGCACTGAGCTGTACGAGCAGCAGTAGCAGTCCTTGGCCGAGCACACCACGGGACAGCCGTGGGACACACGGGACAAGAGCTGGCTGGACCCTCACAGGAGCCTGCTCTGGGCTGTCCATGGACCCTCACAGGAGCCTGCCCTGGGCTGTCCATGGACCCTCACAGGATCCTGCTCTGGGCTGTCCATGGACCCTCACAGGATCCTGCCCTGGGCTGTCCATGGACTGTCACAGGAGCCTGCCCTGGGCTGTCCATGCCCTGCTCGCTCCGAGGTGAATCCCAGCCCATCATCCCACCCTCCCTGGCCAGGCTGCTCCCTGAACCACACTGGGATGTGCCTGACCCAGGACACCCTCCAGAGCCTGGCTGCCACCTCCACCCCGGGCTCCAGAGCCCCCTGGCTCCTGCTTTTGTCCCCCAGGGCTGGCCTCACTGTGACGCCTCCCGTGGCTGAGCCGGAGCTGCGAGGTGACCCCTGACATTAACCTAATTGTTCCCTCTCTTTGATTAGATGCACCACAAAGTTGGTAAATGGATCAAATTAAATTTGAGTGGCGGCAGCACAGCTTTGGAACGCTGATTAGATTTGAAAATACCACATTTAAATATCTTAGCATTTGTGGGGATTAGGAGAAAAAGGGGGGGTGTGTGAGTGG
>VYZT01008969.1:0-24736 GCA_013400735.1 Pomatostomus ruficeps | reverse complement strand
GGGGGAGCGGAGGAGGGGGCGGTGGGGAGGGGCAGTGCCAGCCCCCCACGCACAGCCCCGCGCTGGGACGCTCAGCCTGGGCCTCCCACCAGCCCTGGGCATCAGCACCAGCTCAGGCCTGTCAGCTGGGAGGTCCCGTCCAAGACCAGGAGCTCTGCTGTGGGTTCTTTGAGGTTTGGCATCGCTGTCAGTGCCGGGTTCCCCCCGCGCCACCGGCCCCGTCCCCAGCGCCTGCTCTCAAATGTCACCCGGCCTCGCTGAGGTTTGTGCTGCACAGGGAACTCTGAACAGCAGCTCGAGCCCAGGGACGGGAAGGAAAACTGGAGCCTGGACAAGGAGGCTGCTCCTGGGTCTGGGTGCTGGGTGTGGCTCTGGGCACAGAGCTCTCCCTCCGGTGACACCGCAGGGACAGCCAGGAACAGCCCCCGGCACCTGCCACCCACAGTCCCCACCATGCTGGGAACAAACCCTGTTCTCACCTCTCTTCAACCATCAGTGCCCTGGGGGAGCCCCGGGCTGGACCCCCCACCCCAGTGAGCACCAGGCCTGGGCTGGGGTGTGATCCTGGGCAGGCTGCACTCCCGTGGATCCCCTCCCAGGGCGTGCAGGAATGTTGGGGTGATGCACACCTTGTGTGGGGAGGGAGGGTGGGCTGGGGGCTGCGCAGGGGCAGGGGGACGATGGAGAACAGTGAGTGTGGCCGATTGCTCCATGGAATGGGCCGGATATTGCAGGGGGTCACTGACAGGGAACTTGGGCCTGCTCTGGTTCTCAAGGATCACAGTGATGGTGGGAATGTATGGAGAAACACAAGTGGGCTCAGCTCCTTGTCCCGCAGGCGAGAGAGGGGCACAGATCCCATCTGGTCCTGCAGGGATGGTGCTGGACAGCCCTGCTGGGTGAAGGGCTCTGCCGAAGGACAGGGACCTGTGGGGATGTGGGCAAGGAGGCCACCGAGTGAACCACAGGGCTGGATCCCCTCTGATCTGAGCCAGGCTGGGAGAGCTGGGGGTGCTCACCTAGAGAAGAGAAGGTTTTGGGAAGAACTTAAAGCCCTTCCAGTACCTAAAGGGGCTCCAGGAGAGCTGGAGAGGGACTGGGGACAAGGGCTGGAGGGACAGGACAAGGGGAAATGGTCTTTAAGCTGATGGAGAATAGATTTAGGTGGGATATTGGGGAGGAATTTCTCTCTCTGAGGGTGGGGAGGCCCTGGCACAGGGTGCCCAGAGAAGCTGTGGCTGCCCCTGGATCCCTGGCAGTGCCCAAGGCCCGGTTGGATGGGGCTGGGAGCAGCTTGGGACAGTGGGAGGTGTCCCTGCCCATGGCAGGGGTGGGATGGGATGGGATGGGATGGGATGGGATGGGATGGGATGGGATGGGATGGGATTTAAGGTTCCTTCCTACCCAGCCCCTTCTGTGATTCCATGATCTAAAGGGAGCTGGTGGCCACCGCCTGCCTGCTGCCCGTGCCACACCCCGGTGTGCCCTGTGACGGGCTGGGGGACACGGCTTAATCACAGCTCGGTCTCAGCTCAGAGCAGCAGCTCCTTCAGCCCGTGCAGGATCTGCCCGTGCCTGGAGCCGTGGCCCACGAGGGTCCCTGGGGGTGCAGCCCCAGGTGTGCACTGACACAGCTGCACCCGCTGCTGCCTGTGCCACACCCACGTGCGTGCGGTGCCCAGGTGAGGCAGGGGGTGCAGGTGTGTCCCCGTGCCAGTGTCCCTGTACCGTGTGACCATGTGCCACTGTGTCCCTGTGCATCTGTGTCCCCATGCCAGCGTGTCCCTGTGCAGTTGTGTCCTCATGCTGGTCTGTCCCCAAGCAGGCTGTGTCCCTGTGCCAGTGTGTCCCCTGTGCAGGTGTGTCTCCGTGCTGCTGTGTCCCTGTACCGTGTGACCCCATGCTGCTGTGTCCCTGTGTCATTGTGTCCCTGTACAAGTGTGCCCCTGTGCCGGTGCCCCCGTGCCAGTGTCCCTGTGCAGGTGTGTTCCCGTGCTGGTCTGTGTCCCTGTACCACGTGATCCCATGCCAGTGTGTCCCTGTGCTGGTGTGACCCCGTGCCAGTGTGTCCCCTTGCCAGTGTGACCCCGTACTGCTGTTTCCTTGTACAGGGGTGTCCCCGTGCCATTGTCCCCATGCCAGTGTGTCCCTGTGCTGGTGTCCCTGTGCCACTGTCCCTGTGCCAGTGTGTCCCTGTGCTGGTGTCCCCGTGCCGCTGTCCCTGTGCAGGTGAGTCCCTGCCTGTGTCTGGTCACACGTGCAGCACCCTGGAGTTCTGGACACTCTCAAGGTGTGGGAAGGAACAAGGACAATGCCGTGGCTGGGAGCTGTGGCTGCTGTCACCAAAACACCCGTGAGTCGTTCAGGGTGCGCAGGAGGCCGGGCAGTGCTCTGCAAAGCACAAACATCTGCAGCACATCTGGCTCCCATCAGAGGCACTCTGCAAGATCTTTACAAGAGCCAGAGCAAGAAAGGAGAGAGGAAAGCTCCTGCTGAGCATCCCAGCACCTCGCACCGAGTCCAGCCACTGCCGGGGCCAAGGCCCTGCGCGCCTCCTTCCAGCCCTGCTCCAGCCAGGAGAGTTCCAGGAAAGGAAGGAGCAAGATCCCAAAGGAAAACCGGCCCGGTGCAGCAAGGGGGAGGACAAGAGGGGCAGCCAGGGCTGGAGAGGAGCTCCGTGCTGCCAGAAATCCTGCAACAGGCAGAGCTGGAGCAGCTGGGAGCAGCTGGGAGTGCAGGTGGCAGGAGCCCAGCGAGGGGGCTGGGAGCTGCCTGGGCCCTCCTGTCCTGGGAGGAACGGCAGCCTGGCCACCAAGATGGCCAAAAGGAGCGTGGGGTCCTGCTCTGGCCTTACACTGCCCAGTCCCCGTGTGTCCGTCTGCCACCAGACCTCCAGGTGGCCCTGGTCCATCTCTGAGCATCCTCTTCCTCTTGGAGAATACTCGGCCACCAGAGCTGGGTGAGCTTTCCAAGAAGAGCTTTCTGGTAACAGCAACAAGATGTGGGGGATTCAGTTGTCAGCAATAAATCCCAGCCTGGGGAGGACAGTTAAATAGGGAATGTCCCACTGGATATTTTGACATTTCAACACTATTTCCGTTCTGAGAAAATAATAAATGTTTAAAAGTGCAGAGTCCCAACACCTCCATGAGGTGTGAATGCAGGGGTGGGATTGAAGGACGTGACTTCATCTGAGCAAAATGCTTTTGCCTTCCTGAGCAGGAGCACTGGCTTGGAAACGGGGTGGTTTGCGTCCATCTCAGTCTGTGGTGGAAGCCACGAGCTCCTCCTGCCATGCTGGATAGCCAGGATGTGTCTGGACAGGCTGGGCAGAGTAGCTGGGAACCACTTTTTGGTCCTGCGTGGATCCTTGTCCTGGGTGGGAGGCTCTGGCTCCTCCACCCTGGGGCACTGAGTGCGGGGACACCGAGTTTGTGAGGAGCAAGGACTGGGCAAGGCAAACATCAGATTTATAGGGCTTGCGTGAGGTTTGCAGCCTTGATGTTGGCAGATCTGAGAACAGTGGGAATGGCTTTAAACTGACAGAGAGTACATTTGGTTTGGATTTTAGGAAGGAATTCTTTACTCAGAGGGTGGGGAGGCCCTGGCACAGGGTGCCCAGAGAAGCTGTGGCTGCCCCTGGATCCATGGCAGCATCCAAGGCCAGATTGGACAGGGCTTGGAGCAGGCTGGGGCAGTGGACGATGTCCCTGCCCCTGGCAGAGGGGTTGAAATGAGATGATCTGATGATCTTTAAGGTCCCTCCAAACCCAAACCATTCTGGGATTCTGTGACTCAATCCAGGCACGGAGAGGCTGAGCTGAGCTCTGGCTCCACTGCTGGGCAGGTGAACCATGGGTGCTTCAGCTGCTCCTCACCCCTCTCCACCCTCTGAGGCCTCCCCTGCCCGAGCCAGGGACATCTTGCAGGGAAATGCATGGACAGACTTTGCTCCAGAGTTTCTGCCCCGCTCCTGCAGCGCTGCTCCATCCCTGCCCCTCCCGGGCTGTGCACACCCAGGAGCTGTTGGACACTCACACCTGCACTGGGGCTCTCCCGTGTGCTGGAAGGGCTCAGGTGGCAATGCAGGGACATCCTGCCGGAGAGGGAGGGCTTTGGGCCGGGTCTGTGGGTGTGCTGAGCCCGGGCTGTGCGGGCGGAGAGCCTGCCCGTGCTGCCTGTGCCGGCAGGGCTCCGTGCGGGCGGGCGCAGAGGGCTGGGGGAGTGGGTGTGTGGGTGTGGGGACACGCGGTGCCGCCTGGGTGCCAGGGGTGGATGTGCTGTGGGTGTGTTGGGGGGACACGTGGTGCTGGCAGCAGCTCCTGACCATAAACACGGGCCTGGGCACTGGGGTGTGGGTGTGTGGGGGGGTGTGGGGACACACGGTGCTGGCAGGAGCACGGGCCTGGGCGCTGGAGGTGGATGTGCTGTGCGTGGGGTGCATTTACGGTTAGGGGTGCACACAGGCTCTGGGGCTCAGTGCCTGAGCCTGGGGTGTCAGACCCACCCTGTGCCTCACAGCACGACCCCAAACCAGCTGCAGAACCCCTTGGTGTGCGGGGGATAAAACCCTGTCCCCAAACAGGCGGGTCCTGCACATCCCTGTGTCCCCCCGAGCACTGTCCCCAGGCAGCGGGGAAGGGGCACAGGCATTTCCAGCGAGAGCTGTGCGAGGCTCAGATGAAAAGCTGGGAGAGAGGGAGCTGCGGAGGCTGGGAGGGGAGTGGCGGGCAGACAGCAGAGTGGATTTCTGCTTGAGTGGTTATTATACCGTCGATTTGAAGAGACAGATGACGGCAGTGGCAGAGGAGGCAATAATTGAAAGCGCCATGAAACATTAATGAATGCCCAGGGACTGGATCAGGAGTTGTTAACGCTCACTTCGCTCTCTCTGTCTCGCTCTCTTTTTAAAGTCAAAATTGTTCCACTGCCCTCTAGGCGAAGGATTTATTTTATTTTTTTTCTCCCTGATTTAAAGGTGTAGGCGCCCACCAAAGGAGCCCTGGCTCGGTGGCTGATCACATCTGCTCTCCATGGGGGTGATTATGGAGAGCAAACTGGAGCTTGCATCCATGTGGAATCAACAGGTCTGGCTGGCACACTCAGCACAGAGCTGATGGGAGAGGTGAGAGGAGCCTCGCTCAGCGAGGGGTGGCAGGACTGTGGCAGTGACAGCCCTGTCCCCTGTCCCCTCTGGGTGTACATCCATGGAAAGCATCGCTCCCCTGGGACTGGAGCCAGCCCTGCTGGCCTAAGGGCTGGTGCATGAACCCAGCTCCCTCCAGGCAGGCAGGGAGAGCCGAGGGGCTGCCCGAGGCCCGTGGGGGCTGAGAGGAGCAGGGGAAGTGGCCCCGAGAGTGTCCCTGTGCCAGGAGTCCCTGCCCGTGGCTCCGCAGATGCTCTCCGTGCCGCTCACCACTTAGCAGGGCCTCAGGGGTTGAGGAACAAAGAGCTTTTAGCAGAGCTGTCAGCAGCACCGGGGAGGTCTCTGACCTACAGGTACCGGGCTGTCGCTCAAGCGGGGCTTAGCCAGAGGCTGGGAATCCTCCAGCTTCGCACGGAGGGATCTGACATCATTTAGTGATTGCTGCTCTGGCCCTGAAAGGAAATTAAAAGCCCTTGCCTAAAGGAAGGGTAAAGTAGAGGTGAAGCAGTAAGTACCTCTTCCCTCCTGCTTTTCTCCCTGGAGACGAGCAGAGGGATGACAGAGAGGGTCCTTATGTCCCCTGAACAACCAGGGCACAGGGAGAGAGGGGGTGTAGGAGGGAACAGGATCTATTCAGGGCACAAGGACATAGGAACCGGTCCCTGGGGACAGCAGGGCTTGGGGACTGGCTCTGCTCCCTGGGGAGGGCCTTCCCCAGCCCCCATGTGGGCATGACCCACAGCTCCTGGGGGATGGCACCCCTGGATGGAGCAGGGAGATGGCCACAGCTCAGCTGCAGGGCTGCAGGGGACAGGACATCGTGGCGGGGACACGGCCAGCCCGGGCCGGCTCTCGGGGACACGAGGTGGCCCCGTGTCAGGGGGATGTGCCGGCAGCTGCACAGATCTCCGCGGGACACACGTAACCCCCAGGGTTAATCCCGGCTGGAATGCGCTGGGGGCCAGGGCAGAGCAGAGCAGGGTAAGCCCTGGCCAGGATGGGGCAGCTGGCCCCGTCTCACCGTGCTGCAGCCCAGGACAGCAAAGAGCTGTTGGGGACAGTCCCGGACACCTGATCGCGCCAGGGAGTCCTGTGGTGGCTCAGAGCACTCAGTCTGTCTCCCGATCCCCGCAGGGGCAGCCCCGGTGCTGCGGGGCCAGCGGGGCGGGAGCGGTGAATGCCGCGGTAATGACGGTAACAGCTCCTAATGAGCCCAGGTGCTCTCATCCATCGCCCAGGTGAGGCCTCGCGGGCGCTGTGGTGACAGCGATTGGCAGTGACAGCGTGCAGGAGCCCTGCTGCAAATTGGCACCGTCGTTTCTCCTCATTGTCACCGCGGACTGTGCTGGCGCAGCCCCGGTCTGCGCAGGGAAGCTGCTCACGTCCCAGCTGGGCCCCTGTCCCCGGTGTCACACCAGCGTCCCACAGCTTTCCCACACTGTGCGTTCCCACACGCTGGGCTGGGAAAATGCTGGTTGGAAAGAACCACTTCCCTATCCCTTGGTCCCACCCAAAGCATCTCCACCACGGGAATTGCTGTGCAGGGATGGCCTCGGGCCTCGGGCTGGGCTCCCGTCACCACAGCCCCAGGGAGCAGCGTGCCAGCCCAGGCTGGCCCCAGAGCCCTCTGCCAGCAGTCCCAGGAGGGTTTGGGTTGGAAAGGATCTTACAGCTCATCCCATTCCATCCCTGCCATGGGCAGGGACACCTTCCACTGTCCCAGGCTGTTCCAAGTCCCAAGCCAGACTCATAAAAACCTTCTTAAATATGAAATGCAAGAGGCACAACTGAATTGTGCCTGTGAGGCCAGGGAGTCGCACACCTTTTGGCGGCACGGGGAGGCCAAGGTGTTCCCGGGTCACAGAGGAGACGTTTGTTTCTGCAGCTCTTCCCAGCTGAGTGCTGGGCTGAGGGAGGAGCTGAGCTGGAAAGAGCTGTGCTCAGAGGCGCAGCAGGGGCACAGGGGGGTGGGAACAGACCTGCTCCTGTCTCAAGGAAAAACATGGGACCGCTGCAGCATCATGGAGAAATTCGTTCCCATCACAGCTTTGAGCACAGCAGAGGCAGGGCCGGGGTAAGGGGTGAGGTGATGGATTTGCTGCACCACGGAAAGCACCAAAACACAGCTCTGAGGCTGGTGCCTGTGCCAAGGGAGGTGAGCAGCTCCTGGTGGAGAAAGTCACCTCTTCTTCTGCAGGAGCTTTGGCCCCAGGAGGGGAGGGGATACTCTGCAGTTCTGGAGGTGCTCAAAAACAAAGAGATGTGGCACTCTACAGTCTGTGGTCATGGGGACATTTGGTTAAACATTGAACTTGATGATCTTGGGGGTCTTTTCCAACCTGAATGATTCTGTGATTCTGTGATTCTGTTGGTGGGACTGCGGTGTCTGGGGAGCGTGTGGTTCCTCCCAGGCACAGAGCCATGGGGTGCATGAGTGTGACCAGGAGTGCCGAGGGACAGTGTCCTCTGCCCGCACACCCCGGGCCTGGCTGAGTGTGACCAGGAGTGCCAAGGGACAGTGTCTGACATTGTCCTCTGCCTGCACACCCTGGGTCTGCCTGCTGGGAGAGTCCCTGGAGCCAGAACATTGGGGCCAGGGGGACGATCATGCCAGGTCTTTGCTAAGGGATCCTGTCTTGTGTCTCCAGCTCCCCACCTGTACCATCCAGGGCATCCTGTCACCTCCCGGTTCTTCCCTCTCTCCTGCTGCTCCCTGATGGTTCAGCTCTGGAGCAGTTTCCCCCCTCACCTCCTGCACACGCTGACTTTCAGCCTGGCATCAGCCCCTCCTGCCTTATCCCACCCATCCCAGTCACCCTCAGAACATCTCTGATGCCTCTGCTGGTGTCACTGCCCTTCCCTGGTCACACAGAGGGGTGACAGAAATGGGAAGACCCTCCCTTTGCTGATCCAAGCTCCCATCCAGAGGTGCAGCAGCCCTGTTCACATCCCACAGCCCCTTTCCCACCCAGCCATGGCTGTCACTTCCCGGGAGAGAATTGCCAGGGAGGTGCCGAGTGTATTTTTAGCTTTGCCGCTCATGTCTGATAAGTGTTTTGACCTTTTTGAGCAGAGCTAATCACGCCGTCTGCTCCTCATTCCATCTCAGCTCATGCCCTGCCTGTCAGGGAGCCGAGGGAGGAGCTGCTGGCTCCCCACAGCACCCTGGCCCTGGTGGGAGGGGGTTCCTTACCTGGGAGTGCTCAGTGTGCGCCAGGTGTGTGCCCTCAGCAGCCCTGTGTGTGCTCTGGGCATGGATGGGATTGGGATTCCCAAAGGGATGGGATAAGTGCACTTCCTCCCTGGGGCAGGGTGCTGGGTGGGGAATCTCGTGGGGTGGGCAGTGTGGGCAGTGTGGGCAGCATGGTCAGGAGGCTGGGCTGTCCCTGGGGATCCCTGGCCATGTTACCTGACACCCAACTCCAGGATCAGTCCAGGTTGAGGATGAGCAGATGGAGCAGCCCTTGGGGGTGCTGGGGGTGAGCACTGGCCTTGCCCCGGCCATGTGTGCTGGAACCCAGGAACCCCCCTGTGCTGGGCTGAGCCCCCAGTGTGGGCAGCAGGGGAGGGATTGGGAACCCACCCCTCTGTCCTGCTCAGGTGAGACCCCACCTGCAGAGCTGCCCGAATCCCAGGGCCCAGCACAGGAAGGACCTGGAGCTGCTGGAGAGAGCGCAGAGGAGGCCACGGAGACGATTGAAGGGATGGAGCAGCTCTGCTGGGAGGAAAGGCTGGGAGAGTTGGGATTGTTCAGCCTGGAAAAGAGAAGACTTTGTTATGACCTAATTGTGGCCTTGCAGTGCCTGAAGGAGCCAACAAGAAAGATGGAGAGAGACAATTTACAAGGGCCTGGAGTGACAGGACAAGGGGGAATGGTGTCAAACTGGAAGAGAGAAGGCTTAGACTGGATATTGGGAAGAAATTCTTCACTCAGAGGGTGGGGAGGCCCTGGCACAGGGTGCCCAGAGGAGCTGTGGCTGCCCCTGGATCCCTGGAAGTGTGCAAGACCAGGCTGGATGGGGCTTGCAGCCACCCAGGATAGCGGAAGGAGTCCCAATGGCAGGGGTGGCACTGGATGATTTTTAAGTTCTCTTACAACCCAGCCCATTCTGGGTTTCTATTCTGTGATCCCTGTGCTGGCTTTTTTGCCTTGTTTAAACACAGCACTGTTCTCAGGGGACACATTTTGCCTCCACCACCATTCCCAGGGGTGTCCAGGGGCTGTGCCTGAAGAAGGCCCGCCCAGGGCAGGATGTGACAGCCACCACAGCCCTCACCCTGGCAGCAGCCAGAGCTGAGATGTGGTGGCAAAGCAGCCAGAGAGAACATCAGAGCCTGGGGAGCACCGTGCAGGGGCTGAGAGGGAGCTAAACCCTCACCGGCTGTGTCCCTGTCCCCGCTGCTGCTGCAGAAACGCTGTGGTTGCCTCCTGGACTGGCAGCAGCCCCTGGCAGGGTGGGTTTGGTGCTGAGGAGCTCCCTGAGCCTCAGAGCTGCTCTGACACCGGGCAGAGCTCTGGGCTCTGTGCCCCCCTGCTCAGCCATCGCATGCCAGGCTCGGGGATTGCCTGCTGGGGACAGGAGGGGGTGCAAGGCTGCCAGCAGGGCGGGGTGAGCTCCAGGCTTCCCCGGGGCCAGCCCTGGGAGCCGGGAGCCAGGGGGGCCCTGCAGATCACGCCAGGCAAGCCTCGAGCTCACACTTAATCTTGCTGCCTGGGAAATTAGGCAGAAAATGCTGCGATTGAGTGTGAAGGCCTCTGCTGTAATTTGGAGCGAGCAGATGACACGCACTCGTCGTCGGAGGGAGATGAAAGCTTTTAGAGCTGGTGAGCACTAGCAAAATCTGTGAAAATCTCTTTTTTGTCAGGAGTGGAAGATACACAGGCAGATGAAAGACAGAAGATAAAATTAGCCCGAATGCTACAGAGAGAAAGAGAGAGGGAGAAACAGAGAGGGGGAGGAGGAGATTTCTCAGAAGACTCTTGGCAGGCAAGGTTTCAACACTGGTGACTCAAAGGCAAAGGGGAGCTATATATATGTCTGTATGTATATATATGTGTGTGTGCATGAGAATAAACGTGTGGGGCTGTGTTTGGCTGTGCCCCCACAGCAGCAGCGTCACTGGGGCTGATCCTTTTGGGACTGTGAGCTTGTCCCCAGGGCGGGCAGCCCTGGCCCTGCTGCCCATGGCCCCTCCGTCCGTAGTGGGACTGCAGCGTGTCCGTGGGTCTGGGTCAGGGCAGCTCCTGGTGTGGACAGGGGACATCCTGGCTCCAACGGGAGAAAATCACAGTGCCCACAGCAATGGATGCTGTGAACGTGCTGAGCAGCAGCCACCCGCTCTCTGGGGTGACTTTAACTCCAGTTTTTCCGTGGATTGGTGGCTCAGAGGGAAGCGTGCAGCTCCAGGCTGCAGCAGGGCCCGGCTGTGCTCAGAGGGGCTCGAGCAGCAGGAGGTGCCCTGAGCACTGATCCTGCCTGCCAGGGGTTTGTGGTGTGGGCTTCACCCTGGGACAGCGGCTGGTTGGACGAGAGGCAGGAGGGTCTGGGATGGCCTCTGGCTGCAGGTGCCTGGTCTGGGTCCACAAAACCCCTTCCCTGCTCCTGCCTTTGCTGCTGGCAGGAAAGGGATGCTGGTGGCTCTGCTGTCTGTGGGAGAGTGCCCACGAGGGCACCAGTGGGGTCAGGAGAGAAAGTCCCTGTGGGGTGTCCTCCTGAGGTCACAGCCAGCCATGCTCCTCTGGTGGGGTTGGGGTGCTCTGAGCCCAGGGCCCTCTGACAGGCTGTGGAGACACAGGAAAGCAGAGAGGGAGAACCCCTCCCCAAATCCCTTTGGCACTGCTGGGGACTGTCCTGTCCGTGGTGGTCAGCAGTGGGGTGAGGGACGCACGCTGGGAGATGGAAAGAGGGGATAGTGCTCCCAGATTTTGCTCTCTTCACTGCTGAGTTCCAAAAGTCTTTTTCCCCGACCCAAGGATGGGTTTTGCTGCCCAAGGATGAGTTTTTTTGCCCAAGGATGGGTTTTGCTGCCATCAGCACCGATGCAGACATGACACCTGAGGAAGGGTCCTGCCCCTCCTGGGACACTGCAGCCACACCGTCCCCACCCCCGAGTGAGAATGCTGAAGGGCAACCCCACACCGGGTGGGTGTCAGGAGCCCTGAGGCCCAAACCCATCCCTCCAAACCAGCCAGGCCCCGTGGGCAGCAGGGACGCCGCGGGTGCTCCCCGGCAGCGCAGGGAGCAGAGGCGGGAGGACTTCCCGTTGTCCTCACGCTGCAGCCCCGGGAGCTGCGGCATCAGGAGACTCCCTCGAGCCGCAGACACCCACCAGCATGAGTCAACAGCAACATTAATAACAATCAGAAAAATCCCCGAGCTCCCTCCCCCGCCTCTCTCCGTGTGCCATCCAGCGGGACGTGGGCAGCCGAGGAGTCACAGCACGGGGATCTGGGGACACGAGGCTGCCGTGTCACACGGTGCTGTTGGGGACGCGGGGGGTCCCTCAGGAGGGTGGGTGATGGGTGAGAGGTGTCCTGAGCCCGGGATGCGCCGGGGGCTGCCCGGGGCTGTGCGGAGCGCGGTGCCTGGAGAGCAGCACGGAGCGCTGCGTGCTCAGCGGGGCGGGCAGCGGAGTGAGAGAAATAAATAACCCAGCCGTGAAAGAGAAGCCTCGGCCAAAGCCTCCCAAGAAGCCGTCTGTAGTTCCCAGCTGCAGCCCCCATTCCCTGGCTCGGTTATCCCTCTGGGAATGACAGCAGGGATGGCAGCTCCCGCAGCCCGGCGGAGCCGCACGCCTCTCCCTCCTCCAGTCCTCCGAGTGCTCCGAAACGCCTTTCACCAGCAGAACAATTAGAAACCTAATTCCTATTTCTCCTGCTCAGCTAATTGTCTGTGGACAATTTGATTGTAAGAGTGCCCAGTGATGCAGAATAACCATCTTATTTCTGCTAGACATTGCCTGCGCAATTAGCACTATTGATTGCATCGCGCCGTTCTCTCACCTGCCGGGCCCAGGGGAGCGGCGCTCACCTGGCTCATCCCTCCCGGGGTGACGGGGCCGTGTCCTCCCGGTGGCAGCGCTGTCCCTTGGCCATCGAGCCGCACTGGGGGCTGTGCTCCAGCGTGGCTCCGAGTTGTTCTCTGCTCCACAGGGAGGAATTTCTCCCCCCAGGACTCACAGCCACCCAGAAGGGTCCCCCCAAAGCCACCAGGGAGCTCCCACTGAGGACACATCTCTGCCTGCAAGGAACTTTAACCAGCCAGGCTGGATAGAGCTGGGAGGGCTTAATTAAAGAAAAAAATAAAATATAAAAACAAAAATTCAGATTTGACAACACCAAAAGGTTCTGGATGAATATGTCAATTCTGCTGAATGGTTTGTTTGGAGGGAAAAAAACCCCCAAAAGATCAAAACATTTCATTTCAGCCTATTCAGATTGAAATGTTTTGATTTTTTTTTTCCTCTTCCAAATGACTTTGTTTCAAAGTTTCCCTTAATTTTATTTTGCTAAACATAAAAAAAAAAATTCTGTGAAATGGCTGTGGTTGGAAGCAAATGCATTGGCTTGGGCAAAGCCAAACCTTTGGTGTAACCGCCACCCTAAAAATTCCCCCCTCCCTTTTTTTTATTTATTAGAATTTCCAGGGATTTTTGTTTCCAGGCCAGCTCTAAATGACACATGGTTGTGCTTTCCCTGTCACGAAGCAGCCACAGATCTCCTGCTGCAGACAGGGGCTGAGCTGTCCTGGGGGGCTGCAGACCTGCTCTGCCCCCCAGCTTCAGCCCTCCCTGTCAGGGCTCAGGGTGGGACCTTCTCTGTCCCCCAAGGGCTGTGGCAGACGCTGGTTTTGGAGCCAGCCTGGCTCTGCCTGCTCCGGGCACCACCTGGGGAGACCGAGGGCTCGCTGGTGCTCAGGGAGAGCCGGGCTGGAAGGAGCGGGGTCCCTGGTGACGCAGCGGGATGCGGAGGCAGCTCCCAGCTCGGCTCCAGGTGCCTCTGATTCAACCCATTGAGTCACCCCCAAACAGCCACCAGCTCCGGGCCAAGGCGGCTCCAGGCTCCAAGGCCCAGATGGCGGCAGCAGGGAAGAGCTTTCCAGAGCGAGAGGAGCCGGGTGTAAATAGCAGACTGTGCAATTAACTCCCCCCACAGCAGATTTCTGTCCCAGCAGAAGGAACAGCCCAAGTGTTCCGTCCATTCTGCTGCCTCCAAGGGAGGTGCTGCTGGGCCACGTGTGCAGGGCATGGACCCAGCTCCTCTCCTGGAGGTGCTGCTGGGCTGTACGAGCAGGACAGGGACCCAGCTCCTCTCCTGGAAGTGCTGCTGGGCCACGTATACAGGACATGGACCCAGCTCCTCTCCTGGAAGTGCTGCTGGGCCACGTATGCAGGACATGGACCCAGCTCCTCTCCTGGAGGTGCTGCTGGGCCACGTGTGCAGGGCATGGACCCGGCTCCTCTCCTGCAAGCCCTGCCTGGAGTCCCACCTCCACCTCCACCTCCACAGCCTGGACACCCCAAGCAGGGAGCACCTGGACACCCGGAATTCCTACAGCCGTGATTCCCCATGAGATGGAGAATGGGACATGCCAAGGCAGGAGTCATCCTGGGTGAGCACAGCTGGACACAGGGAGCAGCCTGGGGCTGGGAGACGCCAGAGCTAAGCAGGGAGGAGCAGCTCCAGAGGAGGGAGAGGTGCTAGGAAGGAATTAGCGTCTGGATCTATAAAACACTTGGTCCCAATTATTATAATGCACTGATTAGGGGAACTCAATAGTTCTGCTGGTGGTTAATGGCAGTAATTACCCAGATATGACTACAGTGGCAATATTAATAACTCTGGGCCATTAGTATTTGTGAGCAATGAGCAGAATACACATCCCTGAGCTTCGGGCTGGGCCTCCCTCTCCCCTCCAGCTGCAGCCTGGAGCAGGGCTGGCAGAGGCTGGAGTTCAGCTGCAGAGGAAGCAGATCCAGGACCTGGCTGATGTTTGCCAAGTCCAGAAGCATCACGGAATCATCAAGGTTGGGAAAGACCTCCAAGGTCACCAAGTCCAACCTTCAACTGAGTCCCACTACACCCACTAACCCACATCACCAGTTCCATGTCTACTTATCTTTGGAACACTTCCAGGGGTGGTGCCTCCACCCCTGCCCTGGGCAGCTGTGCCAGGGCTTGACTACTCTTTCCATGGAGAAATTATTCCCAATATCCACCCTGAGCCTCCCCTGGCCCACCCTGAGGCCGTTCCCTGTGCTCCTGTCCCTGTGCCCTGGGAGCAGAGCCCGACCCCCCCGGCTGCCCCCTCCTGTCAGGGAGTTGTGCAGAGCCAGAAGGGCCCCCGGAGCCTCCTTTGCTCCAGGCTGAGCCCCTTTCCAGCTCCCTCAGGATTCTCCAGCCCCTCCCCAGCTCTGTTCCCTGCCCTGGACACGCTCCAGCCCCTCGGGGTCCTTCTTGTCCTGAGGGGCTCAGCAGTGACCCCAGGACTGGAGGTGTGGCCTCACCAGTGCCCAGCACAGCGGGGCTGGAGCCACCTGTGCATGCAGGGATGTGGCCTCTTGTCCCTCTCCGGTGACACTGGCAGTGTCCCTGCTGGGAGCAGGGATGAGCTGTGATGGTGCTGCTGCAGCTCCCGGTCACTTGGGATGGCACAGCTTGTCCCCCTGTCCCCCTGCAGATCTGCTGTCCTGCAGTGTGGGTCACTCAGGTGACACAGGCAACTCACTGCCTGAAATGTTCTCTGGGCAGCTGGGACAGGGCGAGGGCTGAGCCCAGGTCTGCCTGGTGGGGAGGAGGGAGCTGGGGCGGCTCCACTGCAGGGAGATCTTCCCAGGCGTGATGTGATGAACGAGCACCCTTGGGCAGGGAGGATGGGGAAGGGCCTCTGAAAGCGGCTTGGAAGGGTCTCAGAGGCCATGGGCTGGGAGCGGTAGGTGCTGTGTCTCTGCAGAAGAGGCAGGATGGGGCTGGAGCAGCCACCGCCGGTGTCACTCGCCCAGCGGGAGGCTCCGGGGCCCCGCTGCAGGCCCGCACAGAGAGCCCCAGCAGTGCAGGACGTGCAGGATCCCACCAGCCTGCAAAGCCCCCGCGGAGCTGCGTCCCTGAGCCTCGGGCTCCCTGACACGGACCTGTGCTGGCTTGTCACACCGCGGAGGGGACAGACGGTCCTTTGTGCCAGCACCCTCTGCAAGGGGCTCGGGACGGGGAGGCAGCTTCCCCAGCCCCAGCTCAGCCTCCCCCTCGCCGCCTCAAGCGCCATCCCCGGGGTCAGGTTACCCTCTGCTTGTCTCCGGTTGTCTCCCCAGCTCCCCCGCTTCCCTCCCCATCTGCGGCCGAGACACCCGGCTCCTCCCGCCTGGCATCCGCGTCCCCCCAGGGAACCCCCGCGACCGCAGGGCCCGGCGCTGACTCCAGCCTCGGGCTGTGGTTTCTCAGCTATTTCCAAACAAAAAGGGCGATTAATCGCTCCCTGCTTTTGCCCTCAGCAGAAGATAACTCCCAGCAGCCTCCAGGAGTCTGGAGATGGTCAGGAGAGCAGGGACAGCTCCTGGGGAGATGCTGAAACTCCGTCCAGATGCTGTCAGCTCCCAAAGGCCAGGAGGGTTTGGGGATGGGGACAGCAGTGTTTGGGGATGGGGACAGCAGGGCTTTGGCCACTGTGACCAGGCAGGGCGGTTCCCTGTCCTGTGCACTCCAAACCCAGGCTCTGTCCACCTCCGAACACTCAGGGAACTTCCGCGCTCAGTGTCTCCAGCTCAGCCGTAATGATGGGAGTATTTAGCACACAGCGCCGTGTACTCCAGCACCCGGCAGTCAGAGACACCCTGTCACCCAGGTGACACGTCTCTTACATGCTGCCAATTTAGCAGCCGCGGCAGCAAGCCGCCCCTGGAATCTGGGTTAGCGCTGGCAGCCGCTGCCGGCGGCCCCGGCTCAGGGGGAGGAAGGGACGGGAGCACCCGGCATCCCCTCGGACAAACCCCCAGCACACCCGGGTCAGGTGCGAGGCCTTGGCAGCCCCTCCAGCAGGGAGGTGCAAAGCAGGCAATTTAAAATAAAAAAAAAAGAATAAAAAAACTCTGGTTATTTTCCACTGAAATTTTATGGAGAAATCTTTTTCTCCTTTTCCCTGCATTGCCATCAGATTCTCCCCTCCCTGCCAAACCCTTTCCTTTCACAAATGAAAAACCCCAAACAAAAGCTGTCAGGACAGAAGATGGTGAACATGCCTGGCTTCCCAGCAGCCAAAACCTGATTTTCCTAACCAAGCCCAGAAATAATTTTTACCCTGAGAATTTCCAGTCTCTTGGTTCCCATCACAAAAAAGGAAAGCTTCTCCACAGATCCTGCAGAAGTCCCTCAGTGAGTGACCAGTGCTTTGGCATAATTACACAGTGATTAAGCTGTTTGCAGCGGTTTCCCGCTGGATGCCAGAGGACAACACCCTGTCCCTGTCACATCCCTCTGTGTCTTGTCTCCCGCGCTGTGCAGGGGCCAGGCCCCGGGGTCTGGGGTCTCCCCGTTCATAGGCAGAGCACGGAGGGTGCAGGCACCCCATGGACTGGCCAGCGTGATTTATCCCAAAGTGACCCTTCCCTGGTTCACATCCCTGGGTGATGAGGTGCAGGCTGGAATTAGGAAATGTCCCATTTATCTCGTGCTCACTGCGATGCCTGATGCACAATCTATGATTACACAGCTCCTGGAACACCTGGAACCCAGAGCTCACCTTTCCCTGGTGAGCTGCAGCGGTGGATTAGAGCGGGGATTTTTTTCATGTCTCTACTTTGTGCCTTTACATCATTTCATATCCAATTTCTAAGCCTTGTCAAGGCTCCTTTTGCCCATTCCCTAATTCCTGCTGCCTTTTAATGTGTCTCATCACACGCATCATCCTGGCTCAGCCCATCTCCAGGTCTGGGGGCTGCAGTGGGCTGGGAGGGTGGGTGGCTGTGGATGTCTCCCTGCTCCGCTCCACGTGCCCCAGGAACACACTGGGGTGCTGCAAATCCTGTGCCTTCCCTTCTGCACACTCTGTTCCCGTTCCACGCCACCTCCAGTCCCCATCCTGCGGCTGGGGCTTGCAGCGGGCTGGGTAACTTTATGATCGATAATAACATTGGTAGTTATTCTTGTCAAGAGAAGGTTAATTGCACCTCCTGCCTGGGGGCACCAGCTGATCACCGCGGGGGCTGGAAAGGCATTTTCCGCCTGTGCTCAGCATTTCCCAGCCCCACAGGCTGCAGGGTGCAGGGATGGACCATGTGCTGGAGCATCAGGTGCTGCGGGGGAGGGGGAAGCAGGCGAGCACTGCTGTGACTCCGCGGTTGAGGGGCTTTGGGGAGCTCTGTTCTGACCCTGCTGTCGGGGGGCTTTGGGCAGCACTGCTGTGACCCTGTTGTTTGGGACAGTGGGGAAACACTGATGTGACCCTGCTGTTTGGGACAGTGGGGAAACACTGATGTGACCCTGCTGTTTGGGACATTAGGGGATCACTGTTCTGACCGTACTGTCAGGGGGCTTTGGCCAGCACTGCTGTGACCCCACTATCAATGGGGTATTAGGGGAGCACTGCTGTGACCCTGCTGTTGAGAGGCTTTGGGGAGCTCTACTGTGACCGTGCCATCCATGGGGTTTGCAGATATCAGGTCCCACACGGTGCTGGTACCTCAGGCTGGATCCTTACCCACCCCATGGCCACCCATCACGCTGGGATGCAGTGAGAAGGAAGCCCCTGCACGCCCTCCCAGCACCATGGGGTGTCTTGGGGTCACCCTGACATCCCCAGCCTGACAGGGGGACACAGGAGCTGCCCAGCCCCTGGGAGGCCGAGGGACAGTGTCCCTGCGAGGGTGGTGGCTCAGCGGCCGCTCTGCCCAGCCCGGGTGTGGCAGTGTCGTGACTGTGGCGTGTGGCTGCCGTGCGGGTCAATCCTGCTGAGCCTCCAGCAGCGAGAACAGCCAGGGGCTGCCGGGCTGGGCCGGGCTCCCTGCACGGAGCCCAGCGGGCAGCAGCTCCCACGCTGGGCTGGGCAAGGGGGTCAGGAAAGGACTTGATCTCTCCACTGCAAGGGTGGCAATGCAGCAAAAGTGAGGGTGCTGCAGAGACCTCTGTAGCTTGCAGGGACATGGTCCTACAGGTCTGTCGTCTGTCTGTCTGTCTGCGAGCTCCCCTGCTCCTCTTCCTGTCCGTTCCCAGCCATCCCAGCCCCCCCTTTCCCTCTCTTTCTCACTCTTGCATTTATAGTCTGTGCCCGTGGCCTCGTCTCCAGCCTCGCGTGTGACCTACTTACACACAGAGCCCCAGTTCTTGCCTTTTCTCTCCCGAACAATGCGGGGGCCCTGCTGCCACGCCGCCTGCTCCGAGCACAATGCCAGCGGCTCCGGGGAGCCTGTCCCCGAGCCCCCGCCGTGTCGCATCCGTCCCCGCCGCCGGGCGCGGAGCCTCCTCGCAGCCAGGATGTTCTCAGCCCGCGGTTAACGCTGCTCGGAGCCTCCTGCTCTGCAGCTCCGGGGCAGCGGGGAGTGCCCGGCTCCTGTCCCCGGGCTGCCTGCGGACAGCGAGGGCAGCGGGGCAGCGCCGCTCGGGGTGCTCGGGCAGAGGCTTCTCCCAGCTGTGCCTGGGGCCAGCCTGCAGCAGCGCCAGCTGTGCTCACCCCGCGCCGGTGCCAGCCTGGCCCTGCCCCGCACGGAGACACTCCGGGGATCAGGATAGGGATGTCACCCTTCAGAGGTCCCTGCTGCGGGTCTGAGCAGTGGGAGCGGCCACACGGAATTTGGGTTCAGGACAGAGGTGGGAGAGGCAGGTGAGGTGGCTGCACTGGAGGTGATGCTGTTCAGAGCCGGCCCTAGGGACAGGTTTGGGTCAGGGCCATGGTGGCCTGGCAGCAGGCAGGGTGAGCGCCACCAGGGCTCTGTCTCTGCCCTGGGTCAGGGTGGCTGCTGCTCACTCTGCTCCACACCGAGGGGATCCTGTGGGCAAGACCCGCTCCACATTGCAGCATTGCTTCTCCAGGCAAAGCCATCCCCTGAAAATCCCGAGGGAAATGGGGAGAGCTGCACACACGGAGGGACACCCACCCTGGACACGGGCAGGTCACGATGCAGGTGCGTCCCTGCTGCGGCTGCTCAGCACAGAGCTGGTGTGAAGGGCAGGAGGTGCTGCCGCAGGGCTCTGTGACACGCTGGTGGCACCGCCCAGAGCACGGGGACGCTCCCACTCAGCCCCCGGCCCAGGCTGCCTGTGGGTGTGTTAAGAGGAGGGGGCTCCCTGCCTGCGCTAATGGGAATAATAAGGTAATTAGGGGCTGTATAATCAGGGCCTTGTTGCTATGCAAACACTGAGTCAAGAGATGCCCCTGTCTCCCCCTGCACACCTGATAAGTCTCGAGAGAGAGAGATGCTCTCCGGAGATTTGTGGCTTCTCTGGGCTGCCCCTGCTGCTTGTCACAGAGCAGGGAAAAGCGTTCATCCGTCCTCCCTCACCGCTGTCCTCATCAGCCCTGTGACGGGGAGGCACGGAAAGGGATTCCCACCCTGAGGAAGGAGGCAGGGGATGGGTTCCTCTCTGCTGAGAACCTGCTGGCAGCTCGTGTCTGCTCGCCTGGAGTTTTCCACCTGCACATGGAGATGACAAATTATTTCAGCCCCACCGTGTCCCCAAGGCAACTCCAGTCCCATCTGCCTGGGGCTGTCAGGGATGTCTGAGGCAGGGCCGGGGGCTCTGGGGAGCTGGGGATTCAGCTCCAGTCACCCCCATGCAGCTCCCAAGGTGCCCATCACAGCCCGGCTGCACTTCCAGCCCCGAGCAGGGTCTGTCACTGTCACCACACATCCCTGCGGAGTGGAGACCATGACACAGCATCACCCCAGCACCTTTGTACACGCCACACTCAGTCACAGCCTGCTGGGCTGCTGCCTCCGAGTGCCCCAGCTGGGCTGGGGGCCCAGGGCCATGTGTGCCCGTGGCTCTGCTGCTCCGCTGCCGCAGAGGCAGGGCACTGACAGGGGCTGTAAATTGTCAAGCCCTGTAAAGCATTTAATGATTTTGAATTTATCTGCATCGATAAATACATGACAAGGTAACAGTCAAATAAATACCCATTAGTGCACTTGCTCTCTTTTTTTTAATTACGAGCTCGGGTGTAACCAATCATTTTCTGCTAAGCAAGCGCTGCAGGAAATCTTCATTAGCACCAGCCCCTGCGAGCTCTGCAGCCTGGGGAGGAGGGAGAGAGCCAGGAGGGAGCTTTGGCCCCGCTGCATCCTGCTCACCCAGCTCAGGGGCACGCTGGTACCCACCCCTCCTGTCGGGGCTGGAGGCCATGTCAGGGGAGGGGGGTTTGGGACAGGGATTTTCCTTCTTGCTCTCTGCAGCTCCCTGGTAGGAGGAGTCAGGTGGGAATTGGGCTCTGCTCCCAGGTAAGAATGACAGAACAAGAGGATGTGGCCTCAAGTTGTCCCAGGGAAGGTTGGATACTGGGAAAAATTTCTTCACTCAAAGAGTGGTCAGGCACTGTCACTGCCCAGGGCAGCAGTGGAGTCACCGTCCCTGATGTGTTCAGAGTGAGTGGATGTGGCCCTTCAGGGGACGGCTCAGTGGGAACGGGGTGCTCAGTTGGAGGTTGGAGTTGATGGTCTTGGAGCCTTTTTCCAGCCTTAGTGATTCCCTAATCCTGGCTGGGGGCTCTGCACAGCCCAAGGGCAGTATTTCCTGGCGGCAGGTGCCAGGTTATCAAGGCATGTGCAGAGGGGGATCTCACTCACTGCTGGGCCTTTGGGCACCCTCGCCACCCCCTGCACCCTGGGCCATCCATGAAGTGCCAGAGGGGTGCAAACCACCCTGCCCAGCATCTCCGAGTGTGTCCTGTCCTGGCACATGCTGCAATGAAAAAATACAGAAATGCTGTGGAGGAGAAGGGCTGGGAAAACCTGGAGCTCCAGCTCTGGGGCTGCTGGACACCTCTGGCATGAGCCATGGCACTGCTGTGACAGTCCTGGCTGCCAGGGAGGAGCAGGAGCTGGGTGGAAGATGCGTCCCTGCTGGTGTGGCCCTGCAGGGATGGGACACAGTCAGGCCACCAGCAGGGCACCGTCCTGGGCACAGAGCCAGGACTAGGGGGGTGAAGGAGTGGGGTCAGGGCAGAGCCCGCCCTGTCCCTTTCCAGCCTCCCCTTCACCCCTCCGTGCCAAGCCTGTGGCTCAGAGCGGGGCACAGGGAGCACACGGCTCCTTTGCTGTCTTATTTCTGTCTGGCAACATTTTTCCAGCAGAGCAGCTTCTAAACTCTGAGCATCTCCCGGGAACATGTCGATCCTGATGATATTTTTCTATGGAGAAGTGTCAAATCAAATGATTTCAACTTTCACATTTTGTTTCAATAACGTCGAAAGGATTTTTTCCAATGAGAGGCGAACATTTCAATTTGACATTATCATTTGGTTTCATTCCATTTGGGTTTTTATATTATCATATTACTCCAAATCTACATTTCTAGTCTATCTAGTGTTTTACTGTTTAATGATTTAGCAGCATCAAAACCCAGTGAAACGTTTTGATATTTCTGGGTGAATCTCCCCCCCGAAAATTTGTACATGGTGGGAAAGTCTGCGTTGGGAAGCCCCTGGATTCCGAGGGGATGGAGCTGCCATCTTGCAGCTGGCTCTGGCACAGAGCATTGTGTGGAGGCAGCAGCAATCAGGGGCACTTTGTCCTGTGCTGGAGCCAGAGGAAGGGCACAGATGTGACCTGCTCTGTGCTGTACAGCCATAAATAGTGAGCGGCAGCGCTGGCAGGGAGGAAGGTGAAGACATTGTACACAAAGTGGAGAGAAACTTGTCAACAGGAGTCGGGGAAGAGGGTGCCCTTGCTAGCCAGAGCCTGCCATCCCTGGAGAGCAGCAAAGGCTGGATGCAAGAGCCGGATCCACGGAGCAGGGGATGGGCAGCAATGCACAAACAGGGAGCTCTTGAGGGGTTTTTTTGGGGGGTAATAGAGAACTGACAGGATTTTCCATTGTGACCCGAGGCTGGGATGCATGTGTGCTTCCCAGCACCAAGGGAAGGCAGGAACCCGCCTTTCCCTTTGCTGGAGCAGCGCTGGGGGCAGAGGGAGGGACTGTGGCTTCACCTCCTCGTCTGGGCACTGCGTGCATCCCCCGATGAATCAGAGTCACGTCAGGTCTGCAGCTGTGCCAGGGCTGTGCTGGAGCGCTGGGGGAGGCAGGGAGAGCCTGGGCCCTGCCCCTGCTCCACGCCCTGCAGAGGGGCTCATCCCCTCCCCGGGCAGCGAGAGCCCACAGTGGGTGCTGGGGTGCCCTGAGTGCCACCCGCCCCTCGCACAGCCTGCCAGCTCCTGCCTCCCACTCTCCCACAGCCCCGCTGCTCGCAGGGTGGATTAAAAGCTGCTTTAATGGATATTTATGATCCCCATCACAGCCTTTTACTGCCTGTCCTTTCCCATCACGGCAGCGCGTGCCCAGGCTGTGCGCGGGGAGGGGGCTCGGGCTACATGGGGAGGGGGGGTCTGGAACCACCAGCAAAGCCCTGATACCCGCCAAGGCTTCAGACAGTGACCCCCATGCCGGGGGTTCTGTGCTGCCCCACAGATCTCACTCAGAACCACCCACGAGCAGCTCCCCGTGCCCCTGAGTCCGACCCTCCAGCTGGGGAAACTGAGGCAGGGGGAGGAGTCAGTGCCTTTGCCACTGTCCCCGGGGGTTTGGGTGCTGTCACACGCTGTGCACGTGGAGCTGGGGGTGTGCGGGGGCAGCTGGGCGGGTCAGGGGTGGCACCTGAGAGCGGCCCCGGGCAAATGCGCTCCATGAGCTGGAGGAGAGGCCGCAGGTCCTGGCTGGAGCCGTGGGCAGGAGCCAGGGCAATCTGCCTCCCCTGGCACCTGCTGAGCTCAGGCTGCTGTCTTTGGAGGCTGGCGGTGCTCTTGGAGTGCACGGGAAACCCTCAGCGAGCCGCTGCGCTCCCTCTCGCCAGCTCTAAATGAAACTCCCCCAGGATAGCATATTAAACTTGACCTGTGCACCACCTCCGAGATTAACATCAGAGGAGAAAGAATTAAAGGTCTGTGGAGGGCAGAGCAGGGGAGGAGGCGGGCATGTCTCTCCTCTCCTGCTCCGGGAAGGGGTGGAAGGGCAGCTCTCGGGGGAGCTCTGTGGTCCAGCCTGCCCTGCCGAGCCGCCGGAGGAGCGCGGCACCGCAGCGCTGCACTCACTGGCAGGGAAAGTTGGTGTTCTCCTTCCCCAGCTCGGAGAGAACATGGAAAGGCAAAAAACCCCCCAAACACTCCTTTGAGGCAGCAGGGGACAGCAGGCGTCAGGTGCTTTCCACAGGGATGGGGCTGCTGGCCGGGCAGTGCCCGCGGGGCTGTGACCCCCTGGGGGTGACACAGAGGGACCCACCCGGGGCGAGGGGAGCAGGGCTGGCAGGGGGTCCCACAGGCATCACATGGGACTCACACTGCCACGTTCACTCTGCACCACAAGCGGGGCTGTGCGGGGGTGCCAGGCATGTGTGGCCTCTGCAAGGGCCACCTCTGGGTCACATCCAGCCCCTTTTCCTGGGAGCTGGGACACAGCTCTGCTCAAACGCGCTGTGGAGGGTCAAAGGTGCACCCAGACCTCCCTGCAGGTGGGAATCTCCGTGACAGGGACAGGACCCAGGAGCGGCTGGAGCTGGGCCAGGGCAGGGCCAGGTGGAGAGCAGGGAAAGGTTCTTCCCCCAGAGGGTGCTGGGCACTGCCCAGGCTCCCCAGGGAATGGTCCCGGCCCTGAGGCTGCCAGAGCTCCAGGAGCGTTTGGACAGCACTGCCAGGGGTGCCCAGGGTGGGGTTGCTGGGGGGTCTGGGCAGGGCCAGCGGTTGGAATGGATGATCCTTGGGGTCCCTTCGAGCTCAGGATACTCTGTGATCCTGCCAGGGAGGAGGCAGCGTTTTCGCAGCAGCATCGTGCTCACCCCGTCAGCGAGCAGGAGACACCGCAGGCACTTACAGCCTTCAAGAGCTGACAGGCTGGTGAGAATGAAAAGTTCAAAACCAGTGCTCGGGACGTGTAAGTGTCTGTGAAACTAAACTGCCATTTGGGTGGGAGCACGCGTGCCAGGCCCCGTCTCCTCCCGCGCCGCGCGCCGCCAGAAAAGGTCACCCTTCAGCGGGCTGGAGTCACCCGGCCTCCCGCAGGCGGGGGACGCTGCTCTCGCTCCCCTTAATGAGGTGACCTTCGCGGCGGCGGACGCCAGCGCTGCTCCCTGAAGAGTCGACAGGTCAAATTAAGCAGGTGTTCTATTCTGCCCCATCTCCGGCTGTCGGGAAGCGGAGCGCAAATGGACAGAAATGAAATGAAGGTGTCGCTGGCTTTCCTCCCTCTCGTATTATTTCACAGCCTGCGCATGACTGACAAGTTTCTGGGATGTTTTGTCTCAGGGCAGAATCCCCCAGGGGCGGGCAAGGGGCGTGGGGGGGCTCTGTGGGTTTGCTGCGGGTCAGGGGAGCTGCACAAAGCGGGAACCAGCGCTCCCCAACTCCTCTGCAGCCACCCAGGGCAAGTGCAGGTGCTGAGGGCTGGAGCCGGGCTGGGAG
>VYZT01008968.1:4147-44385 GCA_013400735.1 Pomatostomus ruficeps | reverse complement strand
TATAATGATACCGCACAACCATCTAGTACAATGCCAACATCCAGCTGCCAAGGGCAGCAAAGGGAAAACATATGAAAGAAGAGACACTGCAGGGAAGGAAAACAACTAAATTCTAATGGGAGAAGAAAAGAGGAAAAGGCACTAACACTGCAAAAAAATCCAAGAAGCAGAGTTTGATTTCAAACAAAGTAAGTGGAAGTGACCAGAGTATACATTTAACCAAGTTTAGTATCTTTAACAGAAATTACTTTCTTTCCCTCCTTCATTCACCTCTTTCACTATTGCTAAATGAATGTTAATGCATTCAGTACAGGAACTGTTTTCTTAAACTAAAAAACAAAAAAAAAAAAAAAAAAAGGCTTTCTAAANAAAAAAAAAAAAAGAGAAAGAGCTTCTCAGTTCTTTCTTCTTTGTATTAATTCAGTGCTTTAATAGTGTTCACAGTAGAAAGTTTTCTTTGCAATTTTTTAACTAGTCAAAAATTCAGCTCATATTGTGCTTTCTGTTGCTTATAACAGCACCTCTACTTTTGGCTTTTGCCTGTTTTACAGAGGTGAAGCTGGATGAAACAAAACAGATTTCTCTCTAGAAGTAATGACTAAAATGGCCTGTTAATTTTTGCATCAAAGAAATATTGGAGACAGTGAGACTTCCAAAATCCCACTGCAGAGAAGAAAGACTAGGTAGCTGCAGAACAGCCCCATCCTTGTACTTGACAGCAAGCTTTACATTTGTCAGCAGCATGTTAATATCTGCCTCACATCAGAAGTCATCCCACACAATGTGATTGTTAGGCAAGCACACAGAAAAATGTTCAACTGCTTTCAGGTTTAAAGCATCTCTCTGAAGGACAGATTAGCTTAACAGAAAAGGATCCGATTTGGTCATATAAAACCAAAACAAAATAAAAACCAACGGAAAACACCCCCCACAACACATAAAAATACAACCCAGAGCAACTTTAAAGCTGAAATTAACTTACCGATGGATGCATCACCATCCAGGAGATTGTCATCTTCAGAGGTCTGAAAATCCATAATGACACCTGCTCCATCTAAAAGCTCCTCATCGCTGCTTGCACTAGTTATGCTGTTGTAACTGTTTCGATAATAGCCTCTATGAAACAGCTGCTCAGACTCCATTTAGCTGCTTTATAACCTGTATGTATACATATATATATAAAGTTATTTTCTATTTGACTATTCAAAAAACACTAAGAAATTTGTATCAAAATAAAACAAGAGTATTTTGTGCTTTGGGGATAACTTTTTATGGTGATAGTACTACAAGTTACAACAAGGTAGCAGCAATACAGAACAAATTAATTTGATTCAAGAATTATCAGTTAAGAGAGAGAACTTCATTAAAGCTTTCCACAACTTGTCCATATCTTAAATGCTTGGACCAAAAGTCCAAAAGGATTATAGAAACAGGTTACAGAAGAACACAGTGACATCAGAGAACAAAATATCTTTCCTTCTACAGGGCAACAAAATAGATCAGAAGTCTTCAGTCTGGAAAAGATGAAATGTAGATAACAAAACAGATGTCAGCAGAACCACAAGTAGTGTGAAGAAAGTCAAGAGCATCAGCTGTTTTTCAGAGGCTCCTACATGACATAATGAAAAAGGTAAGGTGACAAGCAGAGGAAAAAGGGCTGATTCTTCATACAGTATATAGGGAAGTGGTGGAATTCTTCGCCAGTTTGCAGAAGAATGTAATGGTTCATAAAGCAGTGAGACAAACTGACAGAACAACACCAAAAAAAATCAACATCAAAAACTATTAAAGACAACACCTCTGGTGGAAATGCTGAGGGCTTGGAGAGTGTTCTGGAGATGTGCATATGCTTATTCTCTTCTCTAGAGATCTACTATTGGCAAGACAGATATCCTTGACTTTACTCATTTCTTAAAAGAATTATTTACAATTTAAAATATACTGTCTCTTCAGATAAATTTCTTCTATTCATCTTTATGTGAACCTTTTTCTTGATCTTCTAACATTTTACTGGTACTGAGAAAAGCTTAATGGACAGCCAAAAACATTTCACATTGACATATTAGGAAGCATATTCTATTTGGAAATACAGTTGCATCTACATTGTTTTACCTGAATATATTGAATCACAATTTATACTTAAATCAGAAGCTATATTTGAAATTGTTCAAAAGATCCTAACTTTTCACACAAAGTAATTTCTGGAATTCACAAAAATTGCCACCTACAAAGAACATGCCTCCCAAAAAGTCAGAACACAAACAGACTGACTATTTAATTCTTGTGTTCACAGAAAGTTCTGTTAGTATCACTTTGCCAGTACCAGAGGGGTGTTATCATAAATGGAAGCCACACAGCATAGCTGAAATGAGAAAATGGGACTTCCCAGAAGTGTTTCCACTCACTGCATTGTTTGTTGCCTTCCTCCACCTGCTTCATGCACCCAAACCATATAACAGACTCATGTGCCAACTGGCCTCCTGCCCAGATGAAATCTTTATTTTAAATTTGTGTGAATTTCCCTGCATTCTGGTGAGATTTGCAAAGAAACAGAACACTCTTCTGCCTGGTCCATAGAAGTAGCACTAGAAGACAAAAAGCATAAGATACAAAGAAACTCTGTAACACAATGTAAAGCTTTGCTATTGTGTTCTTCTCCTATTGTAGACCTGACTTTTCCAACACTTATTTTTTCCTCTGACTTTAGTAATCTTTAACATGAAGCAGAAAACAATTAACAAGGACGAGAATGCTAACTGAAAGGTGGCCTGTCACAAAAAGTTTTGTGAATTTATCAAAACAACGAAGAGGTAGCAAACGTAGACCCCAAAAGTACTCCTCCTTTTGTGTTAAGCCCAGGCCTCCAAACTGAATTCAAACTGCTCCAAGAACTCCTGAAGATCCTTACTGTGTTTCTTTCTTGTAAATCACAAGTGGAAACACAGTTACCAAGAGCAATTACTAGAGCTCAGAGGGAAATGATTCTGTGGTGTTAACTCACCCAAATTAAGGAAGCATGAGTACTTGGTTCTGTTGTTAACCATTTGGTATTGTGTTTGATGCATACTGAGGGCATGGCTGAAGTCTGCTTAGTCTTTTAATTACAGCGCCAACTTTGGAAGCCACATACACTTTTTTCATCTAATAAAAACATTTTCCTACAGTATTTTCAGCAAAATACTTATTACAATATAAAGACAGAACATTATAAATGTATATTCTAAAATAAAAGATTATTTTATTTACATTAAACTCCACAGCTTCAGTTAATTTTACTGCAAACCTGCTATTCAGAATAAGAGAAATAACTTGCCCCTTGGATAAATGTCTCTTCCTAGACAAATGTCAGAGCAGTGGATTACAGGTATTAAATCTTCCAATAATTGAGAAAATGCTTTCAGACTGGGCTACAGTGGAAGGCAAAGTTTCATCAGTGGGTCAGTAGCTGAGAAACGAAATCAACACTCTGCAGAGCCAGGCCAAGTGTACCACAGAGAGCCCCTGTAATACCCCTCCACAAGCAAGATTCCACAGGCTGACTCCTCTGGCACATACCCACCTCCAGTTGTGTGACAGGCATGATACTACAGCCCTTCTCATTTTAAATGCTACACGTATCCTGCTGTAGAAGTATTGCTGCTCACAGACCTCTCCAACAGCCAAGCAAAAAACAATTCATTTTGAGGACCTCACCAACATTTTAATTACTTCTCTGCATTCCCAGAGAGTTAAGTACCCCAAGCTTTGTATCTGACTCTGTGTTACAGATCCTGCCTGACAGCAGCATGCAGCAATGGCAAGAATGCAGGAAACTAAGACCAGGAGAATATTAAATTTTCAATAAGCTTCACACAGGATGAAAATTTCACTTCTTAGGTAAAGAAGTCAATCACTAATTTGTCCACCACTAACTATAACTAAAGGCAGGGAGGGCAGTTCAAGTCAACGTACAACAAATTTCCTTGTGTGCCTTAAAGAAAAGTGTTTGTTTAACAAACTAGGATAAAAGGTTAGTGATGCACCATCTTGAGCTGTGTTAAACACTCAAGATAACTTACAAGTTATGTTCACATGACCTAAAACACTGCTGGCAGGTGAGAGATCTGCCTCACCTGAGTTAAGGAAAGGGACTGATGTTGGCACAGAGTAGACTCCTCCTCGGAAACAGATTGCTGGGTTCATCAATAATAAAGAAAATGAAGAGCCAGGAAAATTATTTCTATTGCTACAGCAGCCAGAAGAAAACCAGTATTGTGCCTGACCCACTCTGGGATAACTGGAAGAGTATGTTCATACAAGAGAACCTGCACAAATGCTTACAGAGTTGAGAGAGGATAAATAACCAGCCAACTTGCCATTTTTTAATGTCAGATCCAGTCCACAGACTCCCTGCCCTGCCCAAAGAGGCACTAAATGGCAAATGGGGAAAAACAAAAGTTACTCAAGAGAAATTGCACACAGGAAAAGAAGGTACTGGCTGGATGCTAGTCAAACTCTATCTCCTGGAAAAGCTAACAAAACATTCTACACCAGGTTCCCAATAAATTCTAGTTACAATAAATATGTAAGCAATAAACCTTTTCTTCAACCTAGACTACTGTAAAAATCCAAGAGGAATTACAAAGGATTAATGAGAACATTAAAGATGTTACCTTTAACTTATTTCTACAAAGCACCGCAGTTTTGATACAGAATCTACACCAAATATCTCAGAAAGCAGACTCAAAAATGCTTCCAATTATCTTTGAAAAAAACCAAAAATAGTAAAGCAAAGCACTGTAAGAATAATAAAAAATGAAAATACAAGCAAAATTCAGGAAGCTCTTGAAACAGGAAAGAACTTAACTCATATTCATGTCTTCTACGAAAAGACTGTAAAGCAAAAAAGGTGCAAATAACCCGTCACGCTTCTATTACTAAAGTATTTCCAGGATGTCCTGACCCATCAAAATGCTTCTACAAAAGCAAGTTAACAGAGAAGCCTCTAGCACTAAAAAAATTAAACAACAAGAAAATAACCAACAAAGCAAGCAAAAAACCCCAAACCAAACTGAAGAACAGAGAGCTAAAGCAGGATATCTTACCTGTTATGACTAGAGAGAGCAAAGAAAGTAATGAGCACATGGGCATAACATATTGTGAAAAATCTAATTAAATACAGTGCAGGCAGGAAGTACATTGGTAAAGGAGAACCGTGGACAAACAGCTACATTAATAGCAGAAAAAGCACATAAGGCTGTGCAGTTTTCTGCACAGCCCAGCATCACAGGCATTTTTCTGCTCTCCAATGTCAGACATCCTGCTTATCTTTCAAGCTCTACAATTAAAAGGTCAAGCAGACAAGCGAGTCAGCTGAGGGAACCACTTCCAGTGCAGAGACATGTCTATGGAAAAGACGTAGCAGGCCAGTAAAAAGCCAGATTTACAAGATATTTGTTGACAGCTGATATAAGCAATCAGTAAATCTCCAGAATGTGCTCTGTTATCCCATAAAAACACTTTTTTGTATCTCAAAGGAGTGGCAGGGGGAAAAAAAAGGCAGCTTAGGCTTGTTATTTCCCCAGAAGGGGGTGGAGTGAAAACTTAAAAGTACTCTTCCATATTCCAGAGTACAAATTTGCTTTAAATAGTTCAAAGTCAAAAACAACTAGAAAACCCCAACAACAACAAAGAACCCAACAAACACAATCAACACAAAAAACACAAACCAATAAAAAATCACGATGATTGATCTTAACAAAAGAGCTCTTTCTCAAACCAAGAATCCTGATTAATTAAAAACTCAGTGTAAAATTCAATTTTTCTGTTCAGTACTAACAACTAAGCTAAAAGGCAGTCATCTGTCCTCTAACTCATGTATATCTTCCAACAAACCCTACTCACTTACAGCACCTAGTGAGAATGCTATGCACCCATGAAGTAAAAGGAGATGAAATTTAAATTATCAATACAAGCTTTACACATAAGAATATGTTCCACAGTAGAGAAAATGCAGTGATAGGAACCAAAGAGTAATTTGCTGAAAAATTTTGAAAATAACATAGAATTTTAAATGGTTTAACTGTTAAGAAGTTTCAAAAGTAATTATTTGTTATAAAATAATCAGGCATTCTATATATATAATCTTATTTTTAAGTATCCAACTACTATATACTTTAAGAACAGACAAATAATATGATAGAGACATTTCCCACACCCATGCTTAAATTAAAATTTTAACACGTATCTAGGTATGTATGGGGGTCTATGTCAGCAGAATCAAGCTTTTATCACTGAATTCTAAACCTCTCATATTACATTAATTTAAAATCCTGCATCTTTTTAAGTTTTTAAATAAACTTGCCCTTCAAAAAGAAATTTTAAACTCAGAAATTACAAGAATTTCACAATAGTTCTAAAATAAAGGCCATGTTGTGGCCACTCTTTCTCTTAGTCTCCCTGGCATGAAAACTACATTTGCATTTTCACCAGAGACTCAGCATATCTAGCTTTCATTTATTTTTTCTGTCTGTGACATGAAAATATTTAAGCAGAATGAGAATGTCACTCGTGTTCTGAACTCCAGGTTTAGACCATTAGCAGATTATTTCTTTGCAAAAAAGGCTCAAAATAATCTTAACACTTGAAGTTAAGCTTCGGCCACAAAAACTCTTAAGGATACTAAATAATCCAAACTGTTAAAATTTAGGGAATGCATATGCTAGCCTTTACAGAAATATATACACAGATCATTCTCTGTAGCACTCAAAAAAAAAAAACCCATAAAAACTTTTTTCCTTACTGTGAGGGTGGTGATGCACTGGCACAGGCTGCCCAGAGAAACTGTAGATGCCCCATTCCTGAAGTGTTTAAGGCCAGGATGGACGGGGCTTCGAGCAATTTGGTCTTGTGGAAGGTGACCCTGCCCATGTCAGCAGGGTTGGAATGAGATGATCTTTAAGGTCCCTTTCAACCCAAACCTTTTGTGATTCTATAACTGACCTCAGGAAAGGATCTTGGTCAATTTTTAGGTCATCTTTGGAAAAACAAAGTTATGAAGGAGCACTGCCAGTTAACTGAAGCTATTTGAGTTTAAAAATGAAAAAAATCTATTTATGTAGTGGATTCCTAGGTTGTCTTGGAATAGAAGATAAATGGTCAGTTTTCAAAAATACCCATAGGTAAAACTTAGACTAGTTTCATTCACAGCTTCCAAAATAAAACTGACACTCAAAGAGCAAAGAGACATACTCAAATATGAACAGAACCACATAGACAAACTAAAGGAAAGGACAATACTTGTGAAGCACAGTCTTAACTTTAAAGCTGCAACAAAACTCCTCAGTATTCATATTTATGTTCTACTGAATCTTACCAATCTTAGCTAAAAACACTTAATATAACAGCAGGACAAAAAGTTTCTTTATTTTTATGACAAATACCAGTAGAGAATATCATCACTATATACCTGATCTTCAGAAAAGCAGAACCTATAATAAATACTCATTTTGATAGTACTTTTTATCTCCTCGGCTTTAAAAAAAGAGAGAAAAAAAGAACCAGAAGCCAAAAAAAACCAGCTAAAACCTGACAGCCTAATTACCGGATGAATGCCAAACTCATGCTTCTGGTCAGATGATGCCAAACATTAAAGGCATTGACTTGAGTTTGTAGAAAAAAAGTATTCAAAACCACTGCGTCTCCACTCCCTAAAATGTCATAACCAGAAAGACTGTGGCTACCCATAGTTGTGACAGCTGAAGAATTATACCCACTGGCACAAAGGTGTCAGCCTACCTGATGGAAGGCATTGCTTCTTTCACATCCAATTACTAATGTGAATACTTTTTAATGGCATTTCACATTCACCAAGTTACTAACATGAATACTTTAACAACATTCGACCAAATTGGCTGGATTAGCTAAAAGCTCCAATTTAAACTTACTACACTAACCTCATTTATTGATACATTAGGAAAAACTCTGGTATCAGAGTTGAAGAATAGTCTCCCAGACAGGTACAGCAACAAGCAGCTCCCTGAGTGGTAAAGTCTTGGAGGGGTTTTCAGTCAACAGTTTAAAAAAAAGGAGAAAAAAAAAAAAAAAAAAAAAAAAGAAAAAAGAAAAAGAAAAGCTAACAACATAATCCCTTAGCATGAACCTGAACTAAGTATAAAAGCAAGTATGACTCAAAAGCTTTAGCTTCACAGGCAAGTACTGATCCTTAGTCAAATCACGGTAAACGACTGTGTTCATGGCTGCTGCTTTGGAGCAAGCCTAAAATACATGTAAAATACAATACCAGTTTCTAAACTAATGGGTAAGTACCTATAGCTGCAAATATTCAGTCCAGGAAAGAAAAGATGAAGAGTTCCCTCAGCAAAAAAACCCAAAACTTCTGGTGTCCCTTCTGCAATCATATTCACATGAGAAATAACATTGCAACTTGCTAAGAAAACTGAAAGGTAAAATCCACACTCCTCTTCTGAAGGGCAGGAATTATGACTGCAGTTTCCACAGTAGACAATGTAACTTCTGTTTGTTGAGTCTTAGGTCACAATGCTCATTTTCTGTTTGATGAAAAGACACTGCAACAGTGTTTCTTTACAGTTTTTAAAGGCTTTTGCTCCTTTTTAATGTGGACTTGTGTAGAAGTCATCTATCTGAGCGTTATACAATGGAGCAGAGCTTTTACAGGTTACCAGAATGACCAGAAATCTTAATCATGCTACTTTTCTTCAACTTTTCAGAGAAATGCACTGAGCAGTCCTAACTATGTGTACAAATTTCTAAGTTCAGGGTCACACCTGAGTTGAGAATCTTTCAGATAATTTCGTTAAAGTTCAATATAATTCAGGATTGTCAAATTGGAATCTGAAAAAGCACCACTATCCACAGTTTAAGCATCTTCTCAATAACAGCAGCTACTACAAATTTTTAAGGTCTGAATTAAAATTTCTTTAGAGACACACCAAAGCCCCTGAGATCAAGGAAAAGATCCTATATAGCTCTACAAAACACAGCACAGGCACAGGACCACTACTTGTGAAATCTTGTGGGGACCCCTGGCGGTTCCTGGTCCCTACTCTCCCTACTAACAATTTTCCAGCTTCAAAGGAGTGAAGAAAACCCCAGCTAAAGAGGAACATATCCACTGTACTCTGTTAGAAGTGACAAGCCTTTGGTCACCAGAACCAAAAAGCGGCTGGACATTCCTCTTGATATGTGTAACTGTAGAACCCCAGAAGATAAGGGGTTAATGTGTATGTCTCAAACACTGATAGCTGCATGGCTGTGGAGCCAATCAAGGATTGTTGGTAATAACAGACAGGGATTGTTGGTACTAACATGCCATGAGAAAGGACAAGATGTGGCTGGAGAAGGGGCCATGCAGAGGTAGGGCAGCACTCCTCTGGGACAAATATCCTTGGTCTAGTTCCCAGAGACAAGCATAACACAGCACAGAGCAAACACAAGAATGAGGCCAAGGTGTGGGCATGGACTGTAGAGAGGGATCAAGACTACCCAAGACTCCTGAAGTCCTCCAGCCCATTTCCAGAAAGGTCTGAAAGAATGGACCGCACATGATGGTGAATTTGCACAGAAAGCAAGAAACCTGCCTTCAGGGTGAGAAAACCTATCTATGAAAAAGTACCCCCAGCAAGCCCAGGCAAAGCCCCTAGGACCTTGGACATCTCATCAGCTTGACTGATGCTGGAACCAGGAATAGCAATCTCTTCTTCTCTCTTCCTCTTTTCCCTTTCACCCTACTCCTTTATCCCTAACCCACTGCCATGTGCAGCAACTTTCATGCCAAGTGTGTAATGTACTCACAAAACTTTCTGATTGTTTGTAGATCCTCTGACCTTTGCTGTTCCTTTTGACTATGAGCATTTATGAATCTTGAGCGCTTCCTTCCCCTTCAGGGAGGGACATCACAGTAGCAGAGTGATAAACTGACAGATGCAGTATATACAGCTATCCAAATTCCAAGGCCAAGAGCACTGAAAACGGGCTTGCTCTGCTTCTTGCTCTGGATCCTCTCAAGCAACAGTGTTAAGGCAGTAAGGTGAGGAAGGATTGAACTGATCTGTGATGAACACATGGATCTGGCTCATAGCTGACATTCTTTGCTGGATTACACATATGCCACCCCATTTTTCTGAAAAGAGCACTTCCAACCATTACTGGTGGCCATTCTGATCATTTTCAAAGGATGAAATAAATACATAAATCTGTTCAGAGAGACCTGTGAACCTCTGATGTTAATAAACAAGACCATTAATAGCCTGTTCCTGCTTTTTAATAAAAACAGATATTCTAACTAAAGGAGATTAAAAAAAAATCCAAAGGCAGTGAAGCCCTAGATGCACAAAGAGCACCAAAAGTGAAGTATTTATTAAATCAAGTGTGTTAGCAGTTCAGAATGCACAGCAAGTTCCCCTCACTTGAATATTCTTCTCTCCAGCTGTAAAACCGAGTTGAAAGGTTGGCAAGGGCATGTCCTAAAATTATGTGTATTTTGGCAGGGTCTACAAATGGCAGACAAATGTCTGGCAGGAAAGACCAGAGGGAAATTTACTGTTCAATGAAGGTATCAAGTTGAAAGGTATCAGGATATCAAGGTGGGTATTTTATGAGGAAAAAAAGAAATTGGTTCATGTGAGATTTTTAATATTATAAAAAAAATCACCCATAGTTTAATAAAAGGCTTCTAGCTAACAGGCTGCAAAGGTGGTGAGTTATCTTAAATGTGTTATATAACCACGGAGACAAGGTCAGTTCACTGAGTTCATAGATCATATTTATTGAAAATAATCCATCCTCTATATATCCAAAGAAACAAAATATTCTTTAGAATTTGTTAGGAATAAACACTGAAATTTTTCTAACTGTGGTAATGACATAAGTACTTAGTGCACAGATTGTTAGGTCTCCTCAGGTGTCTTAGAAGCTTTACTGCCTAAGTTGAAGGAATATTCATGTCTCAGCACAAAGCAGAAGAAGACTTCTAAGTATCTGAGACTGATAATAATTTAAAGTTGTCTGCAAGACAAGAAGCAAAAAGTCAAATAACAGTTAAAGAAACCTTCAGTTTTCTTTCTTAGATTTACTCTGGAAATTTGCAGATTCACTTTGCAAAATCACAAAATGAATGTGTTTGGAAGCATATGGAGAACTTAATTTTTTTCCCAAGATATACATGAGACAAATTAAAAGCGGAAAACTCAGGGGAAACGCTGCAGTAGATCAAACACTGCAGATAACACATCACAATCCAACAAATCTGGCAGAGAACATTAATTTAAAGATAAGAGTGGAAGGAACTCAAACACAAACTTATCTTTCAGGAGAACGAGTACTTGAATTTAAACTGGCAGGATGTCAAAATATTAAATCACCCCAGTAGCTCTATCTGGAATTTAAACAAAGTACTGAAATGAAATTCCATTTTTACTATTTCAATTAGAAAATGTTCCTTCATTATATTTTACTGCATTATGAACATGCAAAATGTACATTTGAGTACTACTTCATCTCTTCTGAACTTTTTAGAGGAAAATTATCAAAATATATCAAAAATAAGGAAAAAAAGCAACAGCAAAGGTTATTTTTATGAAAGGGTCTGTGCTTCAGGACTGAAATTAATTAATTTTTTCATTTACTACCCTCCTTACCCTCACAAAGTAAGCACAGTCTACACCTGTAACTTCAAAGCCTAAGGAAAATGCTTAACAAACAAAACAGCTGAATGCCTAGAAAGTTCAAGGGGAAAATACCTGACTAGACTCTCTGCAAGCTATTAAAAATATCTGCTGGTACCCACTACTCTTTACATTCATTTCCAAGAATATACACTCAAGACTCCTGACTTCATAATACAAACTAACAAGGATACTCCAGATATAAAAAGGTTTGTAACCATTTTAACAGCTTAGTCTAGAATCCTTTCTATTATGCATGAAGCCTAGGAATTACTTCATCAACTCTCTTCTCCAGTAATAAAAAAAATCAGTTCATTAAGTATAATGACTATCTCAACAATTTATATTTTTCAGTTTCTATTTTTTTAAAGCAGAATACATGTCCCAGCAGAAAAAAAAATCTTATCTATTTACAACCTTATAGTAATTAATTTAAATGAGCATTGTTTTATCTAGACTTTATTCTCTCAGATGATTTTATAAAGGCTTCCAAAACTCAAAACCAAGTTTCAAGCTAAACAACTCTCAAGATTTGTAATTGTCAACTTTCCAGCATTCTGAGCATTTTCAGTTTCCAAAGCATGGCATATAAACAAGCACAAAGTTCTGTATTGCCAAACCTCCTCCTTCACAAGCACAGGTAAAAAGCTGTCCTGACACCTGAACAGCTTTAGCAAGTCAGACAACACAGAACCTGCACTGTTAGGTTATGACATAAGGGAAAAACTGAAACAAGGAGGACTGAATTGGGAACTCGCTTACAGGCATCAAGCTGCAATCTTAGTTTTGGGAAAATAAGCAGGGAGAGTACAAAAGCTGTTCCATGCACATGATCACTGCCATTGCTGAGAACCTTTGGATCTACTGGGTTACTGCTGCTGTCAAGGTGTCAAAGAAAGAAAATTAGGAACATACAAAATAGTCTGAGAATTAGGAAATTAACTCACATTGGCACTATCACTTCTGGCACAAATCTCTTCAGCAGAAGAGCTTCTATTCTACTTTTTTCATCTATGGCCAAGTTAAAAATATCCCTACTGCCAAATTATTTTAAGGCTTTATCCTGAAAACTTGATCTGCACAGTTCCACCTATCCACGTGCATATGAAGTCAGCTAAATAAGAGCAGGAAAAAACTCCCTCAGTGTTCCTAGAACGCCTTTGGCAATGGTTGTGAACTTGGAACAGCTGTCCCAGCTTTAGTGCTTACACTCAAGGAATGCAACTCTGCTGTTCAAGACACACACACAGACCCAAAAGCAAGGGGGGGAGGGGGGGGGCGGGGAGGAAGACCAAACTGTGTATTCAGTGAACAGGAGAACATATATTACATAGCCAGACCCACCTGTTCATAGATTAACCAGCACTGTGGGTTTTCACTTGCAGGGTACTCAAACATCAATTTGCTACAAACGTTTGGTGTGCAAGAGGACGTTTATACCATGGTCATGAGAAAAAATGCTGACAAATTTATAAAATAAAGCAATTCAGAGAATTGCAGTCACAAAGAGCAATGACCAACAGCTTCAAGTGTCTTTCCTGGTCAAGAATTTGGTAGGCTTGTTCTTACTGTAAGGGGAGGAGAGAGGAGAGGGGGGGATTTTACCTAGGATTACTTTAACTTGCAAGTATGCACCACAGAGAGAACAGTGGAAGACTAAACCACTCAAAGAGGGCACTGTAAAAAGCTGGGCAAAGAAAACCTTGAAATACAATAAGTAAAATACATTTCTAGAAACATTACAATACACATTGTGTATGACATCTACTATTGTCAGACAAAGCATTTTTAGGACTGACATACCACATACCAATACTAAACAGAATCAAACAAGAAACAAGCTCCATTTTTCTGAACACCATGTAAACTCTGTTTCCACATGTCTTGCAGAGATGCAGAGTCATTGTGTTTCAAGCTGTGAGTTTCAAGCTACCTGTAGTTTTCCCAGAGCAGAACTCCTTCCCACTCTGACAACTCTGCAGCAAGTTTACATTTGCTTGCCAGCCAAAGAGACAAGACATCAAATTTACAGCAGTTAGTCAGTGACTTATCTTAGCAAAACTGATAGTAACAGCTGGTGAGATCTCTTATTATGCTTCACAAAGGTATGTTTCCTATAATGCACAAATATTTTTTTTAATTTTACATTACAGCATATTGACATTTCCTTAAATAGAGAAACAGTTTTGATGACTATCTGCTTTCAAATCTGTCATACCAACACATCTTTCATTCAAATAGCTGTATTTACAAAGAAGTATCTCTGTTGCTAAGGGATACCGAACATAAACCCCTTCACAGGTCCACCAAAAAGAAAAGCATCTAAAAGCAAAAAGCACGAATTCACCTGACAATTTCTTTCACAAACTCTGCATCAGAAACTTCAGAGGTCCCATAACCTCAAAAATGAGGTGCAAGTCCTCACACCCAAATGACCACCATTTACCAATATGTTGCCAAAAATATCTAAGCATCTATTCTAATATAGTTTAGTACCAGAAACATTTTAAATTTGGTTGTAAGGCCCTATTTTACTTAGTTTAGTACTTAAAGTGTGACACAGCAAATTTACTACACTACACTGAACACAGTTCACTATCAGCACACGATTTTCCACTGTCACATTCAAAGCCATTCATTTTAGGTGGGAATTGATACACACTTGTTTTACAGTCATTTCCACGGTTTTGGCTAGGGAAGGCAATAATTTTGGACAAATAGGGAAGATAGTATGAAAGAATGCAGCCAATATTCAGTTTTAACCCCGCTGACCTGCACGCCCATTTAATTATCAGGCTCCAACAAGAGCCCATTACCTCTCTCCCTTGTCTAAGAGCGGCCCTACTAGCCAAACCCGTGAGCCAACATAAAGCGAGAAATTCATGCAGAATAATCTTTCCAGCGCTGGTTACGTGAGGAGGAGACCCTGGATATTCCCAGCCGCAAAGCCCCTCGCTTCCAGTAGGCGCATGAGCGCTGCCCGGAAGAACACTAGGATGGGGTGACAGGGTGTAAACATGCGGTGTTTACACGCGGGGCATCCCCCCCTCATCCCGGCCTTTCGGGGGAGGCGCACGGACGAGGTGAGGAGTCCGCCAGGAGCCACCACATCCGCCCCTTCCCACCCGCGGCCGGCCGGAGCCGCCCCGCTGGCGAGGGCGCAGCAGCCGCTCGATGGGCGAGGGCTGCCGGCTGCCCGCTGCCCGCTGCCCTCCTCCCGCCGCCTCGGCCCCATTCGCTGCTGTGCCGTGTCCCTGGGCCGCGGGGGAACCCGAGCCTGCCCGCTCCGCCTCGCCCCGCCCGTACCTGCGCGGGCGGCGCCGCCCGCTGTTCCCCGGGGAGGCGCTGGCTCATCCTCCCTCCGAGCGCCAGCGGGACACGGGCGCAGCCCCCGGACCCGCGGCCGCTACGCCGCCCGGCACCGCCCCCTCGGCCCGGGGAAGGCGGGGATTCCCACCGCGCAGAATCGGCGCCCGTCGGGCCGCCGGGGTCACCATCACCGTCACTGCCGATTCCGCTTCCCGCGGTCCGCCCGGCGCGGGTCCTTCCCCCGCTCCCTCCCGCCCGCGGAGGGGTGCGGCTTCCCAGCGGCCCGGGAGGGGCCCATGCCGGATTCCCTCGCTGCGAGGGCGTGTTGAGGGCCCAGGGGGAGGCAGGACAGCCCCGCGCTTCCGAACGGGTTGGAGGCGGATTCCCAGGTAAAGGAGGCAGAGATGCTGGGTACATCGCGGCATCGTTCGGCTTCGGGCTAAACTGCGCCGCCTTTAAATTGAGGTGCTGTGGGGGCCCCGAGAGCTTAAGGGTTTTACCTGGAGAGAAAGGTGTCGGGCTGAACAAGGAACTCGTGTGTACTGCCAGCCGAGGTGCTGATGCTAGCGTGGGGTTCACTGAACACACAACGAATGAAAGTTCCACCAAAACGTGGAAGGGGCGGATTTTTTTTTTTTCCTAAGGAAAATGCCCGCTGATCTATTTATGTGGAAGGCTAACAAGCCTGGCGGGCGCCGTGCCCTGTGCGCACCGGGTGGTGAACCGTGGCACTCGGACTGAGAAAGCGCGTTGTGAATCACGAGGCCTTTTTTGCCCGTAGGTGCCATTAAGGCGCGCTTTGGAGTCGGGAACGGAGGAGCCACAGGTGCATCCCGACCTTTCCCCGGTAAGCGCTGCGCTCAGCCCCGCCGGGGCACGCTTCCCACTAGGAACCCCGCCCCGGGTCCGTCCTTGGGAAGACACATACCGCCGGTGCCGGGCTGTGCGGTGCTGTGGGTCGCGGGTCGTTCGTGAAACACTTGTAGCTGTTTTTGGGGGTTTCCCCCCAAAACGCTGTCACCCGCGCGCGCCCCGCCCGTCACGTGACCCGGCCGCGCGTTACCAGGGTGACGTGCCGCTAACGCGGAAAGGGCGGGCGGGCAGGGCCTCGGCCCCGCCCCCGTGTCGGCTCGCCCAATGNGCGGGGCCGCTCTGCTGCGGAGCCGGGCAGGTAGCGGGTGGTCTTTCCCAGCCACCCTGGGGCGAGGGCTTCGCGGCCGCGCCTCTCGCCCCGGTGCTGGGCTTGCTCTGGCTGTGCGGGGACGNGCCCCGCTTGCCGAGCTCGGCCCAACTCGGCCCCTGCTCTGCTCTGCCCGCCCCGCCTGTATTCGCCTACCCCTCCCCGTACGCGCGGCCCTGGCCCTGGTCGGTCGGGCTGCCTCGGGGTGTGACCTGCGCCGCTTTCCTGCGTGTAGGGGGTGAGCGAACTGAATTACTGCCCCTGGGCTTGAAAAGACAACACGCTGTCAGCGCTGATGTCCTTTCTCAGGGCGCCTATTTTTCCCTTGCCAAATGTAAAAAGACACTATCTGATTCATAGGAGATTATATACCCGATTTGTCTGAACTGTAACTTCTCGCCCACAGGCTGGTTATTGACCATTTGCATTTGCACGGAGCTGCATGCAGTAGCAGCTCTAAGCTATCCCTAATGCAGTTGATGTAACTGTAGAACAACACTGGTTGTTTCATAAAGTAGCATGGGAAGAGAGCTTCAGTGAAGTCATGCGAAGTTCCAATTGTGTCCCACCTGCTGTGCTTTTACTGTTGCGCAAAAGAGAATGCGCAAAAGAGAATGTTGAAGTTAATACTAAGTCCTTATGTTTAGAAGTACAACTTTGCATTAAAGTATTTCATGTCCTGTAAGAAAAAAAAACCAAACCAAAATCTCATCAAGACACTGCAGGCCTGTAATTTTAAGTTTTTCCTTTCCTAGTAGTTATGCTTAGTCTTAGTAGGCTTTACTTCTCCTCTTTTGCAGAACAGATCGCTTCAGATGTCTCTTGTTTTGTCTTGCTATGCTACTCAAGCTTATTCATTTCAGTCTGCTTTCATGGTACAGGTCCTGTTAAGCAGCATCTGATTCTAGTGCATGGTAATTCTGTGGGAAAAAAACATGGTCTCAAATTGAGGAGAGACCCTGATTGTGAGATGTGTGATGTGTGTGAAGTATGGGTATAAGCTACTGAGATCTGCTGTTGGAAGGAAGCTGGATACAGCAAAGCAGAAATGCCATTAGTTCTTGCAAGTGCGGCTTAAATGCAGAAAATCTTAGGACCCTTTTGCCTTTTTCAGCTTATGGAAACTTCCTCAGGGTATGAAAGCTCTTTTCTACTGTGGATTTGGTCTGACATTTGTCACTTTGGTCTTTGTTTTACCCGTTCCCTTTGCTGTTCTGACACATCTGTATATTGCCATAGCTTCTGCTTGCAGCTCCCTAGTGTCCTGTTTTCACCAAAGTATTTTTTAATATAGAACATTAAACACCATCATAAACCAGCTGAGTACTTATATTCTGAAAACGTAGTCTAAATGGTCCGATAGTACATTAAAAATAGGGATTTGCACCATTTTGTAATGATTTGTTTTATATGCAACATGAAAAAAGTCTTTCAGTCAGACTTAAGGCTACACCTTTCTGTATTGAATAATGATTCAAAATGTGATGGGGATCTGTTGAATTCAGACAATTTTTGGCTTCGTTTTAGTGATAAAAAAACCTGGTTTTAGTGCTTCTTAAGAAACAATGCATAGGGATTCCCCTCGCCCCCAATGTATTTCTTCCAAGTAAAGTTGAATGAAAGATTGTTAACCAGGTGCAATAGCTCTATGATGTTTGTGTGCCAGCTGAACCAGAAGCCTTGGCACTGACTGCACTGATTTCTTTAAAGATAAAACAGATCCTTTTTAGTCAAAATGAAAGATGAAACAGGTTTTAGTAATGCAGCCCTTGTCGGCCCTAAATGAGCCAATGGTACCAAAATGGAATTGAGACTAAGAGTAGATGATTTACAGAAAAGCAGCTGAAAGAGACAAAGGGATCAACATTTTGAGTAAAAAAAAAAATGTACCAAGACCTGATCAGGCTAGATCACTGAGTACAACTAATTAAATCTGCTCGTGGTTTTTTTGTGTTTTTTTTTTTTTTTCCAGTACTCGAGTAAAGATGCCTTAAGATGAGAACTATGGATAAATATATCAAAGTACGGAAGATCGGAGAAGGATCCTTTGGGAAAGCAATACTTGTCAAAGCTAAAGAAAATGGCCAACACTATGTTATTAAAGAAATAAACATCTCTAAGGTGAGCGATTATTATGAATAAATTTCTGATCCATTCTTTTTGTATATCTGTTCTTAAGAATCATTATTTTCCTTCTGAAGATGTCAAATAAGGAGAGAGAAGAATCAAGGAGAGAAGTTGCTGTATTGGCTAACATGAAACATCCAAATATTGTCCTGTATAGGGAGTCATTTGAAGGTAAGACAAACTAATACAGTAGAACCTGAAGTAACATGAGTGACTGCCTGTGCACTACTTAACTGCATTTAGTCTAAAAGTCAGGGAGTTTTATCTCTTTAATCAGTATTTTTCATATCTTTATTACTTACTTCAGTTATTTTCCATATTTTGTTCACAATTCCCATCTATGTTTAAAAATAATTGTAATTTAGAAAAAATACCAACAAATAAACAAATATGCATGACTATATCTTAATGCATTGCTTTTGGCTGATGCTTAAATGAAAGATATTCTATTGTTTCTCTAGAGCATAAGCCTCCTTGCATACTTGTGTATTCCTAGCAACTGGAATGCTTGTGTAGGTTAAATTTGTGCAGGTTAAATTACAGTCTAAATCTGGATATTGATAACCTAGCAGGAGCAGTTTTATGTCCAAGTCTGTTGTCTTAGAGTGCAGTCTTCAGTAACTGCAATCATATCATTGCTTTCATAGCTGGAAAAATAGATGGGACTGTTTACTTCATCAGGCAGTGAAGGAAGGAGAATTATAATTCTACATTGTCTTCACAGTGAATGTCTTGGGAAATGGGTAGAACAGAAAAAAGATTCCAAAAACATATTATAAAAGTTAAAATATTATTAAAAGCCCCTAGATATTATTTAAAGTGCTGTTTAGAGATTCTGGTCTCTTCTTCCTTCCTTCCTTTCTGCTGACTTTCTTATATCTTTCGCCTGGGGCTTTCACTTTTTCTATTCATTAAATTAGACTTTTGTGACATAATCACATTACACAGCCACACTTCTGGTTTATAAATGCACATTGCTGTCTTCTTTGTGGTAGAGGCCTGTTCTTTGATTGCTTTTTTCGTACAATGTAGAGCCTATAATCCGTAATTTACAAGACTCCGTGTCACATCTTTATTGCTAGAACACATTGACTTTGAATATACTGAATGTAAAGCTTATAAAAGAAAATTACTTCTGGAATACATGTGCAAAAAATCCAGACTCTTAGAATCCTCTTTTAAAATAGTACTAATTAAAGATGATAATAAAAACACCAAACAGAGAAACAGCTTTAAAGGCTTGATGTTTTGAAAGGCAGATTTCAGAAGCATTCTGTGGGAGTGAAATTTAAGTGACTTACATGATTCAATTGATTTTAATTCAAAGTTTTTTTAAGTGCTGTGACTAACTTTTTTATAAAATGGGAGTTTTTTTCTTCTGAGCAGCGTGTGACTGATTTTCTACCATTGTTAATCTCTTCTCAAAATCATGCTTAGTGTGTGAGTAGTGTAGTTCTTACATTTTGGCAACTTGCAATTTGCTTCTGCCTAATTCTGTTTCATCAGTAACTGGGAAAACCATAACTTTGAATGAAATGTATTATATTTGTTCATGTCTCCTACTGGAAACTTGCATGGGATTTTTTGAAGTCTCCCCAGATTTCATTCAAAAATAAGAAAATAATGGTTTCCATCTCTCATTATCTGCTGCAAGTTCTTACTGTTCTTCAGACTCTGAAATAAACTGCGTGTCTAGTGTGAAAGCTGATGACTGTTGTGTTCTGGCAAGTCCAGGTAAAATTCCAAGAAAGAACAAGGCAAATAGAGGCAACTTAAAATCCCTATTTTTAGGGTAGGGGATCTATAGGATGTTTGAAAGCAGTTTGAAGGTTGGTTTTATACAGCGTTCATAAAATGACATCTTTAATTTCATAGTGGTTTTGTACTCCATCTTGGGGCACTGGCTCAGTAGATGTAATTCTTTTCTCTCCCTCCCAAAATAGTCCAGTGTTACCAAAATGAGAACATTAGGTTGTGAAACTCAAAATAATAAAAACATTTTTGCTTGAAGTTTGAAAAAATGGACTAATAAATGATATCTGAAGCTGCATGTGGAAAAGTAAATTTTTTGTTGCTTTTTCTGTGACTGTAGTGAAGATATTTAGAAAATTAAGTAAAGAAAGGTCTTGTTTTTGTGTTTTTGAAATGCTTTATCTTTTACTTTACAGAAAATGGCTGTCTGTACATAGTGATGGATTACTGTGAAGGAGGAGACTTATTTAAAAAGATAAATGCCCAGAAAGGAATCCTGTTCTCTGAAGATCAGGTAACAGCAAACTGCTGCTATAGTGTTTTGTTGCAGGATGCTTTTTCATGAATTTTAAATTCTTTTGGTTCAGGTTATAGGTGTGGTTGATTAATCTAAAAGGAGATTCTCAAATAGTTGTTCTTGTTGTCATTGGTCATCTTTAAAATAAACAAACCAAAACACAATCAAACAAAAAAAACAACTGCACAAAAAACCCAAAAAACAAAACAAACAAACAAAAAAAACCCCCACAAAACAAAAACCAACCAAAACAAAACAAAAAAAACCCCCAAAAAACAGGAAAGAAAATATAATTGGAACTCCTGAGTATGTCACTTGAGATTGTGTCGGTATGTGTAAGATGCTTTAAAAAAGTTGGATCTCTTGTGAAGTAAACCAAATCTGAGACATGAAAAATACTGAAAGACAACATGAATATTCTTAAGCCTCTGAAATAATGTTTTTAAAGATGTAATGGCATAGGATTTTTGTATTGTAATACTGATTTTCACATGTGATAAGTATAAAATAATATACTTTTTTAATATAATAATATGAAATATGGAAATACGGAGTTGGCATCATTCAAAAGTTCATTTTGCGATTAATAAAAATTTAATATTCTGCTGGAATACTTCCAATATATTCTCTTTTTTAACAAAACTGGTTATAAAGTCATTTGTAATGAAAGAGAAATGAGAGAATTTGGAACAAATGAGAAGATTTTAGGTACAGATTTGATTAAGTAAAAATAAGTTATGTAGGATTCAGGGGTGGGTTTTTTGTTAGGACTGACATGTTTCTTTGTTTATAAATTGTTTCTGTGCTTTCGTGTCTGTGTCCTGTAGGATCACAATTTACCTGGGATTGGAAAGCCTTAGTAGTATATTAGGTCTAGTTTAAGTATATAGAAAAAGGTATTCATTAAACATTTGGGATATAACTTGTAAAATTTTTAATTTTTCTCATTTGACCTCACTTTTACAAGAAGGACTTCAAGTGGAAAAGTGAAAATTATGCCTTGCATTATACCATAATTTTGTCATGTATGTACTTCTAAGTAGTGAATGTGAAACTGTTTTTCACATGCCAAAGTTCTTGTCATTAGTCACTTCTTAACTTGTGATTTGCGGAGAGTCGCCATTTGCCACGGTGAAGGAAGACAAGCAGTCGATTCAATGTGAATGATAAAGCAAGCTTCAACTTTATTCGCAAAGCACAGCAATATTTATACAATCTCCGTTAATTATGCCTATTAATCATAATTCTATTGGATAATACTTAAAAGTTGCATCTGCATGTTCCTCCCTCCTTTGCGGTCTTCTTCTCCAGACTTCTTCTGCTTTTCTTCAACCACAATTTCCCTTTCGGTACTTTCCCAAATCTCAAGGTCACAGTGTCCTTGCAAAGCTGCCCTATCAGCAAAACTTGCACTTTAGTGGTGCGGCCTACTTCGGCCTTGCAAGCCTTCAAAATTACACTGATTGCTCGCACAACTGCTCTAGTGATCCATGACCTTTTTCTTTTAGCCATTCTGCAACAGTGATTTTTGCAAATTTACCCAAAAAAAGGCGTTGTTGGCTTGTTCATAAACTTCTAGTTAGATGTTTGTTGCTTTTCTCATCAAATCTACTTTGTAATATTTTTCTTTTTAAGGTAAGATACACAAAATTACTATATGTAAACTAAGGGTTTCTTTGAGCATCAGTAGGGCTTTCTAGGACCCCTGGTCGATTAAATGAGTGCAAGAAGGCTTGTTGTATTGGTTACAGCAAAAGTACAATCTTTTAATTTGCAACTTCATCATCTTAGGCATTTTAGCCAATTAAATCCATGTTGCATACTTCTGCTAGGTTTATAATATGTAATGAAAATAGTAATCTCAAGCTTAATATCCAAGTGAGTAATAAGGATCTTTCAGTAAAAAGTTTGCATTATAGTGACAGTACTATTAAGTTTTTAATTATTCTCTGGTATAAATGAAGAGGATAAGGGGGGGAAGAAAGTAAAATCCATAGTTATAATTAAAAATCTGATTTGATAATACCGTGTAGGTGGGGAAGTTTTCAGATAAATGACAAAGTTGACGTATTTTCTTTTATTAACAGATTCTGGATTGGTTTGTACAAATCTGTTTAGCACTAAAGCACATACATGATAGAAAAATCTTGCATCGGGACATAAAGTCACAGGTAAGTAGGTGACTATTTTTCAACTGAATTTTCTTTCAAAGTGATGGCAGTCATATCTTGCTAGTTTGTTTATGGAAGTATTTCTAATACTGGAAACACTTCTTCAGTCTGCAGGAGATGTATATATTTGTACAAACAGATGAGACTATTTGATGAAGCTACAAGTGTTACTCATGTATTTATGTGTGGGGACAGAAAAAAGTATGTTTGACAACATGTAGTAATGTTTTCTCATTTTAATGAAGTAGGACTTGTATAAGTCTGGTGTTCCATAGTAGCCAATAACAATGACTTCAAGGGGATTGAATGGTAGAAAAGTTTCTTCTTCTCAAAAGATGTAGAGAACAAAAGGTGTGCAATTGTATGAATATTTTAATTAACAGACTTCTTAACATTTCTGTATCAAGAATATATTTTTAACCAAAGATGGAACAATACAACTGGGAGATTTTGGAATCGCCAGAGTTCTGAACAGGTAACCCCTTTTTGATGCTGTTTTTCCTCTGACTTAATTTAAATTGCTTTGATTGAGGAAGACACAATCTGTGCACTTCATGTGAGTTAACCAGTTAACATCCATCCTTATCTTTTCCTTAGTACTGCAGAGTTGGCACGCACTTGTATAGGAACACCGTACTATTTGTCGCCTGAAATATGTCAGAACAAGCCTTACAACAATAAAAGGTACTAATGAGGAGTTCATTAAACTTTTTTGGTAAAAGAAAATTGGTTCTTTTAGGAATCTGAAGCTGTTCTTATCAAATGGTGGTGAACATCTGTTAGTTTGTCTCTTACCCAAGTAGGTACTGAGCTTCACTGTAGAAATGGGACCTTAGTAGGTCTGCAGGAAAGCCGTGTTATGGAGAGATGACTCAGCTTAATGCTCCAGGTTCTAGATCCAGTTGTGTTCTTAATTATGGCTCTACTTTGCCTGTCTGCTCAGTGGTTGTACTGCCTTCATTTATGCACCACCAATGTGAAACTCTGTTAAGGATGAAACACAGCAATTTGATTATCGAAGCACATGATATGCATGGATAGGTGGCTGAGCTTGCTCCAGGTAACAGTCATACAGATACCTCGCTTACACCTTTGCTGTGCTGGCAGCAGCCTGTACCTGTTACACTGTCTCCAGTGTAATTAGATTGCTGTTAATGAGTTACCCTTCCACTGCACTAAGCTGTTGCTTTCATTGCTGTGAGTGCCTCATACGAATTTAAATTGATTTCTTAAAAGATAAAATTGCTTGCCCTTGATTTCTTCTACATGGGATTTATTATCCAACAATGTTTTAACCAAATTCTGTAAGGAGTGAAGGTAAGGTTAGTCACTGCTAAACAGAGTAAATTGACTTTGTGAATTGTATTTACTGAATTAAGTGATGAGTTTTGTTTGATTTTTGTTTGTTTAATTCAAAGACCTCAGGCAAATGTATATACTTAAACAAAAGAAACCTTTGTCCGTATTTTGTCTAGTTGTTGTGGCTGAGATAGTTCAGATGAAAAGTTCTAAACCAGAAGCCAAAATAGCATCATCTGGTTTTCAGGGTGGCCTCCTTTTGGTTGATGATTTGGTTTGGGTTTTTTTTTTCCCTTGGGGTTTTGCAGCGTCAAAGAAATCTATACAGGAGAGCTTGTACACACTCAAAACCCACCCTTTTCCTCTTCAAAGATAGTTCTACGTTAACCTTGCCAAGTAACTTATATCTGTGAAGTCTAAGTTTTAAAGTATGTTCTCTTTGTTTTAGTGATATCTGGGCCCTTGGTTGTGTTCTCTATGAAATGTGCACACTTAAACATGCGGTGAGTAGAAACTTTGTGTGTCTATAAAAGAATAGTGATTTCAAACAGAATTTATTTTCAATGTTACACAGATGTATTTTAGTTGATGAAAGGCTTTCGTAGCTGTTTGAAAATTACCTTCAACATTTTCAGCTCTGCTTCCTGGGCCAAGATTTTTCATTGGTCTTTTGTTTCATGCCAGTCTCTCAGATATGTTGGCACTTTTGTTTTTAATGGATTGTATTAGCTGAAAAAATTGAAAAAAATCAGGTGTTATAATAAAGGATACTAGGAATAGTGGGGGGGGCATTGTGAGGTTTTTTTGTTTGGTTGGTTTGGTGGTTTTGTTGTTTTATTGTTGGTTCGGGCTTTTGTTTGGGTTTTTTTTTTGTTTGTGTTTTTGTTTTGTTTTGGGGTCTTTTCCCGCAAAAAAGTTTGAATTCATTGAAAGCTTCATTGAAAGTCTGAATTTGCATTTTATTTTTTTTGGCAGATTGATTATTGTATTTCTGTTTAGAACAGAAATAATGCTTAGGAAAAAACTCCCAAGGTGGAAGAGTTACCTTTTTCCATTCTTTTCTTCCTCTGTATATGTGTGTGTGTATTTTGAGGAGTATATCTTCATCATCCATTTTTCAGTTAGGAAGGGAAGAAAATTTTTCTTTTTCTCTGTCATGTTTCGGATTTTTTTGTTGATTTTGTTTTGCTTGGGGCTTCTTAGTAGCTATTTTTATTAAAAGAAAAATATTATAACAACATGAAAATGGAAAGAAATACTTTCAAGGAATAAGGATTTAAATTCATTTTGAGCTTTTGCAATTTCTTCTTGCTTGGTCTTTTACGTGGCAACAATGCTGACAATGTTGAATTTCTGAGAGCTGATGGCAACAATTTGCATTCTGTAAGCTGGATGATATGTATTGTTCTCTTTTTATTGTACAAAGGAATTGAAATGGTGCCCTCTGCTTCCTGAGCTTAAACTGAAGTCTGAGCATTCCCTTGGATTTCACCCTGAATGAGTGTGAATACTTTACATTCTTTCATTTGAAATGGGGGTTTGCTAAAAAAGGCAGAGGGCATGTGGTGGTTCAAAGTCTTTGGAAGAGGAGATCAAGTAGATAATTATTTTTTCCTTATTTATATATCATTGTAAGTCTAGATCTGGAGGGAAATAATTACTTGTTAGCAACATTTATGTCTCCATAGTACGAAATACCTGTATTGTGATGTATTTTTAGTTGGAATTTTAATTGGAATACTTGGCAGCAGATTATTTTGAACTACTGGTGTTGGCCTTGAAAATCTGTACATTGAGGCAAAGGAAGGTGCACTGTTAGTTTGATTTCCTCATCATTGTCTGTACATACAATGTACAGACAATAAGAAATACGTAGTAACTGTTCTCTTCCTTGTGTGATGCAGTTTGAAGCCGGTAACATGAAGAACTTGGTCCTGAAGATCATCTCTGGACCTTTCCCTCCAGTTTCTATGCATTACTCCTATGACCTACGTAATCTGCTGTCACAGTTATTTAAAAGGAATCCTAGGAATAGACCATCAGTAAACTCCATATTGGAGAAAAATTTCATAGCCAAACGGGTTGAAAAATTTCTCACACCAGAGGTATGGAGTTGGTTTCAATTCTAATTTTGCTAAGAACATCATAAGACATCCCTTTTCCTTTATCCTAATACTAATATATTACATGGAGTAATGTTATTCCCTAGAGCTCTGACAATGTCAGTTGAGGAAAAAATAGTTTCACCATGAACTGTAAAGAAAAGTCTCAAATTATTAAGTGTTTGGTAGTTTCTGTAAGTAAATCTAAACTGACCTTTACTGAAGTGCATTGCTTTGTATGTTTTTGTTTATCGTGAGGAATCATGACTAAGATGTCGATTTGTTTAGCTATGCGTCTTTTCATAATATGCTGCTGTCAATGACTTCAGCATTGTTGCTGTATAGAATTTCTTCAGTCCTTTCTTGTTTGTAATTTGGAATGGCCTGAGAGCCTGTTTTGGAAAATAATGCTAAGTAAAATGATCTTTAAATTTCTTGAGGTTTAAATGTATCACGTGTATATACCCTCAAAGAAGTTGCTTCCTCTTCCATTTAGAATCTATTAGTATCACTTGATATCTAATAACATCCTTTTAATATAAATCTAGTCAAAAGAGATCAAGGCTAACAAGTGAATAATAGTACTGATATGAGGTAAATTAATATAGAAGAGAAAGGGCATGGAGGAAGTGCAGTATAAAGAATTCTAATGGACTCCAACTCACAATGAAAAAAAATGAAAATGCCATATACAATTGGAATTTCTATTGTGTTGAAATAGACTTTCAACTTACTTGATATTGAAGTCCCAAAGAAAGGTAAAATTCAGAAATCTTTGCAGATAAGTTTGTTCTAACATTTGCAACAGTAATAGTTTGGTCTGATTTGATGTCCAGTAGCTAGAATGGATATGAAATTTTTATTTGGAGTTAGTCAAAGTATAATTAGTAATAGACTGTCTCTATCACCAGATGGTGATACTAATTTGTCCTAGATTGAGTGTGAATGCTTAGGCACAATTTTTCCAACTGTACCACTGCCATGTTTGACTTAGAGGTGCTAGCTAATCTTAAAAGCAACAAAAAAAAACCCACACAGAAAGCACCTTTTACTGGATGTGTCAATCACTGGTACATTCATATTCAGCTGGAAGTGGTCATTCTGTGACACAGCTGTAATGCACATTTTCTTCCAGTATCATCCATGGCTAATGCTCTTCTCTGTTTTCCTTAGTCTAAGCTTAAAAGTTATTTCATAGTTGACATCTTCAAGATGTTACAACTGTTGCTGAAATCCCATTCTTAAATGTCAGGAAATCAGTCTTCCAGTTTTATGTAAATTCTTTCCTAATCTTCATAGTTACTAGCCTGCATTAAAGAGTGGATCTAGATTATTATCAATTTTTAAAAAGAAGAGGGTGCTCTCTGAAAGAAACTGAAGAGCCAGGTTTCTTTTCTGTCAGTAAAGGTGTTACCATGGAAACATCACACTTCAGTTGCTACAGCTTACCACTCAAATAAGAGCTTCAAGATCACTGAAATACCATTAGTAGGAAACCGTTCTCGTGTGTGACTTCCGGTTTACAGAATCTTTGAGAGCAGACTGTACAGATTAAAAATTTGCTCTGCCATCATTTGTAGAGTCCTAAGTTCTGCACTTTGGTTCTTGTTTGGGTTTTTTTCAGGTTTAACTCCTCACCATCCATTGTAACTGACAGGTAGACTCTTAAACCAATCAAAGGAATCTGAGTAGCTCAAGATTCTGTAAAGATATTCCTGAACTGATGATTTTCATTTATCCTTGCTGCTCTTCCTTGAATATTTTTCATTCCTACTATATGAGGTGTTTGGTTTAGAACTACCTACAGTATTTAAGATGATGGCCTACTAATGTTTGAATATTCTTTGTCTAATCTCAAATTTTTCAACCCAATAAGACTGCTTTCCATATTTTATTTCCATATTTTATTGTGCTAATTTGATATGCCTGACAGCACACCATGTACGTTTTTCTAGATAGCCACATACGTGGTCATCTTCCCATCCTGAAAAGGATAACAACACTTTAAAACTGCAAATGTTTTTAAAGAACTGTTTTTTGACACAAGCTGTATGAGCAATTGAGGTGAACTTTGGCAACCACTCAGAAATCTAAAATGAATTATGCATAAAAATTGTGTTGATGCTCACATTAACTTTCTTCTAGATTCTTAGCTAGTTCGTAAATGAGATAACATGTGCCACTCAGAAGTCAGACTAAATTGCTTTTAAAAATTATTTGCGTAATTATGCCAAAAGTGTTTGAAAATACTCCAGCTTCATATTGGTGTTAGTAATACTAGGTTTAATGCACAAAGTTGAGTATTCATTTAAATTTAATTTACAGTAAATGGTATTCGTTGGACGCTTACTGCTAATGGCATACTTGCCTGCTTTGGTCATAAGTACTGTTGACTAACTCTTCAACTTGTTTAGCTTATTGCAGAAGAATTCAGTCACAAAATTTTCCACAAGTTTGGACCACATGCTTCACCAGGTAAGTTAGTGTCTACACTGCTTTTGCTTTCAGCTCTGTCAAGATCATGTATGCAGCTTTGTTCTTTCACTGGGGTTTTTTTTTTGTGTGTTCTTATACCTGACTGTAAAATTTTCAGGAAAAAAGAGAGAAGAAGCAATTTCGTCTCCTCCCCTGGGGAGCTGGATTTATGTTGGGTACAAATAATGCAAATATATTTTTGTAATATATTAAGTGTACTTTTTCCTCTTGCAGTATGCCACACTTCCAAAATTTAAGGAGACAGTGTAGACTGCAAATAGTGGAACTAATGCCTATGCTGTGATTGTATGACTTATTTTTGCCCCTTAGTAATGACAAATGACTAATGAGAAGTACAATTTCTTCCAAACAAACGTCAGAAGTTTCATTAGCCCTGGCTTCAGTCTAATTCATTAAAATTTCTGCTCGTGGTAACAAAGTAGATTAATTTTGTCAAGATGGTCTTACTTCATTTTACTGCATTAGTCTGCCTTTTTTTTCCCCTAGATTTCCTTCCCAATTATTTTATATCCCTGTAATTACTTGAATGCTCTCGCAAGTGCTTTGGTATCTTTTGATAGTGTTGCTGTCCTTTTATTCTGTAGTAAGAGAGCCCTGTTAACGCAGAATCAAACTGACAAGATTGGCATATATTCAGGAACTCTGCAGGGAAAACAGTATCCCTGAAGGCCACTGAAGCTCTTCCAGAACTCATCTCCAGCTGACACTAGCATTGCAGGTTTCAGTCCAGTGTTTTTAGTGGAGACAGGCCTGTCTCTCCATTCCATTAGGAAACCTTTTCCCTGTGTGCATGACCACTGTACAGTAAAGCATGGCAGCTGAAATAAGCATCAGTTATCCAGCTCTAAGGCTTAAGATTTAAGAGCACAGGAATTGTTTTCTTTTATTTCTTATCAAACATCAAATTTAGACAAGTTGTTTTGGACAACTGGATATCATGCATCAGCTCATGTGAATGAAATGTTAGCAGTTTGTTATGGGTTCAGGAGGATGCCTGTGCACAAAAAACGTGAAATCCAACTGATTGCAAAGCAGATTTACTATTAGCAGTAGCAAATCATACATACCGACCCCTGGGTTCCTGAAAAGCCACTGGGCAGGAGAAGGAGCTGGAGCATGGTGCTCATGCAGGAGGGGCTGGCAGGCAGTGCACCTTCAGAGCATCCCCTGGATCGACAGGGTGGGCATCTTGTCCTTCTGCCCCTCCACCCCAGAACCACACCTCACAGCTCCTCCTCAGGAGCAGAATTTTTCCGGTTGTGGCATCATCTCACGCATGGCCAGCACGTGAGATGGGGCCAGAAGGGTTGTGATACCACCTCCATACTGACAACAGCTCCATTGTCCATTGTTCCTCCTTCCCAAGTTAAGTTCCCATCAATTGACCAATACATTGTTTCTCTTTCACTGGTCAAGTTCCCACCAGTTAAAGTTTTCTTCACTGTGATGCCTTAAGATTTAGTTTTTGTATTTCTTAGACTCTGTACTGCTTTAGTGTAGCTCTAAAACTCCATATAGTCTGTTAACTCCTGTTCTCACATTCTAGTTAGACATAACAAATCCTCTCTAGGCCTGGACTCAAGGACACCTTGCTGTTCCAGGCCCCAAAGTATGTGAACTAAAGCTCTAAAAGTGGGGACAGACTTGGGGTGAATTACATAATCATCTGAAACTGTAATTGGACAATTAACCCTGATATGTAAATTGATCAAAACTTATAAAAATGTAGAAAACTCGTGACCTGGGGTCCATCTTGGGTGTGGCCTCTCCTAGAGAGGGCTTTTGTCTGCCCGAGGTGTACCTATTGAAGGCCCTTCAATAAATACTCATTTTATTCACTTAATCTTGTCTAGCCTCTGTTCTAAGTAGTCTCCATCTCTCAGGCATCAACTGTCTTGTTGATGTGCACAACAGTGGGCCAAATACAGCAAGGCCTTAGACATTACTTTGGTCCCTGACACACAGTTCATCCATTTTTCTCCAATTTTGCTGTTCTAAGACTTTGGGAAAGGGAAGTATTATACACTGGTCAGCCTGAATAGCTCAAACACAGGGGGGTTTTGTTATGGTTTTTTTTTTTCTTTTCAGCTAAAAGACCAGTTCAAGAACAAACACTGACTTCTGTTGCACCAGCTCAGAAAATTACCAAACCTGCTGCAAAATATGGAGTGCCTTTAACTATCAGGAAGTCTTGTGGTGCACCTAAAAAGCCTAGTGAGAAGAAGCCATTGACTAAAACTAGACAGGTAAGAAGCTAAGTTAGTTAAATTGAACTGTTTTGTTCATACCTTACTTAAATGCTATAAAAATACTATGCCTTTTCAAAATGTCTTGGTATGTGGACATGCCTTATGCACCCGCAGAGAAAGTGGAACTAGTATTTTAAATGCTTGGCTTGCTTCATTATTAACTGTTTAGTTGGTTGGTTTTAATATAATTTTTCTAAACTCCTTCTTTAGGTGTGGGTTTTAATTCCACGGCTGAATTACATTTTTGTGTTTTCATATGCTTTGTTGGTGTTAACCACTCTTAGAAACATTGGAAACCTGTCAGGTGTATCAAGATCACTGATACTGGATAAGAACCTTTGCATCCTTTTTTCCATGTTTCAAAGTAATTTCAAATTTTCAAAATTTGCAAACTGTTTCTAGTCATTTTACAAAGCGTTGTCAGGCAGAGAAGCTGTGTAATTGGAAGAGGAGTTTCCCAGCTTGAATTCCATAAGCTAATGAGAAAATTTTCTGTATACCTTTACAGAGTACTTCTGATCTTTCTTCCTGTTGTCCTCTCTGTATTCCTTATTACATAAAACATCTATTCTCTCTCTCTTTATTCCATTAATTCCTGCATGGTCTGGAGTTGTTTATGCTACAGCTAGTTTTGAGCTATATGCACATGCCAAACAGCTAGCAACCAAGAGGCTACCACTTCAGCAAAAGAACTAGTTAAGATTTTCTTCTGAATAAGTATTGTTGTTGTTGTTGTTGGGTTTGTTTTGGGTTTTTTTTTCCTTCTCCCCATGGCACTTCAGGGAGCATAATGCTAAGACCTCTATCCATCTGTAGAAGTTGTAGGTGGATAGAAAACTATCCTTGAGATACAAATTATCTGTGAGATCCAACAGTTATCAGAGGTTCAGAGAAAAGCTCACTGATCACACAAGCCTTGTTGGCTTGTGAAACACAGTTTGAAAAAGCAAGAAGGGAGAGTGCAGACTTTTTGTGTGTCCTCATGAAATCACAAGGTTTAGGTGCTTTAAGGCATGGTTACACAGCCATCTGTTGGTCTTTGTCATGGGTTTCGCCAGCCAGCACTGATTCAACTTGCCCAGAGACTTAAGGTGGCAGGGGAGAGACAAGGAAAATATCCCTTTCCCACATGGAAGGATTCAGTAATGCTGCTATTTTAAGACAGTCTTTGTGTGAATTGTACCTAGTGATAAGATGCAGGATAGAAGCAATGGCTACAATTTAATATAAATTTTCTTCTCTGAAGCTGAGCTTGTAGCTCTCAGCTGGCTTTTTAGAGGAGCATGTAACAATTGTCTCCTTTATTTGGTAATATTACATTAACATTATATTATTACAAGTCTCTAAAGGTTTCCATCTTCTGCAATACTAGATTTTAAAGTACCCATTTGACAGGATTGTATGTTGTCTAAAGAAAATACTATGAAGCTCTATGTGTTCTAGTATGGTCAGAAAAAGAAGCTTTAAAAGTAGCGATGGCTTTTTTGAGAAGATTAGAGTAAACTGCACATTTTATTAAATATAGCTGCTTCTTTAGCAGGTATTCAGTGGTGACTGTTGTCATACGTAACAAGAACCTTAGTTAGAGTTAGAACCAAGCAAAAGAGCGCTAGGATAACCTGCCAAATCTTTTCTCCAAATAAGAGAATCTTAATACCTAGGCCCCCTCACAGACTTACTATAAATAAAAGATTGTAATGAAGAGTGAGACTACTAGGGAAAAAAAATTAAGACAAAGCTGGTTTAAAAACTGCTGCCTTCAGCTTTTGAGACAGAACTTTTAGTACAGGATGAACAAATGCTCCTAGATACTAGCAGTGCTTTTCACTTCAAACCTCCTGAATAATCAAGTATTTTAAACCCCATTTAGTGTGCACTCAGTTGTGACTTTAGGAATATATTTTCTGATAGAATTTTTCTCTCATTCTGACATCGTGCTGTCTAATTTGAAGTTTCACCTTCCATGCAGGCATTTCTAACTCCAGTGAAGAAAATTATTTCAGTAGAAGAAAGGAGGAAAATGTTTGAGGTATCATGAAATCATCTGTTTTCAAACTGAGCAAAAGCCAAGTCCACAGCAAGAATGACAAAATATAACCTTCAAACCTTTCCTCCTTATCTTTTCTTTTCTTTTTTTAATCTTCATGGACATACACCAGCAATTGGAGCAATAGCCCATCTTAACAGAGGCTTGACAGAGTAATGTCTCAGTAATAAATACCAAATTATATGCTTATTTTTCAGGAACCTTCAAAAAAGAAAAGGTTAGAATTGCCTGAAAAAGAAAAACGCCAGAAAGAGCAGGTAAACAAGATTCTTCAGATTTTTCTTTATTCTCCCATAGTAATTTTAATGAAATATCTTGTGGTGTGGTGTGTTGTGCAAGAATATGCAGTAGTTTGATTTCCCAGTTCCTTAACATGTTTAATCTTTACACATTGCAGATCAGTTTACTGAAGGCAGATGAAATGAGAAGATTGGAAAAAGAAAGGGTAAAATGTGTTTAAAATGTTAATAGTGAAGTTCAGTTTTTACTTAGTGGTTCCTTGAATTTTGTTTTCCTGTATTGTTTTCTCCTTCAGATGGAACGAATAAACAGAGCCAGGGAACAAGGATGGAGGAATGTGCTTGGTTCAGGTGGAAGTGGTGTTAAGGTTGGCAGCAGATGCAGAAATGTGGTGTAGTCTGTTTCCCCCACCTTTGATTATATGGAATGATCTTCTCTTTTCAGAAAGATCTGCTCTTGGAGGTCAACTCTTGGGGCTGCCCATTATTAATCTATGGATAATTTAAGAGAAACTGTAACAGCCCCTCCCTAAACCTTTTGGAGATTATGTGCAATTTTCAATGTTTTCTAAATTTCTGAATCTCTTCTCTTTCTGCCAGTACTGGTTTTCCTGCACCCATGCACCACTTTCTTATTTCCACACCTGCTTTTGCTACTTTTCCTGTGCTGAGTGTATGCATGAATAGCTTCTTTCACATTCACGTTTGTTCTTGAATTTTTGTTTCCAGGTTTTCATATTATAGTAATGAACCTCTTTCCCAGTATTAAGTACTTGCTTCTAAACATTCCTTGTTAATTAGCAACATAAATGTTTCTATATATTGATAAGATGTTCAGGAGGGCGGTAGAAAATGCAGAGTAAATCTCATTTTTTTTTTAATGCGGTGTGCTGTTTAGCCAGTTTAGCCATTCACATTGTGCATAGTTTAGTCTGATTCCTGTGACAGTTCTTTTTCCCCATTTGTGCATGTCATAGTTTCATGGAAACATAACTGTCCTGGAAAGTAATCTCATCAAGTTAGTTGAATATAAAGGTCTGGGTACTTTCATCAGAAAGAACCAGTGCAGGAATTTAAGTAGTGCTATAGTGTAAATCTATCTGACAGTAAAAAGTAGATTGAAACACAGGGATTTGTTGTGGTGGTAGTGAGTCTTACAAAAATATTGGGCATAGATATGTTTAGTAGGGTTTTTGTAAGCAAGCTTTGACTGAGCAATAAAGTTAAAATGGATAGAGGTTTTTTTGCTGTACAAAAATAAGGAATACACAGGCACTGACCAGGTTTCAGTAGCCGCTTATTAAATATTTCATTTCAAAATAGAGTCTTTGGATGTGCCACATGTCATTTAAGTGAAGCTTAAATATAAATGTAAACTTAAGCATACCAGACTTTAAAAACTACGGAGTGCTGTTCTAATGAAAAAAATCAAAAAATATAATTTGCCTCCTATGTTGTCCTCTTCTCTCTCAAGATCAAACTGGCAGGCACCAGTGCAAGCTCCCATGCAACATGGTATGCATGCATCCTCACATTTGAATGAGAGCTGCATGTGTTCCTGAACACGGTGTTTCTGAATAACTCATAGAGTTTTACCGTGAGCATATGAAGTGTTCTGTTATAGCTACAGCTGCATTGTTATCTGTATTCTCAGTTATCTAGGGAAACTGAGGTCTAGTGAGCATCTATTTTCACCAAGTGTCACTGGTGTAAAACACCATGGCAGACAGGTGGAAAAAATCATTGAGATGTCTTCTTCAAATTGGATATTTGAGTACAAATCTTTCTGAGGCTGCTAGTTTACCATCATTCCAGGTTTCCATATACTGTTATAGTATTCTTGACTTAATTATCTTTTTCCTTTCTCCAGCATGAAAGCAGTGTATCCAGCAACTCCCTGCCAGTGCTGTTGAGTAGCATTGTTCAAGCTTTCCAATAACACAAGCCATACAAGCACAACAGGGTCATGCACTGCCTGCTTCTGTCCTCCTGTTTTCTTTCTGGGTTGGCTGCTCACTGTTTCTGAGGAAAAGTAGGGAAGGAGGTGGCAAGCATTTGGCTTTAGGTTTGTGGTTCTAGCAGGGACTGTAACTGTTCTGCAGACTGTTAAGGAGCACCTGTTTCCTATCATTTGCCTGGAGATTGATTATAATATTTCTTTAGATTTTGGAAACTGAACTCTAATAATGATCGGTGAAACCTTGAGTAATGTCTAAAGTAAGACTTTTCCTTCTATTTGTAGAAACTATAGTCTTGTATAGTTGTTTTTATTCAGACCAACAGTATACCTGCATATTTGTTTGAATGCCTGGATAAATCCTTGATTTAGCAGTCTCATCTGGATGATGGAGAGCCATTGATGGGCATTGAATAACTGAAACTCAGAATGTGAGATAAATTCTGTAGTCAAATATAATCTCTTCAAGAACTTCTAAATAGGCAATCTTAAACCTGTCGCATCTGTACTCACTTGTTTGAATTTATTTTAAATACTTCAGACCACTCTGAAAGGAAGATTGACACTGTTTTTAAGACAAATTCCATAGATTTACTACCATGGGCTATTTGACTGCTTCCCCCAGGCGTAAAGGGAACTTTTTTATGCATGTGCTGACAACCTTAACTTTGTTTTGCCAGTTTCACGTTTTCTGCATCCATCCTTGGCTACTACTGTACACAGCTGCTTGAAACATTATTTTTTTCATTATTTTCACATGTAAATTCTGCAGGAATTCTAATGCTTTGAGAATGACAGAGATAATTTGCATAAAGTAGTAGTTTGTGGTAAGTGTTCCCCTGATCTGAGCTTTAGCAGAGGAGCATCTCAATTCTAGTGATGGAAATCAAGTTGGTGGCAGTGGGGGTTCTCAGAGAAATCTGCACTTAGTGCCATTCAACAGACTTAGAACTGTGCTCAACTGTTTCCAGCTCCATGAAAAAAATGGGTGTTTGGCCACAAGTCACTTGTTAGTACTTCAGTTGGAATTGTATCACTTTTTTTGCTAAAACTTTGATTTTTGCCATGTAATATTATTTATGTCTATTTACACTTCAATGGAGTTGTTATCAATGACTTCCAATATATGTGACAGATGGCTCATGTATAACTAGACTAGTTTTAGAGGAAATTAAAATGGTGTTTTATTCTGGACTGCTAACAGAAAAAAAATGTTTAATTTATCTATCCTGTAATTCATTAAAATAGGGGCCTGCCAGAGATGAAACTAGGACAAATTTAGAATTGTTGCAGAATATTTTAATATTATTACTCTGCTGAAGATGTAAAAATTGGAAGAGCCCATTAAAACTAGTATTTGAGATTTCCACCCTACCCCTTTTGGTTTCCAGGCACCATATTATGTCGGTGGAGGTGGTGTTGGTCCTTTTCCTGTGTCTTCCAGAGGACACTATGAACACTACCATGCTATTTTTGACCAGATGCAACAACAAAAGGAAAACGTTAGAGTAGCTGAAGAGAGGGAAGCCAGATTGAGGGTGAGACTACAAGACCGAGGAGTTGTTGAAAGGTACGACTACCTTCCATTAGACGTTACACGTGCTCTGCTTTAGATTAAAGTAATGAAAGTTACTGTACATATTTATCTACAGAGGAATTCCACCTGGAACACGTCCAGGAGTTCCTAAGGGACCTGCAGGTCATCACCATTTACCCGATGTTGGTGCAGTTAGGAAAAAAGTGAAAAGATTGAAGGAGGTGTCTAAACAATCCAGTGCAAACAGGTTGGACTATGATAACCCATGAATCTGTCCCTACATGTTAGATTCTTTTTCTGTGTCTGGTTTCATTTCGTAGTTGGGCATGTCTCAAAATCACTTCAATCCATTGGTATTGTGCTGTCTGTTTGTGTGTTAGTCCCTCACAGACCACAATTCTTTTAGAGCCAATGGAGACCTTGGCTTCTCCAATAATGGAAAAAATAGTTTACTAAGAAAATACACCTAAAGTAGATTTCAGACAAAATTCTTGGCTTAATGTGGTTGCAGTTAACAACATGAGCCTTCTCCTTTGCTTTGTTCATCGTTCCACTTTTTGTTACCTGACAAGATGCTTCCTTCTCCCATTGTCTTATTCTTCCTGCCTTTCTGCACCTCAGTGTTTGACTTGGTAGTATTGGAACGTGTCTAGAATGATCCCAAAATAGTTAGCTCCTGTTTATCAATCAGTGGAAAACTTCTAGGAGCTTTCTTAATTGAGAAGTGAATGCAAGGTGTTATAATGGTGTGCAACTTCTAATTCACTATTCAAATAGCGAATTAGAAGATCTAATTCTAATTACTGTAAACAGAATACTTTTATATATAAAAGGATTGTAAACAAGTACTGATTTTTTTTTTTTATGTTTTCACTCTTTCAAATAGCTTCTTCAAAATTTCTTTGCTCTCCTTCTCATCTGGTAATATTGCCCAAAGAACTGTGTTCCCGGTTGTGACTAGTAAATGGGAAAATACCATTTTTCTGGAAGTTCAGTACTGTGAACATTACTAGTTGACTTTCCTAGAGGGACACATTTTCTCCTTCATTATTTAAACTTCTGCAGAGCCAATGATCTGTTCCATAGAGGAAGAAATAAATGGAGTTAATGTGAAGAAAAGGAAGTGGCCAAAGAAACCATTTGTTCTTGTAAATTCAATTAATTCAATTTTATGTTCCAATATAATATGTATTTGCAATTACAGATTTTTTACTCTTATTACTCTTTTAAAATTTGCAGTGATACGTAAGACATTGTGCTTAGCACTGATATTACAATTCTGATAGCTCCGAGGTATATTTTATATTCTTTATAGTATGTTGGGCTGTTGTGCGGTAATTAAAATTCTTCCTGGTACAACCCAGTACTGGAAGATATATTTTGCCAGCTGTATTTTAATGTATTTCCTCCTCTATTTGTTCTCAGTGCTTTGCACAAAGTGCACAATCCCCAAATCTTGCCTAGATTAGGAAACAGCTAGACTTGTACATTTGAAAATATTAGATGATACTTGTCTACACCTGGATAAACTCTTTTAAATGTATTAAAATTGGGAGAAGCTATAGCAGAGTGCTGCAAATTATAAATAACATGGAGATTGGAAAGAGAAACCAATTCAGTATTTCTCAAGTACATGAATTTGGAAACACTAAATGCAAACACTGTCCAGAAGTTTCAACATAGGTAAAGATTGGATTATTTTCTGTTTATAAACTGGATTACTGTTAGCCTTTAATTGAGGTGCTGTTTCTTAGCATCTTAAATGTATGTTAGGAATTTTTATTTTATCTAGAAGCAATTTTATTACCATAGGCAGCCTAGCAGTATTTCCATCCTGTACTTTATTCTTTCACCTGGAGGAAAAATAAGTGTTCATGAGGTTTTGCTCAACGAAAGAATTTAAATAACAAGAATTTTGCTAAAGATAGTCAATTTAGAGCATATATGGAAGAAGTTGAGGAATCTTCAAGTTGAAGTGTTTCTGGTTATACTGCCACTAATGTAAAGTTAAATATATTCAGTATCAACAATCTTTAAAGATCGTCTTGAGCAGAAGTGCAGCCCAGAAGAAATCTATTTGAAATGTTTTGCCAAAATGAGTCACTCACCTTTTGAGTAAGAAAAAACATGTTCATAAAATGTTGAAGTAAGATGTTCATGTGAGTTTGATTTGAGACAAACAGGGCTGTCTTGGTTTGGGTTTTCTTGGAAAGCTCCTCTCCTCCAACACTGTTAAGCTGATGATGTGTGACAAACTTTAGCTGCATGACAGGGGTTTGCACAAATTTCACTCTCCACCAATTGAGCTCATATGTAGTTAAAGAGTAGAGTAAAAATCTTGTAGTGAATCAGGTACGGGTACACAAAGATTGGCAAGTGTTTGTTTCTTTACCAGTAACACCCGTGAGGATTGTCTTGCCTTTTCAGAGCAGCTATAGTGTTTGGTTTATTGTATCAAAATGGTTTTATCTGTCTTCCCTTTAATGAATTGTAGCATATGGAAAAAATTTCATTTCCTTGTTACTTGGGGGGTGAAGGGACAAAAAAATAAAATGCAAGGATTTTAATTATTGTGCTAATTATTTATGAATTACTAGAGCTTCCTGTATTGCAAAATTATTCTTTCTTTAACTGCCTCAGCCTATGGATTATTGCTATCAGCATATTTCAGTTTCTTCCTGACTGTTGCCAAACCCCCAAGGCTCCTCAGTTAAAGGAGGCTCAGGGAACCTTGGAAAGGCCTCATCATTCTACCATTTGTAGAATTTCTTACACCACTTCTCAGTGTTTTGGGATTTTTTAATACAAAACTTGTTTGAGTCTACTTCTCACAGATTTGTCAGAAACTGGTTCATCTACAAAAGGATCTTACAAATGTACTCATAGAGTTGCAGGGAGCTCGGTTATGGTAACCTAAATGTGGCCTTCTTGTCTTCCCAAGCAGGTCCCTGACTTGGGGTGAAACTTCTCAAAAAACAATCATCTTGTTATGGCTAATTCTAGAGTAGGAAAATTCCTCCACACTTTGAAAACAAACAAAAAAAATCCCCTAAGATTTCCTAAAAGGAATTGCCAGAACAGTCTGAGAATGGTAGCACTGTACTAATTCCCTCAGTGGTAGAAGCTCTTACTGCAAATGTAGAACAGTCTTGAAAGGCTGTCACAGTATTGACCTTACTGATTGGCTCGTGTGATGAGTTCTTGCTCATCTCTGAAGGGAAATCTTGAAGGAGTCTTCCAATGATACCAAGATTGTGTTTTGACATTTGTTTTTGTTTTGATGACAAGGATCTGGAAGGACAATAATACAGTGTTTTGGATTTATTTTTTTAATAGTTCTTCTCACTTACTAAACCTATTTTCCTCCATTTTGTGGAAGTCTGACTTGTATTTTGACTGATGAAAGGCATTTTTTGAAGATGCCTTACTCATATAAAGTTACTTTTTCTTCCCCTGTGTTCTAGTTAGAATAAGTGCGGGGGGTAGAGTAGTGGGGGTGGTGGTGTTTAGAGTGTCATATTTCAGAGACTTTCATCTTGCTGTGTTGAAATTACTCAGGCAAAAAGGATGGA
>VYZT01008967.1:0-12034 GCA_013400735.1 Pomatostomus ruficeps | reverse complement strand
GCCAAAATCAAAACCACGACAATCAAATATACAAAATAGCTAGAACTTGTGTATTAAACAAAGGAGAAAGCCTGAAGTTCTTGCTGTAGTAAAGACAGGGACTAGCCAAAGTCTTCAGAAAAGCAAAAAGATTTTCTTAGTTTTCTAGGTTTAATTTTTAACTCTTAGTTACATGGAAGAACTAAGAGTAACAATTGCTGAAAATTTGGTCTAACTTTGTAAAACAAGTAACCCAAAAACCTCAAAGTTCTTCAACTTCACCAATAAAAAAAAATAAGGTGAAGAAATAAAGATAGCACCCTGTGAAACTAGAGATTTGAAGAAGTCTAGGCAGAACCCTTAAACCGGATTTTCATTCTTCATCTAGGGCAACAGAATGTATAATTGGAGATAAACTAAACCATGATGGAGGAAAGACAAGAATATGAAAACTGCTTCTAGGGTGCAAGTGAAACTCGAATGTTTTCAAACCAGGTTATCTAAACTTTTCCCTTGAATAATGAAGGAAGTTGTTAGGGTTGTTCACCACAACAATAAAGGCCTGAAGGCCCCGGAAGATACCAAAGACAAACAGGGATCTTGATGGAGAGCTTCCAGGACCAAGGAGCCCCCCCTAGGGATGGAAGAAGCAGTGGTCTAGTCCAGGACCTTAGAGGTCTGCCCCCAAGTTCCCCTTTAGTTGCTCAGTTGTCACTTACTGATTTGTTGACCCCCTCTGGACTCCTCCCTCTCTCCCTAGTTATTGGACTGTTAGCCCTGGACCCTCCCCAACTACTCCCCTGGACCCTCACCTGACTGGTTCTGCACCTCCAGGTAAAAGCTGCTGTCAAGGGCAGCTCTGCGCTCTTGGTCCCTGAGCTCCCGCTGTGTTAATAAACCGCACAGCCTGCTCACACCTTGAGTCCCTCCTCTTTCCTTTGGATCGCTGCGCTTTTCAACTAATCCCTTACCTTTCACCAAAGCCAGCACCCACCGGTGGGGTCGCCCGTGACCCTCCTGGTGCCACCACCCCCCAAAGGACGGTCTGGGGCACTGGGGTCGCACCGGCTTTGGGTCGCCTGTGATCCAGGTAGGCGCTCCAACAAAGCCAGGAAGTGACAGGAAGTGTCCCATTTTTCTTCACTACCTGTGTAGCAAGTTTCATTGTAAGTGGTAGAATTTAAAAAAGCCACAACCCACCCCTCACGGATTAAGCAAAGATGATACATCAGAAAATAATTAGAAACAGTTATTTGAGAATATATTTTGTAAAGGCTTTAAAGTGGATAAAGAGGAAATTGCATTGGCCTGCTCCAAAAAGAAAATTATCAGTTTGGAGGAAAGTTACAGAGATTCAGAGATCAGTCTTTGGACCAATATAATTTAATATTTCCATTAAAATCTTTGGCGGAAGAGAGCTAATGAGGCCTGCTGATAAAACAATGTTGTTCAGCATCATCAAAAAGAGGGATGAAAAACTGGGTCACCTTGTGGAATAGCCTGCAAGGTATGAGATGAAATTTAATAGTACAGCTGCTTAGTCCTATCCTTAGGGAGTGGTAATAAGAAAATTCAGTATTAACTGGAAACTATTTAGTTGGAAATGACAAAAGATTAGGGGAATTAAGTGTAACAGTTGATAACAGAAAAAGTACAAGTCAGGAGTTATGAAAAAATGATGTTTCCAAGAAAAGGGACAATGAGATCCTAGGATTCCTTGCTAGCATGCTATATTCTTTTTCAGTAGGAGTGTTTCTAATACAGTGTTTAGGAAAAAGGATACAGGCGAGGATCTACATGCAGCCTGTTGTGAGCAAAAATGAAATAAACTGTGGTTTGTTTGGCATAGCAAAGTGAAAGCATGACCTCTAGAAAAGGAAAAGGACTGGTTTAGCTATATAACAATACTGATAAAATACCAAATTAAGTAACTACATTAAAGTTTAGAAAACTTGGAAAAATGTTCAACTATCAGAAATAGTGGGAAGTTCAGAAAAAAATCCAGTAAGGGTAGTGGAATTTGACAGGCTAAGTACTTCTGAGACACTCTGATGAGCTTGTCATCAAGCAGAAAGTATAAAAAGCTTTCTAAATGTGATGAAACACCACAAGCCATTTTTTTCAGCCTTTGCATCTATTAACTAATTTGAGCTCTATTGAACACCTAAATATTGTCCTTAGAGTTTTCACTGCTGTTTTTTCTGTGTTTACTTATATTCTTTAATGGTCATTTACTTATTAGCTTCTTTGGTGCTTGTGGATGGATTACTTTGATTGCCCCTAAAAACTAAATCCAAAAAGTTGGCACACAAACCAAATGGGCTGGGCTACTTTTATGACTGCTCTTGAATTCCTCTTTGTCTTTTCAATTTTTCCTATTTCCCTGCTTCTTCTTTTTCAGTGAGACTCTTCTCACTTTTCCTTACACTGATCCTGTTGCTGTGCTGACACATTAACACTTCAATTTTCCTCACCTCTTCCTAACAAATCAGGAGTGAAATTGTTAAAGCCTCGGGTTTTGCAGGTTTCATGCTGAAGGGAAGCCAGGCACCTTACGCCTTAAAACAGTGTTTTTTCAGCCTGTTCATAGTCATAATCAGTCTATGCCAGTTCATACCTGGTTTAGATCAAAAGTTAAGTTTTTAAATGGGAGCATTAGGAATTTTATTCTGCAAACAATCCTTCTGTTTTCAAAAAACTTCATGATGTGCATCAAGTCTGTATGAACTTGTAGCAGTCTTTCTGACAATAGTAGTTTGACATTCATAAGCCTACACTGCATGATAGCCCTAGATCATTCCTAGATAAGCCAAAGGGAACAAGGTTTCCAAAAATCACTTCAGCTTTATATAAATCCATGAGAGATGGGATCTTGACCCTTGTGGAAGTGGCATTCAGAACCTGAGGAGTCTCAAAATGGTAGCCATTTTACTATATGAATAGTCCTAACAGATATCCCTATTTTCCCATAAGGCATTTTTAAAATTAATGTCCTTTAGACTGAGCATAATTCTTAGCTTGTGGTTTTTTTTTGGATTGCAGTACCAGTCCAAGATCATTGAAATACCTGGCAGAATACTGTTTTGATTCAGAGAGATAGGGCTACAGTGATTGAAAAGAATTGAGTAGTGTTGTCTGTCTACCTTGACATGCTGAGCTAATAAAAAACAAAATATGGACAAACAGATTAAAGGGAGTTAAGTGCTACATGCCAATTGAGAGCACAAAAGATTTATACTGGCCATCCACAACCAATTAGTTTGGTGGAAGACATGTAATTTTCATTCATATGGACAAAAATATATCTCCGTCAAAAAGTTGTGGTTCTTCCATATTTTCCAGCATAATTCTGGAAGCCATAAAAATGCTGACAAAGCTTAGCAGAATCACAGAATTAACTAGGTTAGAAAAGACCTTTGAGATCATCAAGTCCAACCTGTAACCTAACACTACCTTTTCAAGTAAACTATGGCACTGGGGCTTGGTGCTGAAAGCAATGATTTAGAGAAATAATCAGCATTTAGAAAGAGGAAATTAAAAACTAAAATAAATTGTTTTTCTACTTTCTTATTATATACTACTGTATCTCAGATATATGTGGCCATGATCACATTTAAATTTGGGTGATTTTAATATTTTTTATGCCTTAGCCATATGCAGGGATTTTTATCCTAGAAAGAGTACTTATATCTATTTTATATTTTTCACAAGCACTTCCTAGAGAGATTTTCTTAACAAAACACTGGCTTTAAGTTTATAAATCTTTACTGACATGCCATACTAAGTTCTGTAAGTTCATGTCCTCTAGGCAATGAATTTGATAGTGAGACTAATCCTGAATGACAGCACATTCTAGTGCTATTCAGAATTTTGAATCAGGATAGTATGTTGACACACACTTGAGACCGTTAAATGATTCAGAATTCTCCTGGCATGAATGCCATTTATTCTGAAAATCTAGGTAGTTTCTGAGAATCTCACTTTCTGGCCTAATATACCACCTTAAGATTCCAAGGAAGCCCCTCCTTCATACTGATATTTGCAAGGCTTCCTCTTGTTGCAGGTCAGCCTGTATTAACTGCAGCTCTGAGCATCATCTGAAGTGAATGGGAATTTTGCTATGGGTTTCTGTTGTCAAAATACAGAACAAAATACAGAGAAGAAAACTCCAGAAATGTCTTACTCTGATGCATGTCCTCCTAGTGGTTTTTGATTTAAAGGGGGCAGTTTTTCCAGAGCTTAGATCTTTCTGGGAGTTGCAGAAGTGAAACCTAGGTTGTTTTTGAGTTTGTAGAAGTGTGCTCAGCCTCAGTAGTACTTTCTAACTCAATGGAGTTTTAGAATAAACCTTTCTTATGAGTGAAGTTAGTGCAGGTTTTTCTATTTTTAATAAACCATATGGTTGAATAGCATATTCTCGCAAGTTGCACAGCTGTTTATGATAATGTTACCAAAAATTTGGTAAAATAAAAACCTCCTTAACACCAGTGTAGCATTAAGAAGCAGACATTCTTTATTTGACCGGATGCACAGGGGGACAGCTCCTCCCAAAGCTGTGCATGCTGAGTACAAGGGAGTTTCTGTCTGTGAACTGTATTTTGCATACATATTCATTGATTGTCCTGGTCTAAACATTCATATGATAATCTTTTCCCTGAAATCATTAACATATTTCCCCTCCCCTTTCTACATGAGTTCTTCTATTCTGGGGGTGTCTCTAATGGTCCCCGGTGGTCGTGGACCCCAATGCTCCAGGTGACCTGGCTGAGCTGGCAGGACATTGAAGCTGGTGAGTGTCCAGGTCTCCTTCTTTCACAACAGGCATTGTGCAGTTCCCATAGGGCAGTAGTTTTGGAGAACAAGCATTGTGTTAGATCACCAGGTGTAGGCCATTTATCACCTGGTAAAAATAATGTACTGATAGCTAACTAGCTATTTAGAAAAAATATTCTGTTACTGGTTTCTAGAAAATATATTCCAAAATACATTCCTTATTTTAGTTGGTGTTCTTTCAATAGAAAGACTAGTAGGAAAACGTCTGGGTTGGAGGTTTTTTTGACGAGAAGAAATATAAATAAATGTTTTGTTTTGTTTGGAAATTGAGCTTCTCCTGAATCAAGATTCATAAAACATTTGAAGACATTGTTTAAGTTGTTCAGGCTGCAAAAACAATAACTCTAAAAATATGTTGGGTTTTTTTCCCCCCTCTTTCTTTCTTGTCTTTAAACAGAAACTTGATGTGCTGGCTTCTCTAGAGAAGCGGCAAGACCTGCTTTTTACTTTTCAGTGATTTTTTTTCCCCCTGAAATCTATTGGAATTCTTCTTGGCTTTTTGCAGGCCTTCATTATGTTGTTGGGAAAGTGAAATTACCTTTCTTTAAACTGATTGACATCTTGTTCCAAAATAAGAACGGATTAGTGCTATTTGCATTGGTTCATATGAAGATCAATTACACAAGATTACTATTATTAGTACCTAGTACTTGGAAAATGCGGTCACAAAAGTGAACCTAATCAATTCATGAAGAAAGAAATAGGCAACAAATATTTCAGCTTCAAGAGTGGTACATCAAATTTAACAGCTGCATTTGGACAAGGAAGACATACAACGGTGTGGCATCCTGCTGCAATTTTATCTGATCTGATGGCTATTAACTAAATCTGTGAAAGCTTCTTGACTTTTTTGTCCTTTAGTATTCATGAAAATTAATTTTAAAAGGGAGCAGAAAAAAAAGTTAGTTTGGGTTCTTACTGAAGGGGAATAATTGAATAATTATAGCTGGTAATGTGGTTTGGGCATTGCATGTCTTTTTTTCACTAGTTTCTTATCTTTCAGTAGAGAGTGAAGATATATTTAGAAATAAATGCATCTTTCAACTTAAAAGTATTAATCTCAATGTTCTTTCAGTCTTGATTCAAAAGGAAAAATATGGTTAGATATTGACTGAAATTTTGTGATACAATATGCATACATGTTTATTAATTTTACATTGCCTTGTCTGAAGATGACGTAGGAGAATATCCTTAGCCGGTAAATTTTAGTTTTCCTTCAAGACTTCAGCGTCTGTGAATGTTTGAGGGAAAGAAGTCAGGTGGAATGTAGGACTTTGACTTGAGCTTTAAGCTTGTGCTCTGTGAGGCTTCCTGCATTTTTACCTCCTGTCCAGGGTTACTGTTCATAGGTTTCTTAAACAAAAGGTTTGGTTCTCTTCTCCTTAATAAGGCCATGTAGCCACTGGTTTTTGTTTTATTTTTTTTTAATTTGTGCTTTGCTCCTTTCTTGTTTAGGAGGGGGTAGTAAACAGCAGATCAACTGAAGGGACTGGCAGATGATTTTAAATATTCCTGAAAGAAAAGAATTATACTTTTTCAGTAGAGCTTTTGCAGTTTTGAACAAATCTGTTAATTAACACAGCATATGAGAAGGAATCTATAAAATCAAACCATGAAGAGTTCAGCTTTGTTGAATAGAAGAAAAGCTTTGCTATTTGAAGCTGAATGGCATCCTGATTATAAAATTAGTGGCCACATTAAACATTTCCTATTATGCCTCTGCCTTTTCAAAAATCCAGTTCTTAAAGAGGCTTGCCAATGTTCAGAAATAAATTTTATGCATGTGAATAAATCTCTAAAAGGCATATTGAAAATAGAATTGTAATTAGGTTTTAAATTTTGGTGGAGAGTAAAGTCTTTCACAAGCGTTGCAGCTACATCTTTAATAACACTCAAAATCGTGCATTGGTCAATTCGTATTTCTGATTGGCACTTTATGCCATGCACATATTATACGTTTACATTATGTATTACTGTTATGAATGAAGAGGGTTGTTTAAAACTAGTCTCTGTCCCTTGTCCAGGCCTTTGGCAGTAGACAGTAGCTTCTTGAGGCTGCCAGCATCCCAAAATCCACTCTCATTGCAAGTTCTTAATAATGATCTGTCAGGGCTATTATAACATGAATTATTTATTGAATAGACCAAGAAAAACAGACATAAGACTTAAGCCAGACCTCTTACTACACAGGATAAACAAAGGAAACACTACTAGTAGATAAACAATACAGCACGAGTGAAAGTGCCTATATTACAGCTAGAGAAGAGATTGTATAGATTAGGATTCAATGTATTTTACTATCCAGTTGTTGGTGGGGCCTCCTATGCATCCGAGCTTCATAGGAGAAGCTTCCAGGGAGTGTAGGAAACTTCTATCTCCCTGATAATTTGCCTTAGCTTTTATAGTTGTAGAAAGCAGTGTCTCTCAGTCAATGATTCCTGGCTTATCTGTTTGCATCTTACTCTNAACTGTAGCAAAATGGCAGAAGCGAAGAGGCGGAGGGACCCTCTCTGGTAGCAAACACTCAGTTTATTGTAACCTGCCGCGCAGGGGATACAAGGTACTTGAATACGGGAGCTGGGGACGCGGGCTCCGGCTGCCGGGGAGAGAGAGCGCCGAAGCAGCTGTTACACGGGATTATAAAGGAAGCAGGTGTGGGGGGGGCGTCCAGGGAATAAACCAATGGGGAACATACACGTAGGACAGGGGGCCAATAATTTTGAACTGGGAATGAATACATTAACATCAACCAATGAGAACGACAGAAAGACAGAACTTTCTAGTAACATATGAATATTAAACCGACTTTATGAATATGTAACTAAACATGAGGGGAAAGGGGTGTAACCCATAACTTGACTGACAGCAACCAAAGGCGGGAAAACTAGGGGAGATCGGGGATTTCCCCAGCCTCACTTTCACTCTCCTCTTCTGGCTGCTGTGGGGATCAGCCTTGGTGGCTGCATCACCGCCACATCAGACTACTTACAGTGGCACAATGTTAATAACCTTCTCCCAGCAGATAACTGGTTTAAGTGGGAAAAATCCAAGGAAAAATAAATGGACAGCGGGAATCACTGACAGATAAAAATGGGGAAAACATGATTGCTCTTGCACTTGCATCATGTTTAAAAGCTGTGTGTGATTGGTGAAAAGGCATGATAAGAGGATATGACAAATTAAAACAAGAGCTCAAAGAATCCAAGGAAAAACAAAACCCTTGGAAGAGAAATTGGAATTAACACCATTAAAAAACCCAAACTCTGTGGATGTTAAAGAAATTCCAGAGTTAACAGCATCACCCAAAGATTATGATCTTCAGAAAAACTCTGATGAAGTTGGTAATGCAAATGTTGAATTGGATTCTGACACAAGCACAGAAACCCTATCTTTTAAGAAGAGAGAAATTCCAGAACCTAAATTAAAATCTGTAATTAAAACTGAACTTTCCGAAGGACCCCGAGGGGTCAGATGAGAAATATAGTAAAAGCATTTCCCTGTCATTTCCTGCTATCAGCAAATCTCCAAGAAAAGTATGGACAATAGGCAGGAGAAACAGAAACTGAATATCTGTGGAGAATCTGTTTCACCAGGAAAAATGAAATTTTATTGGATGATATATAAAGTTTTGGATGCTGAGCTGTAAATCTCCTGTTACATCATGAAACAGATCCTCCTGATCTAATAATTACACACTGGGCAAGAAGAGATTGTTTAGTGGGAAAACACAACGAAGTTTGGGGAGATGTGATGCCTAGTGATGCCTTACATGACCCACAAACCCTCTCCAACAAAAATGCACCATGGAAAACCACCTTAGCTTTTGAGTATGGAGGTGGGGGGAAGGCAGGGAGAAAAGTGGTAATTCAAATGCCTCAGAGAAAGAAAAAAACCCAACACTCTGTTACAGCAGGGAGAGGAAACGAACCCTAAGGGCTGGGCAATACTTCAACCAGCCTTCCCTGGCACAAATTCCTGTACTTCAATAGCTTTTGATCGCTCCTATTACTTAGCTGTAAGAGCAGAGAAAAAATGTTTGAAAATTTGTAAAATTTGTAAAAAACCCTAAAACTTAAAATCTCTTTGAGCACTCCTACAGGAGCCAAAAAACTAAACTTAAGTTTTTAGAATCCTAATGCAAAACCTTTTCATTACAACTGTCCCAAATGAACTTGTGACCCACATAAGTGGGTCACAAGTTTGCACATTAGCTGTTTCCCTCTGGGGGCAAAATTCCTGGGGGCTTGGAACCAGGGAGTCAGGCTGTAATTACAAAAGCAGATATCATATTTACTCCCCACTACTAAAAACAAATATTCCAAAGAATCATAAATACTTTGGGATACTGGAAAAATCATGTTCCTAGATTTTTCTGTAATAACCACAAAGAAAGTTCACTCAGATACTTGACAGAGTGTTGAAACACATCTGAATACCTGTTATTTTCATGTTATCTCTTTTGCTTGCGTTGCCAGAATTTGTGTGTGTGGGTGTGTAACTAATAATTCATAGGCATAAAAACTTCTCTCTTGAGTGCTCTACTAAGCATCCCTTTCTTTACTTCTGTGTGTGTGTACATGGCTGCCTGGGGAAGAAAAGCTGGTATTCCAAGCAGCCAAGAGTGCAGCTTCAGAGGTAGACAATAAAAACTCCTCTTATTGGAGGGAGAGATTAGACCAGTTACCTCTGTCCCTCAACCCCCCAAGCTGTACCTGCTTGCAAAGATGAAATTTACATACCAACAGGCAAAGCCAATACTAGTGATATCTCTCCCTGCAGAGTTGATTAATGAATATCCCCACATTTACTTATGGAAATTAAGGGCAGTAACTCTAAATATTGAAACAGGAGTGCAAATGGTAAAAGAAAGACTAAGAAACGTACTGATGGAAGAATTAAAATCTGCAATAGTGGTAATAAAAGGAAGGACAAGGACAAGGTATGATTGAATGTTTATACAGTTTGGGGTTGGTGCCACATGGTGATTATGTCAGTGGAAGTGTTAGATTGGCAAGTTAATGAAAAAAAGAAGTTTAACAGGAAGAAGCTGAAATCGTTGTCTTTGTAGACTCAATCAAAACTTATTTTTACAACACATCGCAAAAACTAACCATTGACCAAGAAGATGTGTATACAGTGTTCCCAGTACCAGTTGAAGCTTAATTAAAGCCATTCAGACCTGGCACCATCCTTTATATATCAAAAAATCACAAAATGCTCTGGTCAGTTTAACAGATAGGTTATGTTGAACCTCAGTATCTACTGTTTCAAAACTCAGTAACCGATTTTCCAGTCTCCCTATCCCAAACTCTATGCAGAGTGACACATTGGATTGCACTCCACCAGTGTGCTAACACAAGATTGGGCCAGGAAAGAAAATATCAAATGGTTTTTCCACACACCTTGTTATCCCCAGACAAGTAGGATTGTAGAATGTGCCAAACCACACAAGCCTGGATGGGATAAGAAGTTACCGTCTGTGCTGTACCAAAATAAACAACCAATATGGGCCGATGAGTGGCCCAGTTACATGAGCTTTCCTGAACCCTATGTCTTTTGAAACAACTCCAAATAACAAAATTGATATTTTTCAGAACAACTTAACGTTGAGCCAAACAGACATATTTAAACTACCCCAGATTGGGGTTGTACCTATGACTGACAGGCACGCCAAGGTGTGGCTATTGATTCTAATGACCGCCAACCCAGGATCAGCTCCCAGTGAGGTATTCCCCACATACTAAACTGTTCTTGGTTCTGTACAAGTTTGGTTTTACTCTGAAAGAGAACCAGTTTCCCTGTGAAGCCTCACAAATCGCTCCTACTCTGCCCCTGTCTGGTAGCAGTGAGCGAAACGCTGAGTTTGCAACTAGAGGCCAGAGGTAGAAATGCTGCTCTAACCCTCTGTGAGAAAAACATATCTATTATTGTTTAAGTTCTGTTGTCTCCGTTTCTCTAATAACCTTGAACATTTAAGTATACCCTCACTAGACAACAGTCAGGTGTGTGTCCGGACACGAGATAAAGAATCATTCCTGCAGCATGTTCACTACCTGCACAGGTGTGAAAACTACTAAGATTCCTGGACTCCTATAAGTGAACACATCCAACTCCAGGCACAGAGAAGCCAAAACCATATTGGACTGCACAGAAACTAATGAATCTGCTGTAACCAAAATGTTAATTATAGTATTGTTTACATTTTTATGCTTACAAATCAATGCTTGTAATAATGCAGCATGGCTAATCACCCATCCCAACAAACAATGTTGTTGTTTTTCCTAAATACTAGTAACAAAGTGCAAAAATTGCTAGTTTGTTCTCAAGTTCTCTCTAAATTTCATGAAAGTATTCAAATAGTGAGAACCCCACACCGAATATATTCTCTAAAAGTCTTACTCCAACTAAAGTGATACCCCTCCTGGAAGTAGAGATAATCCAAATTTTCATAAATTGACAAAGCCTGATATAATCAGTGCCTTGAAACAAAATTCACCAGCCTTTCAAAGGTAATTAAACAAAGTCAAATAACTTTGAATTTATTTTTGACTTCCACAATTATCAACAGCAGCTGCTGTACATACATAGATCAGACCCTGAAAATACAGACTGATCTGGAAAAAACTGGAATCTTTCATGAAATGCAAAGGAATTAAGGAAAAAATTCGATTGGATAACCCCATGAATTCCAAATCTAAATGCAATCATAAGAAAACTGATTAGCATAATAATCCTAATTCTAACATTTATGTTTGATACAATAATTCTATTCCAAATTTTTAAAATTGGATTTAACAAATGTGTAAATCTGACAATAGCCATTTTCCTGAAAGATCTCAGCAAAGTGCACAACTATTCCACTTCAACTTGGTTACATAGCATTAAAACCTCATTTATACTATTGAAATGCCAAATTATTTGATAATTTCAGTTGTTTTGATTATGCTTTGTAGTTTTCTACAAATATTACTTTAGAATGCTTGTGTCTTCACTCTGATTGTCACAGTGGGTAAGAACGATTTAATTTCATATAATTACCTCTTCCTGCCTCTTCAAGGTAAAACATAAAATTAATCCTAAGTAAATAAAAACTATTGAATTTCATTATGTCTTTAATTCCCCAAGACAAACCATTATGTAATACATATGTGTTTAAATTATTGTAAAATTGTGTAACACTTGGTATGTTAAACAAGAAGATGTGAAATACTGAACTTCACTG
>VYZT01008965.1:2295-60215 GCA_013400735.1 Pomatostomus ruficeps | reverse complement strand
GGGAGGGGGACGCGGCTTCCCGAAACTGCTTCCCGCCCTCCCTCTGGCAAAGGCGCGTTTCACAGTTGCCTGGTGCCGCTCCTCAGCCTACGGGCACCCCGGCACGTTCCTCCGCAACTCCTTCAGCCCCTGGCATCCCCGCTCCTTAGCGGGGTTTTTACAACTTCTCTAGCACCCGCTTAAAAAGTCCCCGCCGATCATCTGTCCTCCCCAAATTAGCCGAATGTATACCTTGGGAAATGAGCGTAGACGGTTCCTGTTCTAAATTTCCCTGGGGTTTCCACTTCCAGCACGGGCACTGCAACTAATTACTATAATTTTAGATAAAGAAGGAGTATAATTTTAGGCGAGGAGGCGTTCTGGCTGTTAACAATGGGCAGCCGAGTTGCGGGATGTTAAGTTTTCGTGCCAACATGATACTTGAAGGGGATGGGGATTTTTTTTTTTTTTGTTTGGTTGGTTTTGGTTTGCTGTGGGGGGGTTTTTTGTGAGAAAGGGGTCACATACAGCTAAAAATGACATTTTAGAATATGGATATTGCTTAGAAATTACATGGTCCTGGCTGGCCGCAGCGAACCCACGTGGATACACATTAACTGTACTTAAAACTTTTAAAGTTTCTGTGAAAACTTAGTAAGTCAGTGGAATTATTCATGGGCCTAGAGCTGGCTAAAATAGCATCACGCTTTCTTTTGTAGCTCAGCACCAGAGAGAAGCACCTTGCAAAATGGCACTCCCCATTCACAGCATCGAGCACAGCTTCCCTTTGAGTGTTTTTCATCCTCAGGCAGTGTTCTTAAGGGGCTTGGCTGGAGTTTATAATCAAAACTGGGATGCTGTAGGCATCAGCGATCCACATGAGAGATGGGAGTAGTCTCCAACTTAGTCTCATCTGGAATCTGCCGAAGAACATGAACGATTCTGATTTTTCTAAAGCGAAGCACGTGGTGTGCCCTGCTGCTACAGGCAGGGTGCACAGGGATGCCTGCAGTAAATCTGTACAAGCTGTTTACATTCCAACAGGTGTTTTCCAGTTGCTTGTAGATTCCTCATCATTTCGCATTTCAGACTGAACTTCTCTACAGGCAAGATGCGCTTTTCTTAAAAAGTGTGAATGGAAAAAGATCAATAATTCCTGAAGGAAAAAGCAAACCAGCACGTTTGCTGAGATAAAAGATGTGTTGAAACATCTTTGGTTGTTTTCAAACAGGTGTAGTCCCTCTATTAGTACAGTTAAAATGGAATTCAGCAAGGAGACAATCCCTAGGCAGTTGATCTGTTTTTAAGTGTTTTCTTTGGAGCTATTCAATGTTATTTAAAAATATTTTTCACATGGAAGTTTCTTTTTATTCAGCATTGCTTTAAAAAAAATACACATCCACCCCAATCAGTGTCCTGATGTTCCTCTGACCTGATACATTATGAATTTAACTGTTTTGCTGTACTAGCTAAAAGTTATTATTAAAAAGTAACTCCCTGTTACACTAAATAATGGATATGTGCAGCAGCCCACAGTGCTGTTCTCCCTCAGCACACTGATCTGACACCCCACAGCCTTCATGCATACTTGCAGGTGGAAGACAAAGTAGAAGCTCTCACTAGGGCCACAAATTCAGCCTCCAGCAATGTGTGGTTCCAGAAAATTCAGATGGAACTATAATACTTGGCATCAGCTCAGGGCCTTCCTCACCATAGTTACCTATCTATAGGATACAACCCATGAAGGTTTGTATGGGCTGAACTAAGACTCCTAAAAGGTAAATACAAAGCTATTTTTTCCTCTCCCTCCCCTAATCACTTTTCCTGATAACTCAAAATTTCAAGTGAAATCCTGGTTCCTTGCCCTTTTGTAACTTAGCTGGCCAGGAGTCTGATCCAGAGTTTCCTGAGACAATGTTGATGTTCATATTATCTCATCTGTTTAGCACTGGGAGCAGTACAATCCCTTATGCGTCACTATTGTTAGCTACTCCTGGGTTTTTTGTTGGTTTTTTGGGGGGGGTTTTTTTGGGTTTTTTTTTTTTTATTATTTTAATCTACTCCAGCTTTTGCAAATAAATTTGGCATACATCACTTTTGCTAAACTTTTGACTCATGACAAAGGAAGGAAATATTTTCAATAGAAGGAAGCACCATTGTTTTGCATGTAACGTTGGATTTATATCTGCTTTGAAATTCTCATAAACCCCCTGTAAGGTCCTTTCTCATTTAACACACAATAACGTGAGCTGTCATTTGTATATATCCACGTAAGACGGATGCCCAGGCCCTGAGTAGATGTTCCAGATCTCTGAAGACCTTTGATCTCATGATTACAACATCTGAGCTGGCTTAATAGTTAATGTTGGGATGTTGTCTTTCCTTTTAGCCCAAGACAGAAAGCTGCATGACCGCAGTTAGCCCCACTTCACCTTCAAACGGCCGGTAAATTCCTATGCAATTAGCCAGATGGCTTCAAGCCACAGCCCAGCAGGGATTCTCTGTCCTTTGAAAAACAACATTACTCGTGGACTTAAACCTTCATCTCCTTCAGTCACTTGACAATCTTGATACCAGATGAGCAAATTCCCGGTGTTTGCCCTGCGGAATCAGAGGAATACCACACTACAACACAGTGTGATTTCACTGCTGATACCGTGACTCCACCTGAAGGAGTTCTCTAAGCGGTGGGATCATAAACAAATTCAGCTGAACAATAGGGAAACAAACAAACTCATTTTTACTCATGCTGTAGCAGCTGCTGGCTCTTTCGTCTCCTTGCCAAGTACTTCATCCATCCATCCCTCCCTCCCTCCCTCATCTCATTCTCCAGTACCAATCTTTTGTGGTCATTTCCTCTGCTGATAAGCAGAGTCAGCTTTTTAAGTTACCACCACGTGGAACGATTTACACCAGCACCTCAGTCAGAATGACCCATCTCGGCAACATCCCTGCAAACCCACTCTGCTGCATGAAGATTTTCACGCCGTTCAGCCCCCTGGATTTCCCTTGTAGAAATTTCCATAGAAACAGTGATTTCAACAGCTTTTCTGGGATGCCATGCTAGATTCAGCCATTAAACACTGCTCTCTTCATTTAGTACTGAGATCAGCACATCGCAGAATTTACTGGGTGACACACCATCAATTCAGAGCGTTTAGTGAGTCTCCTCAGAATAGCTACTAAGTAAAACTTTTGGTCGTTTGCACTGGAATCTGTTATTAATACGTGATAGCTTCACAGCAAGATACTGCTGAAATGCATGCACTCTGTATATGTTGTTTCTTTCCAAGCTGCCTAGCTACATTTGATAGCACAATAACACAGAGCTTTTACATCCCATTAACATCTGGGTGAGTGATGTGGATATATAAACTGCTTTTGTTTTTAACCGTGATGTCTGTACCAAGAAATGGTTAGAATATTTAATGCAGAAATTTGGCTTTCTCACTACAATGAACCTTCATGTCTGTAATATAAATTCAGCATTAGGAAGAACCCAAGAGAACAGCATCCTCCTGTAGTATTTACTCTGCTGTATAAATTTCCTATGCTGTTCCTTTTTAGACTATGCTGACTTTTCCTATGCTGACTTTTTTAGACACTGTAAATCATAGCATGTCTTTGCTACACTTACAGAGTGAACCTGAATTTTTCATTATATCACTAATGGCAGCAATAATGTTTTGTGAAATTATTATATAGGTACACGATCACAAGTGAATCATCCCAGCTCACCATCTTTTGTGTGTAACTACAGGCAAAAACACACAATAGGACAAACTCTGCTTGCATATCTACAGATAATCTAGGAGGTAACAAGTTGTTAAATCCTCTAGGGTTTTGGCTGTAGGGAAACTGTGGGCAGCACAAACACCTTCAGGGACTTAGAGTTCACAGCCTGGATTTTTGTGACTGTGCAATCCAGCTTCCCCAATAAAACAGGCCACATCACTTTGCCACACTACATGGATTAGTCTGAACTACAGCCTATATGTTACAAAAACAAACCACAGATTACTCTGGGTTGGAAGGGACCTCACCCTGCCCCTAATTTAATCTAACTTCACTGTCTAGTACTGCCAAGCCAGAGGGCAAGGCACTCTTAAGGCACTTCTCAAGAGGTAATGGCAAGCTGTGATCAAAGCACCCTTAACATCCTCTCTGAAGTTCAACAGACTGTTAGTTTGTTATATTCTTGGGCTAACATCAGAACTGGAGAGAGCATCCCAGGCCCAGCTGCTAAAAGCATGAAAGCAGAAGTATTACAGCATCATCATCCCTGCTTAATATTTGTTTATTCTTCCAGAAATCATGCAGTTAGTCCTCTTGAGGTAGCATCACATAGGGAGCTCCTCTTTGGTGGATATCCCACTGTCTCACCTACCTTATTAAGTATTCCCTCCATCTTTGTATTTTTTGCAGTACCTGTGATGACTGGTTGCTTCCTTGAAAGGTACCAACAAGTATTTAGTAGTATGCAAACAAGAAAAAAACCTAAGAAAGATCTTAATAAAAAGTGTGATTACAATTCCTCATTTAAAATTACATTTTGAGGCACCTTAAGCTAATGCTTTAACCAGGGACTGGATGGTCTTTGTATCATAAACCTGTATCCTTGATTCAGTGTTGTGTGGTCAAGTCACATGCTTCACGTGTCTGAATGCATTACCTTTAGTAACCACACTTAATATCTTTTTGATGCAATTACAAACCAATGTGACAGGATCTATTTGCTGCAAACCCATGTTGAGTGGCATTAATCACGTCACTTTTGTTTAATTCATTATTGAAGCAAACTCTGTGTCAGTGATTCTATTTTTTTGCCTGAGGTCCCTGTCAGTCCCTGTAATTACTCAGGTCATCCTACTTAGGGCCAGATCCAAAACAAGACTTCGGAAAATTTTTGGTACCTAACATTTAGAACTCAAAAACCCTCCTTCAGCAGCAGATTGAGACTGAAAGCACACATGTATTGTCAAAGTTGCCTAAAGGCTTACAGTTTTCCTTCTCTGCATACCCAGATGGTCCTGAGCACAGAGATGTCCTACAAACTCCCAAGACTTACATACATTTGGGGTGTCACAGGCAGGTCCGTGTTTTCTACCCTGAAAATCTGGTCTTATCAGATATTAAGGATTTCCCAGTATTTGGAACAATGTGGTGGTTTCACTGGAGCCATGGCATTAAAGATATTTTAATACTACTAATACTACTACTCCTACTACTAATAATGATAATATTTAATAATTGATGGCATAGAGGGGGTGCAGCTGCAGCACACTTGAACAGCCGTTGCCATGTACCAGGTTTAGTGGTCCTGGGATGTGCTTGTCAGCAGGGTTACAGCACTTGGCCAGTGAGTCCATGCATCCCACAACTCCATGACCTGCTGCACTGCAACCCCCAACACAAATGCTGCCATTTCTAGAGAGCAGACAGAAGCACATCAGCTCTCACTTGAGTTCTCCAAGAAACCTGCAAGAAAGGTGCTGATACCTGCTGTGAGGCCTGGTCCAGGACATTCACAATAGGTGCAACACTCAGCAAAGCCCTACAAAGACAGGCATGGGAACAAGGCAGGGTGATATGGCTTAGCATTTGTAAAAAGGCCTCCTGGCCCCTAGGTCTTCCAAGTCACATCCTTGATCACATAGGTGAGGTGTAAGGCACCCTGCACTCCTCTTGCAGTCCTGGCACTGTTCAAAAAGAAACCCAAGATTCACTAGGTCAAAAGAGAAAGCTGGCAGCCGTAGCTGACTGCTTAAATCATTCACCTGGGGAAGGGAAGCCTGCAGGCTCTCATCCCTAAGGTGTTTATGCATTACATGTGAAACAATAATAATTACCGGTTTTCACTTTGTATCACTTTCCAGAGAATTCGTAGGTTTTAAAATCTCCACAACCAGGCTGAGAAAGAAATCAGCTGTGAGATTATGTGACAAAAGCTTGTCTCCAAAACACACAAAGGAGTGCAGAGAGACAATGCCACTTGGGTGGTTGGTAGCCCAACTAACACCCTGCCCTGGCTCCTCCCACACCCGTCACAAAAGCTCATCAAAGGCCCATTTCCACAAGTCCAAAGGAGTACAGGGACACAATGGCAGATGGGAACCCTCAGATAGGAACTCAGAATAAAGGAAAACCATTCCAGGCTCTTCCCAGGGCTGTCCCAGGAAAGGCTCAGCCCCACGGTACAGACTGGAACCTATAAAGATGAGTCAACACCACAGCAACTTCAGGACTGAGGGGGATTGAATCCTATAGATGTAGGACTCCTTACAGGCTGCAAGGGAAGAGCATTTCAAGATTTCGTAGGACTCCTTGTGGGATGCTTAGGGGAGGAATCAAAGGCAAAGAAAGGGAGAGGTCTAGGTGATTTGGGAAAGAACAAGTAAGGGAAATAGATGGATAAAGGGATAGAAAGAGCCAGTTGTGCATGAAGGGTTTACTGAGTGATATGCTCATCTGTCATGCACAGCCCATTTCTTTCTTCTTATTAAATTCCTTTTTAACTTTTTTCTGAGTGAACAGCTGTCTGTTTTGAATGTGTCTATGTGTATGGGGGTCTGGTGCCAGCCTCTAGTCATGCCATGGGTGGGAGAGTCCACAAGCCTGGGTGACAGTGACTGGACAGACAGGAGTAAGTCAAATTACATGCCAGCACCTGGAGTGGGACTGCAGGTAGTAGGGACCCAAATGTGTCCCCGGGGCCAGGAGCTGGAGTGAGTGAAGGTCTGGGTGCCACCAGCTGGGCCTGGACTGCAGGCACTGGTGTGGCTGAGTGCCAACAGCTGGAGAGCCCCGAGGGAGTGACCAGGATTACTGTCCCCTAGAGAAGCCCTCATGTAAGTGGTGCCAGGAGGGAACAAGTGTGACAGCATTACTAACAATCCAGCTGGACCTCTCTGTGAGAAGGTGGTGTGCCCTGAGAGCCAGGGAGGGGGAGAGGATGGCTCATTTCTCATGGAAAACCACAGGAGGAGCTGGGTTAGGCTGGGAATACATACTTGACCTCCCTTCACTCGGACCTGGGAGTGTGGAGTTGCATCAGCCCCACCTCTCCTGGGCTGATGGATCTGGCCTGATTGCTCCAACATAAACACCAAATATTTTCCTTTGTGGGAGAGTGCTGTAGCCCCAGACCAGCGGGTAAGTGGGGAACAGCAGAGGTAGTCACTGCCATGCTTTTTAGAATAACTTTGCTCATTCTTTCTGACAAAAAACTGCAAGGAAAGATTATAGCCTTGAATCCTGAGTGAATGCAAATACATTACTGGCAGAAAACTTCCAGACAGTTTTTCTGTCTACATAGTACTAGGGTACCTAGACCCTATTTTGAGATACTGGCAAATTCCATGCATGGATGGAAAAGCACAGGCTGGCAGAGGAGTTCTCTGGACCATTTATACTGATTTTGTAAATTCTGGACTGCATTCCCAAAGCCAGGTACCTAGGACTTAAAAGTCTTGGCATAGTAATTAATCAAATTAAGTGCTTAAAAGAAAAAAAAAAACACAAAAACAAAAAACAAGTAATAAATAAATACTGGCACAACACTTATTGTTATCTGCTGGAACGACCCCAGTGCTACAAATGTTATTTTCAAATCAGTGTAAATGGTCCAGAAAAGTCCTTTGCCCGCTAAGTTAAACAGCAGATAAATGAAGAGTTAAAACATGAGTTTCTTCAGAGGCACTGGGCTCTCCTCAGGGCCCTGGGGAAGAATACTGATGGTATGATGCTCTGAAGATGATCTGTTCCCTGTTTTTTTTTCTCTGACCCCCACCCCACACAGGAAAATCCTTTCTCTCTCTACTGCTTATGAATTTTATTTTCCAACCACACCTCTAGCCCTAGGAGAGCTATCACTGGAGCCTTGTGTTTTTCAAACAGTTGATGCACACATTATCTGAATTTCTTTAAAAGGAAGGGCTGCTGAAGGGTGGGTCCCAAAGCTGCACACGAGAGAAAAGAATATGATGTGAAGAAAAATAAAACACAAGTGCACAGATGCACTCCTAGCAACAACTCTTTCAGTAATATAACAGTAAACACTTGCCTTTCTGCCTGAAAGAACTAGGCTCTGTGCAGATGTTTATATTTACAAGATACAAGTAATTTCTTGCAGTCTCTCCTCAGAGACTTAGCATTAAGGTGTCTGGAACTAGACTGGAATATAAATTATTTTCCACAGCAGTAAAAGTGACTTTAAAAATGCTTACCTGTTCTCATTGAGGTTACACCATGACTTTCTACATTTTTAACTATGTGATTGACTCCTCCTGTATGTTTAACAGCAAATTTCCTAAGTGGAACACAAACCAAAGTGTTTCAAGAGATTTGAGCAAGACAGAACAGGTTCCAGAATGCATCAGCATTTTTTAGCCCTCAGAGAAACCAGCCACCAGGGAGATGCAGGAGTAATCTGGTCTGACCTTACCTGACAGCAGCTCCAGCATTGACAAACATAACCAGCTAAGTCAAAGATTTAAGCCTAAACAACAGCTACCTCCCTTGGAGATGAGCAGACTTATCCAAAGATGAAAAAAGTGGCTAGACTGAGGAAAAGAGGCAGATTTTTCCAGTGATTTGGAAATGCATGGATGTTTTTCATTGCCGTTTTTATCTTCACATCTAAGTTACGGTAAATTCCAGAGAATTCTGGGGTGAAGAATTGCAAAGAATCTTCCAAGTCATCTTGTAAAGAATCTTCCATTTATTTTCATTGAGACTGTCTGGATAACTCCACTGAAGATGGCTGCATGAGAAGCAGATGAATGCTGAAGGAGATTGTCCAACAGACAGGGTGACACTGAGGAATGTGGGGGACATCACATGCCCTGGACAAGGAAAACCAAGCCAGAAATTAATCAAGGGCCTATGCCAATACTGCCACTTCAGTAACCCTGTCTCATGCCAAGTGTAGGGTTCTCTGTTCCAGCAACCAGATTTCTGCAAACTGGTTAAACTTTGTTTTAAAGCCAATTGTGATTATTGACCTGCTGTGATCATAGCCCTGCTAACTTCTCTCTTTTTCTTTTTTTTACTATGGCCAGTGAAGATCATTTGATTTTTGAGAAAAATCAATAGAAAGCTTAAGGCAGGAAGCAACTCTGTGCCACTTACGAAGATGATACAGATCAGATTATTTTCAGCTTTTATTTTATCTGAATTGTGGTTCCCTATGCACTTTCAATGAAGGACACATCAGTTATGTCAGTGAGATAGATGAAAGGAAAAAAACCCCAACAACCACAAAAAGCAACCCAAAACCACAAAAAGAGAGTCTGAACAGCAGCCTCAGTTTTGTCTAACATGAGCTCCCAGATAATTTTTAATAAACAAGTTTGCCCTTCCAACTGCACACATGCCTACTCACCTCCTCCACTTTCTGCCATGTACCTCATGTAACCCAAACACAGGGTTCTTACCTAAAGTTGGTCTCCACTTTTTCCCTCACTGTCCTGAATGTGGTGCAAGCTCCAGCTCCCATGGGGTATTTCTTATCCTTCAGCATCCAAAGCACATTAACAAAATAATAATTAAAAAAAAAAGCAGCTATGTCACACTTTTATCAGGAACCGCTGTAAGGCTGTTGTCCACAAAAATCAGATTCATGTATGTGGTGTGCAACAAGCCAACAATCACATACTCGAGAGAGACACTGATTATTTACTTCTTTTGGAGTAGCACAAGCCTGGGTGCTTAGTGGTATTCCAAAAATCAAGCACAGCCCACCAGGCTTTCCACACCATGACTTACACGCAAAAGTGTTGTGTTAGTAACCTCCTAAGTACAGCCCCTCTATTATGATTGGTTAATAATTACCATTATGTAATTACACAAATTACACTTGACTCCTGTGCATGCGCAGGGGAAGGATCTTCACCTGGGCAGGGGTCTTTTTGACCTGGAGGTGTGGTTTTTAATATTGTAATGAAGGTAGTTCACCTATATCCAGGTGTGTTCAAGGGACATCTGGATCTGGCGCTGAATGATGTGGTTTTGTGGTTTAGGGGTTACAGTGATAGTGCTGGGTTGATGGTTGGACTGGATCATCTTAAAAGTCTCTTCCAACCTTGATGATTTTAGGATTCTATAGGATACATGGACCTTGAATCTTTTTTCAGGTTGGCAATACATACATCAATACCTTGATTTATTTCATCCATAGAGCTTGTTAGCTCCAGGATGTCCTTGACTAAGGGCACCATCTGGTTCTACTAACATACAGTATCTTGGTTTATTTTATGAAAAAAAGGGAATCTAGGCTGGATATTAGAAAGGAGGATGTGAGGATGGTGAGGCACAGGAACAGGTTGCCCAGGGGGGTTGCCCATCCCTGGAAGCCTTCACGCCCAGGCTGGACGGAGCTCCGAGCAACCTGGTCTGGGGGAAGGTGTCCCTGGAACTACATCATCTTTAAGGTCCATTCCAAGGTTCTAGGATTCTGTGATCCTTGGAGCTTGTTGGCCGGTATCTGCCCCGCTAGTAAGCCTCCTTTATCGCCGATAAAGAGTGCGGAAAGCCCAAACACAGGAGCACAACCCAAGCTCACGACAACGCGGGCAGCGGGCAGCGGGCAGCGGGCGGCCCGGGCGCCATTTCCATCACGGCGGCGCGAGCTCCCTCGCGGTCATGGCCGCCCCGCCCAAACGCGCGGGCACCGCCCCGCCCGCCCCTCATGAGGGGCCGCGCCTTCGCCGCGTGTGGGCAGCGCCCGGCGGCGAGGCCATGGCGCAGCGCGGCCGCTCCCGCAGCGCCTTTCTGTGCTTCGTGCACGACCGGGTGCCCGAGCTGCAGCGGCGCGGGCTGCCCGTGGCCCGTGTGGCGGACGCCGTGCCCTACTGCTCCCAGGCGTGGGCGGTGAGGGCGGGATGGCGGCGGGCCCTTTGCTGGAGGGTGGGCTGGCAGGCGGCTTGCCGCCATTTCGCATGGCCTCCGAGTGGCCTCGGGTGGCTGCGCCATCCTCCTCAGCTGGGGGCAGCTCTGGGTCGTGTGCCGTGGGCGGGGTGGTGCCATCCCTGGCTGGCAGGAGTAGGTCTAGGAGACCTCTTATTTGTGGTTTGCCCTCCCCTGGAGGTCCTTCGCCTTCACCTTGCTGGGTGTTTGGAATCAAAGCTTACGGCGTTGTTAGAAAAAAAGCGTCTGGAAGCGTTTGAGTCAGTCTTGGCAGCCATCGGCAAAGTCCTTTGAAAATGCAGGAATTACACGTGGAGTTCGTTGGTTTGTGGGACCACCAGAAGGAGGTGGTAGAAACCTTTTTGTAATAGCTAATTTTCCTTCAAGTCCCTGACAGGGGAAGAAAAGACAGTGTATGCAGAGAAGGCTCGTAAATGGAATAGCAAGAAACGCTCGCAGAAGACAGTGGAGGAGGTAAATGGTGAGAATGGAACACCCTCCATAAGAAGGAGGAGTAATTGGTGTTGGGCTGCGTGTGGTCAGTTCCATAGGATGCTGTGGAAGTTCCACCTGCTCTCTACAGCCACCAGCCTCTGGAGGTTATGGCTGCAGTAGTAGTTCATACCATTATGAAGATTATTACACAGATAATTGTTCTGAAGGTAAAAATACTTTATACCTCTTTAAATAAGCATAGCTTGTTTCTTTTGGGCTCTTTTACCAAGTAAAATGCAGTTCTCTAACACTCTAGTTTTAAAGAGTATTTTGAGGTGCCTGACTAATTTTTTTTTTTATAAATGTATATACGGTAAATTAATGTTACTTCTTGTCATAGGTTCGTGTTGCTTTTGCTTTGTGGGTATTATTGGTTTAGGTAGTTCCTGTCTGATGGCCTGAAAGCACATCTTAGAAGCAGCCGATTTTTGTTCTGGAGGAGCTGTGTGGTGAACCAGGTCCATGAAATGTTGCAGCCTATGCACAAATAGAACAATTACACCCTACCATTATTTTTAGGTTGGTTGGATATTGGAGAAAGTAGTAATACTATGGTGGAGGACCATATAAAAGTAGGCAGTTGGGTTAAGGTGAGTGTGTATAGTTGTGGTTGGAAGTGATGCTAAACAGCTAATTTCTACTATTTACTGCCTTGAAAAGCTATGTGGTCCCTTTTGTTTGTTTATGTCTCTTTTCTTCTCCCGGCACTTTTCTGAAGCGGAGTTACTTAAGAGTTTGAATTAATATGTGGAGTCAGAAAGCTTAACTTATTTCAGTCTTTGTTGGTAGTGTAAAAACTTGTGTCCAAGGAAAGAAAGTCACATTTACTGACTGATTAAATGGATAACCCTGCATTTACTTTTTCATACTCTATTACTAGATAATGACTATGAACTAATGGTAAGGATAAATCCCAGGACTTCAAAACACTTACATGGTGATAGAAGGATTGACAGAATGATTGTAGATTGAAGTAACTAGTAAATACGGGTTAGTTGAACTAGTCAATCTAGACTAGAAGGGAGGTGTTAGGCAATGTTTTCTGGGTTTGGGACCCTGCCTGTCTGGGGAAAAAGCGGTTTAAGATGTAATCATTGTTGTGTCGTTTAGCGGGCTGAGGGGATGTAGTGAATGAAACTCCATTTTTATATATCATAGAGAACGAAGTGAAATAGTGGGTAACAGAGGCTTCTCTATTTCCTTCCACGAGTTGTAGCATTTTAGAAGGCTGTAATCAGGGAGAGGAATAATTGCTTTGCCAAAATAAGGATTGCTATCCCTACTGCTTGTCAGTGGAAGTAGGGAAATGTGTATATACAAGGTTATGTGCTCTCAGTTTATTAATCGCTGCCCTGTACACAGACAACCACAGTCACTTTGTCTAGTGAAAGCTCACGTTCCTCTTTTGGAGGTGGCCAAAGCTGACTTAGATGGGAATAATTCCTCATTTTGTTTTAAACAGTTCAAACTGATAACCAATTAACTTTGGCTAAGATGGTTATGTGCAATCAGTGTACCTGGGTGTGGATCTTATCCCCCGTTTGGGTTTGAATGATCACATTCTGTAAGCCTGCCAGGTTTCTTTTCCTGTCCTATTAAAAGCTTATTGTTTGTGAATGGATTTTCAGAGCAATCCAATTACTTCCTCGAGGCTTTATCAGCTTTTCATGAACCTGTTTCCTAGTCAAAGATGACTACCACGTGTTCCAGGTGCTTTTTTTTCCTAAAACTTATGGAAAAAAGTTTTAAATTCCAGTTTGGAGAGTTCCTTGCCTGTGGCAAGTGTTTGATCCTAAGAAAATACTTCTTTTGTAAATACTACATTTTGTAAATTTAGCTGTAGTTCTTTAAAGTTGTAGCGGTTTGACAAAGATACTGAAGAGGAATCCTGGCCTGCAAGTATACAGGCACTGTTAAATACAAACTGTTCCACCTAACCACAACTGTTAGTGGATGTTGCATCTTCCTCTGATATAAGGAGCTGAAGGACTTTATTTGGGGTGAGAAGACTCTGTTGTTGGGGGTTTTTTTAACTTTCTCATCTTTTCCAGACTTCTACTCAGCCTGATCCAGTTCCTGCCCCTCTGACCACAAAGATACCCAGTGCTGGTCCTTTGCCAGATGCCTGTGCCCTGTCTTGGAAGAATGATCAGGGTATGGTGATCTTAGAGCAGTTGGTCCTGGTAGATGAGAGCTTGCCCTTTGAGGATGTTCCGAGTGGTACCTACACAAAGACTGTTCACGTTGTGCCAAAAGCCATCTGTGTCAGATGTTTGTTTTACACTACAGGGTTACTGCTGTACAAGGTAGAGGGAAGTCAGCGCAAATACCCTTCCCACCCAAACTCCAAGAATTCTATACTCTGTGTTTTAGCTTGATGGGAGCATAGCCACTAACAGTTTCTTCGCAGTTATTTCAAGGTTTTTTAAAGAAAAAGGTAATTTTTCAAGTCGTACACAAGGCCTAATCGAAGTTCAGCGTAAAAGAATACTTGTACCGATTTCAAAGGGTGAGGAATTGTTAGATATCAAAGTTCAAAATTTGTGTGGTAGAGGTGTTAAATAAAACAAGGGCCTGGCCTCACTGGGAGAATAAAAGGGGGAATATGCACTCTGTCAGTGCCTGTATAACATCCTGACTTGCTTCCTTATTGAAAGAATTGTCAAAAACCAAACCTTTCTTACCTGTACCCTATCTTCAAATGGATGTTCTGATTAGAGCTGGGTGCTGAACACATTTGTAATCTTCTACCCAATGGATGTTGTTCTGAAAAATGATAAAAGGTAGTGCTTACGAGGTAAGTCAGGAAGCCAATTCATATAAGCTGCATCTGCTGTGTGGTTAAGTCTCAGCTGCAGCTTTTTACCTCAGTCTCTTGAACTGTTTTTGTGTTGTCATGGTTATGGGGGAACAAGAAACCGTAGCTCTATAAAAAGTGAAATACTTATTAGTGCCCTCTGTGCCAGGGGTTATGGTCCCCTGTCATTATGATGCAGATTTGATTGGGTTGATCATGCTGGGTTGAGCTGACACAATTGATCTTTCAGCTGAATGAGAGGCATAATGATAAAGGATAATTGAGATACATTTCATGATGCTGCTCTTAATATTTCTCAGTTCTGTGTGGTTCCCTGTAGCTACATCCATTTTTTCATAAGGTAGGAGAGGTGTCTTTCCTATGACCCCACAGCTTGTACAGTTTGAGACCCACATAAGGGAGCATGACCATTCAAGGTTACGGCAACTGGCGTTAAATGTCCTGAAGTCTGACATACAAAATTACTTATATGTAAAGACAGTTATACATCTCTATTATTTAGTAGAGCAAGTAGGATTTCTTTGTTGGGGGTCAGAAATTTAGGGTAAGGATGAAATAGCTACAATAAACTTCAGTGAAGACATTGTGACAGTCATGAAGAGAAGGATTAAGGTATATTGTAAAACATTTTCATAGTTGGATGCTTTTAAAATTAATAAATGATAAATCTATTTCTTAACATTTGAGTTGGGTATTCTTGCCACTTTCTTTGGGAGCTTATTTTGTGGAGGAGAAGCAATCCTTTTAATTACCAGACCTCTCATCTTCTTGCCCCACGAGATTACTCCCAACTCATTTAAGTGGTGTGAGCTGCCAAATTGAGCTTGTGAGGCTGTTTTGCAGCTACTGATTTGGTTTTTTCTAATCTTATTTTCCAAAAGGCCAAAGAGGCCTACCGTTAAAAGGAATAATGGTTCCTGTTGGATTCCAGGCTTCTTAATATCTTGTGGGTTTGGAGGCTTTATCTATTTATTTATTTATTAGTTGCTTTTATTTGTTGGGCTTTTTGCCTGATCTCTACGCTCAGTAGCATCTCTTGACAGATGCATCAGCACTACCAATGTGCCCGACTTCTGCGTAAGTGTTGTTACCTTGTCATCTTGGATACAGAGGAAGGGTTGTGTGTTTTGCTTGTCTGTTACCCTTCTTCATCCAGTCATAGGAGAAAGCTCACCAAAGATTTCCCTGCATGAGGTTGAGACCAGCATGACTTCTGTAACCTCTGGTGGCTTGTCTGAAGATGGTTTTGTTCTTTATCTTTCAGATGTGGTTGCAGACATCTTCTACTTCCTGGACATTTACAGCTATGGGAAGCTGCCACCCCACTGCGAGCAGCGCTTCCTTCCCTGTGAGATTGGGTGTGTCAGGTACTCCCTACAGGATGGAATCGTGGCTGACTTCCACCACTTCATAGAACCAGGTGAGTTCCAAGAAAGTCAGAGCAGTGTTGGGGTGAGAGGGAGGCTTTCTGGTGTCAGTGCTGCCAGATTAGACTTCTGGTATTAAGAGGAATTTATTTTTTTGACCCTAAGTGGTTGGACTTCTTAAAATATCAGAGCAATGCTGGTTGTTTCTGAAGAGAATTAGCGTCAGAACCTCATGTAACTTCAAAGAGGGTAGGCTAAATCCAGGAGGACCTGCACATGTTTGTGCTTTATATTTCATGTCAATGAGTGTTTCTCTTGACTGGACCTAAATACACTATACAATGCACTTTGTTTTTTAAAATGCATATAACTGAAAATAACTTTTCCAAAAATAGTTGTAGTGTAGTTGAGGGTTAAGGATCTGTCTTTGCTGGTGTTGGATGATGATTGTACTTTTTCTCTCTCTTCGGCAGAAGTACCACCACGTGGTTTTCGGTACCACTGCCAGGCTGCTGGTGAGTACTAATGAGGAAAAAGAATGGTGTGCAAAGGTGTGAGTTTTAGACCCAGGTTATGTGATCTCTATCCAGATGTTTTGTCTTGATAGTCCTTGTGTGTATCTTTAGCATGAGGTGATAATTAATGACTGGGTAACTCAAAGATACTGCTTTATATTTAAAAGTTATGTTTAGCAGCTTGACATATATTAACAGAATTAAAATATCTACACCATTGTTGTGTCTGGCTTGGCCTGCCTGTTTCCCTTGTGACTCTCAGTAATGTTTATAGACTCCAGTTTGTTTCTGTTAGGACATTTCCTCTACTTGTGTACAGAGGGAACAAACTTGGCCCATGTTTTCCTACGTCTAATACTTGGATAATGACCTTTTCAAAGGGGCAAGAGTGTGAGTGTTTGCTCACAGCCCAGACCTGCTGACAGAAGCAGGGTTTAGGTAGCTTAATCCCAGACCCTGTCTGTGATGAAAAGGAGTGTGTGTGTTTGTGTGCATACACGTATGTATGCAGAAAGAAGAAAAGAAGGAGGGAACTGTATCACTTACTCATAACTCTGTGGTTTCGGGTTTGTTTTTTTCCCCTGTCCCCCTTCCCCCTCTCTTAGGTGATGAAACTCATAAGATCCCTATATCTGGATTTCACCTTCCTCGTTCTTGTTACGCGGTTGTCCTGCGGGAGCTTCTTGAGTTTGCCCAGCCAGCCAGGGGTGCTCAGCCTCGCTTTTTCTGCAGGGTATGGTCAAGGTCTAAGCTCTAAATCTCAACTTCTGCTTTCAGTTCTGTTGGATGACTGAGATACTTCACTCTAAACCCTGATCAGTGTGCATGTAAGTGGGGAAAGACACTCCTTCCAAAGTGTCTCAGTTCCATGCAAGAGGAAATGGCCTCTAGAAGCCAACCTTTCTATAAAGCAGAGACCTAATTTTCTGCCTTCTTATTTTCAGCCTGCACTTCTGGCTCTAGCCTACTGATGAACAGGGTCTATTGTTCTCTGACATTGTTATGACTTTGATTAAGGGCTCCTAAGATTTGACTTGAATTGGTTGTGCTCAGTAATAGTCATAAATCCTGCTTTTTTGAAGAGATATTTTTATGTTTTCGTGACTCTTTTCCCCATGAGAATAACATGTGTCTTAAATTTTTGCTCAAGTTTCATTTTCCAGGGAACAGAGCAAAATTTTAGGATTCAGAGGTGTTTAAGTTTCATAACAGGTATATTATGTTTCAATTCCGTTCAAATCTACTCTTAATCCTTAAAAAGGTGGGGAGGGACAAGGTTTTGGGCTCCATCCATAAATATAGGACTCTGAAGAAGTATGCATGAAATTTGGTTCCTCTTCAAGATAGTTGTCAAGGAGATTGCATTCAGTCCCACAAACAGTTTTGGTTTGGAGGTGACTTTTTCAGACCTAGTCAGCAGTCATGGAAGAGTCAGAATTATATCTTGTACTCCTTTGAGATGACAGAAGTTTTCTTTCCTCCAGTCTGATGACAGATTCCGGATTAACTGGTGTCTTGGTCGAATGGCCAGCATAACAGGTAGGAAATGGATCCTTTTTGTCCTTTCTTTTCCCCCTCCTCCAGCCAGAAATAAGAGGTGTATAATCATGGAGAGCTGTATTTGTCTGAAAAGTGTGTCTCAAAGTTTTCTGAAAGCTGGTGCTGATAGCTAGAACTGCTTTGCGTGCTTCCACGTCCATTTTCCCACCACTTTCTAGGAAGCCAGGTTCTATTAAAACCACTGGTGGAATAACTTTGAGCTTTGATGCTATGATAAGAGGCTGGACAGTGAAGCTGGACTGACTGAGAAATGAGCTGAGCAGGATATTCACTGACACCTGTTCTGGCCTGGGTTTTCACTGAACTGTAGGCATTGAGAGCCATTGGGAGCTTTTTGCTGTAGAAGACCTGATAATAGAACTGTACCAGAAGAAATACCAAAAGGAACCATCCAAGATCTGGGTGTATAGAAAACTGGATGTCTGCCTGTGGGATTTCTCCAGAAATACCAGGTGTGTTGGATGGTTCTTTGTGTGAATGTGCCTGCTTTCAGATTCTTCTGTGCTTGTACAAAAAGTGGTGTTTATTTGCAGTGTTGCAGGAGCATATTGCGTTAATTTAGAAATAGACTAGTGCTTGCTCTGCTACTAATTTAAGAGAAGAACCAGTAATTTGACCTTAAATTTCAGTAGATTTAAAAGAATCATATAAATTATTCTTGGAAGTCTGCTTGGAATATGGATTTTAAGATCCACTGGGTTCATCAGTGTCACCTGGTATTTTATCTTTTTATAGTCAGCCAGTTTTCTGTTTCTGTGAGTGGCTTCGCACTAGAGGGAGACCTCAAGGAGAATGAAAAAATCTACTTTAAACCACAAGGTTGGAGAGGAAAGTGAGGATGTTTATGCTATGAGGAACTATTTCACATTAATGGGAAACTTGAAATGGTTCAAATGGTTTAAATTCCATTTGTCTCTTAGGGTTCTCTTTTGTCCCTGCCCCCCACCTGAGCATGAAGCAGGTTGCCTGATAAGCAGACCTTTCAGCTCTGCATAAACTACTTAGAGCAAAGCTATGGAACTCTCTGAAATTTTAAAGGTACTACATGGTCATTGCAACAAAAAGATACCATCTTTTAATATTTGCTCCTGTTCCTCTGACCAGACCAACTGATCTTGATGATTAACAATGTAGGTGCTTCTGAAATAAGCCTGAACTCCATTTCATGTAGGTGCAAGTGGCATGAGGAGAATGACATCATCTGCTGTGCCCTGGCATCCTGTAAGAAAATGGGGTGAGTATTGCATGTCCCCAGCATGATGACTTTTATTTCATTAGAATTACAGTGTTGAGAAAAGTGTTAATTACATTAGAATTCACTGTTTCAGAGGTATTCACAGCAAACTCCAAGATATCTCTACTTTGGAAACTTTTGTACTGCCTGACATATAATGTAGATGCATAAGTTCTGTAATCCTTCTGATGTGGAGAAAGGAAAAATAAATACTTGGGAAATGAGGAAATACCATTTAGGATCTCAGTTGGCAGCAGTAGTAGCACTTAGGCAATAATAAGTAGTCTTTCATTCAAAACACTTGTCATGGACTGCTGTGCCCTGAAAAACAAAAGTTGCTTTTCACACTTCTAAGTGATGCGTTTGATAATGTGGGGAAGCAGTTTGTTTTCATTTCACGTGTAGCTGTAGAACAGACTGGTGGTCATGGAAGGATGCAGGGATGCTGCCCTGAAGTCCTTCTCCCCTCTGGCATCTGCTCTGTGCATCTCAGGCCCTGGTTGGTTTTATTTGTCAGTTGGAGAGTTTAAAATGCTGTGCTTCCACACTTCAGCATTACAGCCTTCTTAGCCAAACTTTTCTTGTGTTCCTTTTTTTTTGGTCAAGCTACTGCATCAGTAAATCTTTTGCTAATGTGTATGGAGTCCCACTAACAGCAGCTCACCTCCCTCTGCAAGACTCTGGTTGTGATCAAAGCAGAAATACCAGGATTGTGAAGCTGGATGCTGGACATATCCAGGTCAGATTCTTTCAGTTGACACCCTGATTTATTTCCAGTTGCCAATTTGAGGTGAGTTGTCTTTGGATGCTGTCCTTTGTGACATATGTTGGGCATACTGATGAATTTGCAGGGTTTTGACCATAATTCATAGGTTTGATGGATAGTGGTGTCTGTCTCCTGTAAGCAGACACACACACACATTATTTTGAATGTTTATTTATTTTTTTCATACAGAAAATGAAAGCTGAAAGTTCTGGATGTGACAAACCTTTTAGTTCTCCAAGACAGGATCAAGAGTTTGTCCCTTCTAATCGTAAGTTTGAAATTTTACCATTTTTTAAGAGGAAAGAAATCTTTACGCTTTATCCAATTGTTCCTTTTTCAAATTTCTGGACTTACATGTTGCCTCTAAGTGGTGCACAGCTCTGAGCTGTGCTTATTCTTGTGTATGGATTTCTCTGAATTTCTGAAGACGTGGGCATGAAGAGCTGTCCTTTTCCTACTGGACAGAATCTTAGAGTCGAAAACGTCTCTCAAAATTTAGATATTCTTACAAATGTTGCTCTCTGATTTATGCTTTTCTGTTACATGATGCCATTCTCATGCCCAAGTGCTTTGAGGCAGGACCATCTTTGAAATACTCTGCTTGCTCTTAAATCTCTGTATGTACAGACTCAGCTGGTCCTTGTTGCAAGTGTTCTGTCACAGCTCCGTTATAAAGGCTGCCCGTTTAAAGTCTCCTTTTGCAGACAGGATTTTTTTACTAGAAGGCCTCTGAGCTCAGTTCGTCTGGGCAGTTCATGGCTAACCTTCAGAGGAACAGAATGAGGTTTGCAAGATGAATAACTAAGAATTCAGAGTTTGCAGCTTGATTTCTTGTGTACAGATTCCTTCTGAATTAAACTGTTCCACCTGGAAATTATTATCTTGGTGCTTGTAGAGGATATGACCCGTCTGACTCTGTATCAGAGCTGTTGAATAGGTTCCCTGGAAATTATTATCTTGGACAATTCCATTAATTCATGCAGGCTTTAAAGGCTGATTTGATGTGCAAACTGTATTTAATTTAATAGGTGATTCTCCATGTGGTGTGAAGACCTCCCCTTGTGGAACAACTGTTGTGCAAGGAAGAGGAGTTACTCGATTGCTGAGAAGTGCATCTGATCTATCCAAGTCTTTCAGTACTTGAAAATCTCTTTCACATCCAGGACAGCTGTAAATCCTAATTCTCTTTGTTTCCCTAAGATAACTAGTAGTTTCTCCAGACTGCAGTTTTTCATCTTCTGTACAAACCTTGACAGTTCAAGTTCTTGTTAGAATGATGAAACTATTGACTGGATTTAAAGAAGATAAAAAAATCTTGTTCATTATCTACAGGAAGACTTATTTTGAAGGACCCTGACAGTCACATCTCTAAAAATGCATGCTGTACTAGTCGTATTTCTTAATGAATGGAGTGCAAATTCAAGATTGATTAATCAATATAATTGAATTAGAAGAATTCTTTAGTGACCAGTGTGACATTAAACAACTTAAACTTCTTGCTTTATTTCTTTTTTAATAACCTTCCTATCACCAGCATGTGGAAGGTAGAATTTCAGTGTGTAACGATCTTGTTCAAAAACTGATGCGAGGGGGAAGTGTGAAGGGCTGGCCTAGGAGAATTAATTAAAGGTCAATTGTCCTGAAGGTTTGCTGTAATGTATCAGTTTTAGCAATGAAACTTTAAAAATGAAGAATTTCAGTGGTCTTTCAAGGCAAAAAATCAGACTTGATAAAAACTGTCTTGAAAGGAATACTGTGGCAAATTTATCCATCTCTTAATGTTCTTAGAGGCACAGGCTGTATTATATACATCAGGAACAAGCACAGCATAGATTTTTTTTTTTTTTTTTTAATTTGCATCAGTTTTTTTTTTAAAAAATGCATGCCCCTCAAACTAAGAGGCTGAAGTGTAGGTGTTAGGGGGTTGGTTTGGGTTTTGGTTTTTTCTTTGGGAAGTATCAAACTGATATATTTCACAAGAGTTTAGTCATGCTGGGTAGATACCAGTCATAATTATTTGGGGGCACATGAAAAAGTGGGAGACTGACATTTTCTAGGGAAGTTAGATGTTCCTTTTTACGGAGGTAGTGCTTGGACTAGTCCCTAAAAAGTTCTGTCTGAGCCTTGTGCTTAGTCCATGTGTCTCCTAAGCAAGTGATTCTCTGAAATAAGAGCTTATTTTGTTAAGTTGCTCCTAGATTTTGTACCAACAGATGTCCAGTTTTGAAATACTATTACCATAGCAACTAAGAGTGTGAAGATTTCATTCCGTGTAGGTACTGAAACTCAAGATGAGGTTGTTCATTCCCTTGAATAAGGAGAAAACCCAAGAAAACAAATGCGAGCAAAACCCAAAGTGCAGCCAAAACGAGGTTTATTTGAGCATGCTGATCAGTGTTTCAGAAAAAGCCAAGTGCTGGTTCAGTTGGAAACCTGTTACAGTGGATGTGAGGCCAGTTGAGCCCTTTCTCCCAGGATTTTAGTATCACTGAAGCATTTTCATTCTCACCTAACTGTTCACCTCCATCACCAAATTTCCTCAATTGGTTCTGTATTTCCTTCCTTTGGGGCTGCTGTTCTACCTGCCAGTTTTCACTGTATGAGGGACAATAAAGCTCTAAGGATGAAATTTACCAATGGAGCACCCGGGCATGCTGTAACAGACTGAGAGTGTCTGTCAGGTAGTGCTAAAGGCTTTTCTGCATTTGTGTAGAGTTGTTCAGGTGCCTTAACTGACAGCCATTGCTGTGTTGACATTTCCTAACATACAGAGCTGTTGTCTTTGAATTATTTTCAGAGTTCAGTGTTGAAATAAAAGTTTGTTTCAGTTCTTATGTAGGAGAGCATTCAATAAAAATTATTATTAAAATACTTACTCAGTGTTAAGTCCACAAACCAAAGACTGTTTGTTACTAAGCTTAATGTATTACATATCTAGACTGAGATAAAGAATCTGAGCAGAAATGGGAAAGTGCCCTCAGGATTGCATGTCATATCGGTACCTTATCACCTGTAAATTAAACTAGCACATAAGCTGTAGAAGATCTAATTACATGCTGTGGGCAGTGGGCTGTTAACTGGGGCAGTAACTGTCTTACTGTAATAACCAGCAACTCTAGTGGGGGTTTTTGTAGTGAAAATCATAAGATTTGTGCCATTTGAATGAGTACACTAACTTAAAGTAGCCCATTTTGTACTGTTATTCTGCATTTATTGAGGGGGAACCCTAACAGCTGTTGAAGGATGATAGAAAACTCTTTCATTTTGAAGCTCTGCTTTCCTGGCTGTTTTGCAGTTTGCAACTGTTTGATTTCTGGAAAAATAAATTCTTTAAAACAAGCACAATACAGTAATGCTTCTCTCAAACTTTAAGTAAAGGAAACTAAAGCTGTTGGATTGCTGATTGATTGTCTTAAATGCACACATACATACTGTAGATACAGCAAAACCTGGTTTTGACAATGTTAATTTGAATTCTGTTTTGAAAGGCTGATCTTACCAGTAAAGATCGAGGTAAAGGTGGCCTTAGCTGCCCATTCCCACTTGGATGCACCCCCAGAAATCCTTCTTTTTTACCATCCATGTGCCTTCACCAGAGGCAGTTTTGGGTGGGCTTTGGCTTTCCTGTCCCCATACCTGCACACCCACATAGCACTTCTGTATTTCTCCCCAGGCACTTGTCCCTGTCTCCTGTATGTTTCCTCTTCATGGGTGAGTTTTATCAGGAGCTCTTTGGTCAACCTCTGCTTGTTTTACTGTTTATCTTGGAGGAGGTGATACTTGAAAATTCAACAGGCTGGCCTGGATCTCTCTCCAGCACCGTGTGCCACAGGAGTCTACCAAGCAGATCTCTGAACAGGGCCAAGGACTGCTTTCCTGAGGTCTGGGGCTGTGATGCTGCTTTTTGCTGTTTTCCTCCCTCTTTGGATCGCAGACTCCCCTCTCTCATGGTGACTGAAGCTAAATTTGCCCCCTGGCCTTCACATCCCTGACTGGTTATTTCTTATCTATAAGGATGAGATCCAGCAGGGAGCACCTACTCTCTTTGGCTCCTTGGTCACTTCTGTCAGGAGTGTCAGGCTCCTCACAGGTGTCTGAAGAAGGCCTTGAGAGCGTCCTCCTGGCAGGGCTGCCTGCAGCAGTCATCCCTGGAATGTCACCCTCGTTGGCCTGTCCTGTGTCCAACCCAAGTGCTTCAACTGGCTCATTGTGTGTTCCCAGCTGGAGCTTGGCATTCCCACTGCTCTCTCACAGGGAGAGCAGCTCTCCCTCTTCACCTCCCACGTGTGAGAAAAGAAGCTGGACAGTGAGTGATGTGTGGGAAGGGAAGCTGCGTTATCTCTTGACTTCTGGTGCCTGTGCCAGTCCTGGGATCTTGCGTTATAACTGTTACGTTATCAGAGTGCGTTCGCTGTGTCTAAGATAAATGTATTGCATCCTTAGCTATGTGTCAGTCATCCAAATCTGAAAAGATAGAACCAAAGCAGTAATTTGGTGGGGATTCTCTGTGTGTGGGGTCTGTCAAGTGTCAGGTGTTAGACTGTGCTGTTGGGGTGCACGTCAGGCTGGAGGGAGTGGTGCTGTGATCCTGGATCAAACAGCAACAGCTAATACTCATGCCCTGGGGTGTGTCCTGTGCCAGCTGCCTAGAGTGAGGTCCATGCTGAGTCATTCCCAACTAGGAAACTTGCAGCCATTTCAGGGATTCTGGGTCTTGAGCAGTCACAGTTCAAGTCGTGGTGTGCTGAAGGTCAGATTCTTCTGAATAAGAACTTGGTTTGGGTGAATGAAAACCTCTGTTCAAGGAAACCCTGTCTCGTTTTCTTATAAAATAGAGTTATATTTTATATATTGGCTTACGTTTTTCTGTTCTTGATACCTTTTAAAAAACCTGCATAATTATCGCAGAGGGACTGTGCTTTTGGACCTGTTGAATTAAAAAGTGCTAACCCTTTCTGCTAGCAAGGATTTCAAACTTTGCCTGAAAGTGAGGGGATTCAAATATATGTGTGAAACTGGGTTTATTTTCTGGTTGATAGATAGAAGTAGCTGCAGCTGAGTGCAAAGGCTTTAACAGCAGCGTTCCATTTGGCAGAGTAAATGTACTGTGGTGGAGCAGGAGAAAAACAAGTTTGTTATCTAGTTTCTGCCCTCTTGATGACTTTCACAGGATTATCATCCCTCACTGTCACCCTAGAATGGCCAGCCAATAAATTTTATTGCAATGATTTAGTAAAATGAAGAAATTGGCAAACACTTCTATTAATCTAACCCTCTATTATCTGTACTCCCTCACTTTTCCGTGGTTCTGTCTTAGAGGCTCCCATAAACTTCTCTAACTGCCATTTTCAAATAATTCCCTTCAACCCTTAGTGAACAGGTGAAACGCAGTAGAAGTTACGAATTCCTTTGTGTTGCAACAGCTGTAATAAATTTAGCAGCAGCTCCAACACATCCAGAATTAATCTTGGAGGTTTGATCATTGTACTGTGAACTTCATCAGCCAGAACACTGCCTCGGTGTCTTTCCTGGAACAGATGATACAAATAAACAGAAAAGGAGTGCAGTTGCTCTAGCAACAAGGATGGTGAGATAATTAACTCTTGTCTTTCTGACAAGTTGTGAATTGTCTACTGTACTGAATCTTGAAGTGGGCTGTGGGAGCACCAGCTTTTGTGTGTCTGTAATACTGGAAATAATTCCCAAGATCCTGAGAAGAGTGAGGAAGGCAGTGAGAGCAGATCTTGGTGGTTGTGTGGGAAATGGGGAGGGGTGGAATGCCTGGGGGCAGCTCTGTAGGGCAAAGGAGTTCATTAAGGTTGGCAGTTCATTAAGGACAGCATCTCCCAAACACAAGAGCAGTCCAGGAATGCAGGGAGATTGATTGGGAAGACTCTCTTGTCATTACAGGGGTCTTGTGGCTCTATCCTAGTCCTGGTGCAGTGTGAGGGAGGTAGAAGCAGGTGTGGGCTACACAGGAAGAATCTATAAACACTGGCCAGGTCTGTAGGGATGTTGTTCAGAAAGCTAAAGCTCATCTGGAGTTTATGATTGTGAGGGATCAGGGTCAACAAGAAGAGCTTTTATGGCTTTGTTAGCAGTAAAAGAGTGTAAAGGGAAAAGTGGTCTTGGTGCTAAATGGGGTGAGTGACTTATTAACATGACTGGAGTAGTGCAGAGAAGGCTGAGGTGCTCAGAACCTTCTCTCTTTCAGTCTTTCCCAAGAAGGTCTCTTAAATCTGCACTCAGGAAGGGTTCAGGGAGGAGAAGAGCAGCAGTGGGAGCTACAGATCTGATCCATGCACATCCCTAGAGCCAGGTGTGCTGCATCCCAGGGTGCTGAGGAAGCTGACTGACACCTTTTCAAGGCTGTTCTCTCACCTTTGGAAGGTCACAGGGAGCACAGGAAATCCACAGCAATGGTAGGCAAATACTGCACCCATCTGTCAAAAGGGTGATCTAGGAAGGCCTGGGCTGCTCAGTTCCACTGCACTCCTTGGAAAAATCACGGAGCAAGCCCTCTTGGAATGTGTTTTTGGATACGTGAAGGAGAAGTGGGCACTGGAAAGAGTCAGCATGGATTTCCCAATGCTATATCACGCCTAACCAGCCTGTTTGCCTTCTGTAATAGGTTTGTAAATAAAGAAAGTTGAACATAACAAAACAGTAGTTTACTGTTTGCTATGTAAAGGATAAAGTAGGAATTTACTCTTCTGCCTGGTCATGCATTTTCTCCCTCCTTCCTGCAACTTTGAGAGGAGTGGCTATTGAAGTTGGGTATACATACATTAACTCTTTGGAAGTAGTTAAGTACCACTAGCTTAATTTATCTTCCCTCCAAATACATTAATGCTGGTTTAATTTTGCATAAGGTTGTGGCTATATTGTAGGTAAGTCTTGGAGTTATTCCTGCTTCAAAAGACATACAAGACAGGCAAGTAATTAATTCAGTCACAGGAAAACCCTGTAATAAGGTATGGGTTTGAATATGTGTGTTTGTGTATTTCTGGCTGATAGAGTTGAACAAATTGGTTGAGGAAAAACATATTAAACATTCTGATAAATTCAGTGCTTCTAAAGTATTTTTAAAAAGGGGAAAAATAATAAACAGTACTGAATTATCTCAGCCGTATCTCCATGTGCTATCACTTAGTTTATTTCTCAGTGTAGAACTGAGCTTAGCATTGCAAAACTTCAAGTAGTTCTGTTTTAAATGTTAACAAGTTGAACTCTCTTGCTTTCCGTCTGCTAGTTCTTACGGAATCTGCTTACAGAGAATTGGAGGTTTGGGGGTCATTATATAAACTCTCCTGTATTCTGTGGCTGGTTTCTTCAGACAATGTAGTGCAGGTCTGCTAATCTGCATTTTCCTTCGTGCCTGAAATGACCACTGTGCAAATGTCACTTCAGCTGACAAACAGCAATTAAGCTTCACCTATCCTAAAAGTGAAGAGTGGGACAGGTAGCAGAGTGTTAGAATGGTTGGGTGGCCACTGCCAATTTCTGGCTATATTCTGGCATTATTCTGCTGATAATTTTCAAGTCCTTTTGCTGGACTTTCCAGTTAAGATCTTTGAGAATCCACATTGTTGTCCCTCAGCAGAAGCCCTCTTCAGCCACAGGGATTTGGTGGAGGAAACAGGTTGTGCTGACTAATACCTGTAACATTTATAAAAGAAAAAGCTTTTGTTTCACAGTAGAAATGTGTTACAATGCTAATTAGATAATCACACTAGACTTGCTTGTTACAGTGAGTGTAGAATGCATACCAGCTCTGCTTCTGAGCTATGCACTTCATTTTTTATCTGCCTTCAGCTTCTCCGTGCAATGTTCTTTTTTAGCCATCCATTTTTGCAATGTTTTGTCATGCAACATGAGAAAAGGTCCTCAGAATGTCTTGCATTTTGGGTTGTCCATTGCCAAAAAAATTTGGATTTGTGGGTTCTTTGTAAAGAACTCCTGTTACTGGTCTTTGCAATTGTTATCACTACAAATGAGTAATTGTATTTTAAGTATTATGTAAAACAAAGGCAGGCAGAAAGCAAGCCAGAATTATAGTTCTGGTAGGGTGATTTTCATAGTTCAAAATCTAGAAAATGCTGGTCATGTGTAGGAGGATTGCTGGTTCTTCTTTGAAGTTAAATTTTAGATTTTTATACAGTAACTATTTGGGGGTAAAGGGTATGTGGGAGGCATTGCTGTAAGTTTATGAAACTCCCAAAGTTAAGATGCAATAAGGAGTTTTGAAAGGATAAATATTTTACTGCAAACATGTCTTGAAAAAGAAGGCAAGCAACCTCAAACCAGCTGTTAACTAGCTTTAATACCCACTGATAGTCCTTGGGGACAGACAGTCCATTCTCTTCCAAAGATACCAGAGGTAGGAGTTCCCTCCCTTTTTGCACACATCTTGCACATAAAATGCAGTGCTTCTGATTAAATTGTTACAGTGTTGAATAAAAAGGTATTTTTCCTTTGTCCTTCCCCTTCACCCCGCCTTTTTTTTAAATTAAAGATGTACTTGCCATGTACAGGCTCTCACACTGTCATTTTTTCAGAAGCAGCAGGAGCAATGGACTATTTCTGACTTGCCCATGCAACAATCAGGGAGAAAGAATAATGTAATGAAAATTAGGAACTTGGGGAGCTAGAACTCAGAAATTCAAGAGTCTGACAGTAAATAGGCTACTAGAGAGTTTCCAGTTCTAGTCAGCTGCCCATCTAAGTTCTTACCTTAATTGTCACATTATTATACATTGTTGTCCCAAACAGGAGACTCATTGGTCATCTGTGAATTTTTTTCCATATCTTTATTTATATGTGCATACATAATATATAAAAAGAACACATTTAATAAAATGTCTTTAAAAGTCATCTTGCTTCAACCTCCATAAAAAAAAGTGTCTGTGCTGGACAATGGTGAAAGCTGTGACATTTGTATGACTCAGTAAACAAGACCACCCCTCCTTGATGAATTGCAGTTGGTGACCTTGAAACCTTTTGTGGATCTGGGGATACATTAGCAGCTCTGTTCCTCTGTTCTCCAAATAGACCTGACTGGTTTCTTTTTTCAGAAAGTGGGAAGTCTGGAAGACTGGTTATTTTTGGATGGCTGGGTGCAGCAGTGCTCCACGTGCATTTTTCTGCTGTGAGATTGTGTGTTAGTGCTCACGGTACATAAAGCACTTCTTTCCAGGGAAGCGAGAATGTTCTCTCCCAGAACTTGAAGGCAGAGCCTTTGGCTTTCATTTTATAATTCAACTTCTTGCAGTAAGAAAGAGGGATTGATTTCTTTTCTACAGTGGTGTCTGTGCCTCAGCAGATCCTGGGGATGGCAGTGGCTTCTTCATTCATGCATTCTCCACATCCTCCTCTGTGCTCTCACGCCGTGTTGGCGTCTGCCTGGAGGGTTCATTTCTGTCCTCTTGCACCCTAAAACATTGTTCAGGAGTAGAGATGTTAATCAAAACCAGCCAGAAACCTCACTGAGGGGATTTTGTGTTAGGACAGTTTTACACTGCTCTAAGCTGATCTGAAACTGTACCAAACTGAGGTCCATAAATTCAGTCTTGCTGGTGATGCAAGAGGTGTGGGAGTTACTTGGGATTTTTCATAGCATGTGTGCTAATTCAGATCCACGGTTTGAATACTTTGGTTCTATCCCAGAGACACAGAGGTGTCTGGGACTACTGGGCATGTCCCATGAGGAGAGATGGGAACCTGGGGCGTGCTGAAAGGAGAAAGCAGGGCATGCTTTCCTTGATTTCTCTTTTCTCCTGTGCTTTCCACTCCATCTGTTGATGCTGGAGGGAAAAGGAGAACCCTTCACGTGTTCCATTCACTCCTGCAGGGAGAGGTACTCACGTCATCTCATAGTCAGTCTCCTTGCTTGCCCGGCAGCAGCAGCAATAGGCAATGATCCCAATCACCACAATGGCAGCAACAACGCCCCCAATGATGCCAGCATACAGAGCTATGTTCATGGATGCTGCACAGGAAGAGAGGAATTAGAAGGGAAAGGATGTTAGGTGGGATCAGCACAATCACTGGACTTCAAACCCCACCACCAGGTTCAGACCATGTGGAAGCCATGTTTATTTGACTGCAGCAACTGGAAGTAATTCTTTACTGGGTAGTACAGGAGCAGTTAGTTAGCCGCTGACAGGGAGGAGCCCCTGGATCTGAACAACTGCTCTTTGGCTGTAAAGTTTCGTTTCTGACATTGCAAACTCAGTGCTGTCTGACTCCATAGAGCATTTTTGTCATTTTTGAACTAAGCCAATGAGTTGGTGACTGCTCTACCAGCATGTAAACCAGTGGAGAGGGTCTCTCTTAAACCTGTGCAGAAAGCAGATACCAACATTCCCCTCCATTAATGCTTTGACTCTGAGCTAAGATGCTTCCTGTGGTACTGCTCTTCCCCCAGGCAGCCCCCTCTCTTACGTGGCACAACGCTGACGGTCATGTTGCAAAATTCCGTTCCCACAACGTTTGTTGAAGTGCAGATGTAAAAGCCAGAGGTGTCTGCCGAGATGTTCTTCAGAGTTATTTGTTGCCCTGTTGTGAAACACAAATCAGGCCAACAAAGGAAAGAATTAGAGCAGGGAAGGAAGTGGTGACAGCAGCCCTCCAGTTCCTGCCCAGGGTGGTTGGTGTGATGAGAGGTTATTAAAGCTGATGGATTGCTCTGTCTTTCTTGTGAGCTGCCGTGTTCATCCCTAGGTTTTGGTGTGATTTGTGGGAGGATAAACAGAAGTGTGCTGTTTTGATTACAGGGAACATGTGGTATTTGAACATTCCTTTTAGAAAGAAAATTGTAGGTGGAGGGTAGAGAAGTGTCTGTGCTTATAGAAAGCTTTTTTTTTGGCATTGGATTTTGAGGAATGTAAGATGCCCAAACCAGCACCTGGCTCTGAGAACTGGCCATCTTGATGATTTAATTTGTTAAACAAGAGAAAGCTCTTCAATCTTGGAGCTCCTAGGATTTCGGATATGAACTATTTAGCAGTGGTGAAAAATGTTTTGTTAGTCTGGGAGAGGCCACACAGGCTGTGTAAATAAATGAAGGAAAAGATCTGCAGAGACATGATTGCAGTGATGCTGATGCTTTCTGTCCAGCCTCACACAGCTCAGAACCACAGGCTGAAGCTTTGCTCTGTCTGCTCAGGCAGTCAGTTTTTGTTTGGTGCATCTCCAGCTGATACTGGTACTTGTGGTCCATGCTTTTTTGCTTGTGAGAAAGGTCCACATCCCTGCTCTGAAAGCAAAAGACTCAGTACGTTTTAGTGACTTTCCTGTTTTCCCTGTGATCTCACCTTTTTATGTTTAGTATTTGCTGGCACCTAGTGCCAGATAGTAGAAGAGCATGCAGACTGAGAAATGACAGACCATATCCCTGATTTTTTTATTTTTATTTTCTTTTAGTCTCTCTGTAGTCCTTGTACTTACTGGTCTCTTTTTTTTTTTTCTTTTCTTTTTTGGGGGGGGTGTGTGTGATGTTTGTAGCTCTCAAAGTCTAAGTCTAGACGTGGAATTCAAATCCTTCTATTAAATCAAAAGTAATTCAGTGAAATGGGGAAAAAATGTGGGTCAGGGACTGTCAGCTCTGGAGTGTCTCCTGAGGGGGTTCTCCAGACTTTGCAGCAGTGGGACTTGCTTAGCACAGAAGGAAATTGCCTGTAGTGATAGCAGGGCATCCAGCCAGCCTGGGCCACCAGGGGACAGTCGGCACATTGCTGGGCCATGGGTGCTCTGATGAAAGCAGGAATGAGGTGGGAATGGGCCAGCAGAGACCCCTGTCCCAGGGAAGGACAGAGTGACAGCAGAAGCCGCTGCTGTGACAAGTCCCGCTGTGCTCAGGGCTGTGCGTGATGCGCTGGCACCACTTAGTGGCCAGTGAAACGACTAAAGTTCCTGCCCCGGTGATACTTCGTCCTGTGCGTATTTTATGCAAGAATTGGCTCCTGAGTGTGGAGTATCCCGTGGAGTCTCATCATATTTAGTTTACTTCCCTTAAACCATGAAGGGTAGGTACAGACACTGTCTTCAGGAAGCTGGACAGGCCAGGGAAAAACAAAGTTGTTTAATGAAATAAATCTGAGTCTTCTGTCACTGCTACACTTAAAAGAGTTATTAAACCCTCATTTCTGCATACATAGTTCTGTCAAGGTCCTGTTACGGAAATTCAGTTCCTTTTTCTTTCCTCTTTCCTTTTTCAATTCCTTTTTAATTCCGACTTAAAATGAAAGCAAATAATATTTTAGGGCCTGGGTGTCAGTCCTAAAGAAGCAGAAGCTTCTTTAATGCTCAAAGCAGGAATGGTGTAACTTTCTCATGCCCCCTTCCTGTAGGTGAGGGGTCATGTCTGGAGGGAAGGAAGCTTCCAGAGCCAGTTTTCGTTTCCTTCAGTTTAGAAAGAGATCTGCTCATTGTCAAGCAAGCTGGGATGTAAAGACAGTTACAAAACTCAGTGTTGTTCCTCATGTATGCCTCCCTTACTCCCAGCAATTGAGAAATAATTATTTTTGGCTGCTTCCAGTGAAATCCAGCTTTCTCACCAGGGGAGAGCTGAAGGTAAAATCTTTCTGATCATTCTTACTTCAGGTCAGAGTCCTTTTTCCCCTGCTAAGTTAGTTACTCATGAGCGTGTCTTGTATCAAAAGGAAAACTTTTCAAAATCCCATTCACAGAACATCCTAGAATAAGCCTTAAGAGTGTTTTTATATTTGCATTTTAAAATCTTTCCAGCCCTCGTATGCAGAGACGTCAACAACTTAAAGTCTTTGAATTTCCCATACCTTCTGTGTTTTCTAGTGGACGGGGCTCATTTTGTACATTGAAGCTTTTCCAGGTGTATTTGGGCTTTGGGGAGCCCTCGTGAGAAACGCAGGTTAGGTTGATTGTCTGTCCATACTGTGGTGTCCCCAGAATCTTGCATTCAGGTTTGGATGGTGCCACTGGAGGAAGAAGAAAGGAAGTAATTATATTAATCAGAATCAGTTTCTTGTTTCAGCCCATCTGCACTTGTGGTTTTTATTCCTGCAAACAGAGGTTGGTCTTGCACCTGCCACCTTCTTCTTAAAGAAACTTAAAGTGAATTTGTATCTGTGTCTCCCTTTTTGGCGCTGGAAAGCCAAGAAGGACTTGCAAGATGCTTTTTGGGATATGTCTAATAGTGTTAGGTAACTCATCCTTTGATAACTGGAGTATGACAGATCACAGCGGGGATGAGGAAAGTCCTGTAATGATGCCTGAGTTATTAGGAAAATGAGCTGTACAACTCTAAAGGCTGTTTCTACATCCGGCTGTCTGAGGGAGTTGCCTGCTCTATGCCTCCCAGCATCCTTCCATAGGGATAGGAAAAGACCAAAGGTGGAATTGTGGATGACAACTTTTTTTTTTGCTATTAGAGAATGTGCTGTTTAAACCAATGTGGACTTCGGAGGAAGGGCAGTTGTGTCCAGTGTGGGTGTGGTACTGCCTGTGTCACTGCACCGAGGACTAAGAGGTCGAGGAGCGCAGACTGGCGGGGGGGGTCGTTGCGCAGGCGGACGCTGCAGGCGTACGTCCCATTGTCCTCCATGGTCACAGCATTGATGGTGATGCTGATGTCCCCACTGCCCACGTCGCCAGTGAACTGGATGCGGTGCTCGTAGCCCTCCCCGTACTGCACGAGCCCATCGAAGTACCTCGTCACAGCATCTTCCTGACAGAGAGGAGGGAACAGGATCAGTCTCGGGGTCTTCTCTGTGAGTCTACAATGTAACTCAGTGAATCAACCCACTCTTAAAGAGCAGCTTGGAAAAGAGGAGCTTAAACTGCACCAGTCTGAGAAAAAGCCAAGAAAAACGTAGAAATTCAAAAGGATCTCTATTTCCATCTGGAATTCACTTCTCACATCTTACCTGAATTCAGAGACAACTGATTTCTTTTGCTGGGTCTTATTCACCTTTCCTCTCCATGAGGAGAGGATGACATGAGACTTGTCTGAGACCCATGCAAGTCAAATTGCTCTATGATTACACAAACTCTCCCAGCAAGGATCTCCAGAGAAGAAACCCTTGGCAGTTCCTGCAAGGAGATCTCCAAAGGCTGCTTCCCCTCTCACTAATTCCCAAGAAGTCAAGGAGAACTTCAGAAGTGTCTTCACCTTCAAATACTCCAAATGGATGTAGGACACCTCAATAATCTCTCCATGTACTATTATCATCAACTTAAAACTTTTTGTATAGTATCAAAGATATGTGTATTAGACATATTACATTTATAAATATGCATATATTTTCAGAAATTATCTGAGTGTTTAATGTATTTTAATAGATGTAAACCCCACCATACATACAGTGAAGTAGCCTCAGTAAACAGTTGTAAGACCAAGAGAGAGTAAAAAGAAGGGTGAGTCCTTGCCTACTGTTGTGCAATAGGTTTGGGATAAATTGCATCTAGACTCAGCATTTCTGTTTGCACAGTTCTGGGATTAAAAAAAGTCTGGAAGAAATCTTTTCCTTCCAACATCCATTCCCACCCACAGTCCAGCTTCCATCTCCCACCCCCTCTTGAATGCCTTCCCATCTGTTTCTTTATGCAGCTCAATTTACCTTGCTATTGATCTTCCTCCAGACAACCAGGTCTGCTCTGTCAACAACTGAGTCCGTTTTGAAATTACAGCGCAGGGTAACGTTGCGACCTCTTGCCACCTGGATTTGCTTGGCAGGTGCCTCCACAGTGAGGGCATGAGCAGACACCAGAACTAGGGAGAGAACAAATGCTGCACTCAGCAGAAATAACAACATCTGGATTCTGTGTTAGTCTCTTTGGCTTCCTTAGGTGCCACAATACCCCTACATCCCCTGTAACCCAGGACATTCGCCACTGAGCAAGGGGTGATCTGTGCTGGGGCTGATTGACTCTGGGAAGCTGCTGCACAGGATGGTTTAGAGCTAAACTCTACTCTCTCTTCCATGCTTCCCTCTTCTTCACCTACACTTATATTGCCATGGAGTTTAGAAAGATGCTTTATTTTTTTTCTTGAGCCCTCCTTCAACATGACTGACACCCTTTGACAGTTCAGAATGTACAGAGGGAGACAGATAAACAGATACTACAAGTGCATCAGCAGTCTTAAGGATTCAGGCTAAACTAACAAACTGATATTGTCAAATTTCAAGGATCAGGAAAACTGTCAAATAACTTGCCTCAATCCAAATCCACAGAAACGTGACATTTTGTGCTAGGGAATCAAAACCTGTTCATGTTTTTCATCCCTGAAAACAGAAAAACCTAGAAAAGCAAAGAGTGATTGAAAGAAACAAGGGAAGAATAGCTACTAGGTTTTTTTAAAAAAATGAGTAAGATAGTAGTCACCTTTCTCCAAGAACTCCAGTTCCTGCTTCTGGAGCACAGGAATGGCTGAGAGTTGAATAAAACAGAAATCCCTCTGTGCCCTGGGGAGGCACGCAGGGCAGGTGTTTCTTTTACACTGAATTCCCTCTGAATGCTCATAATTCATCATGTCTGAGCATTGCCTGGTGGGCAGGTCTTTGTTATGCTCAGAACTGAGCTGGACATTTATGTCTGTCCTGCCATAGGTGACCTTCATGCCTGTGGGAATCCATGGTTAAAAACACCCGCTTTCTCCTAACAGTTTGTGTGGGTTCTGTGTTTGGGTTTGTTGGTTTGAGGTTTTGGTTTTTTGTTTTAATGGCACCAAACTGAATCATTTGGGAAAACTGATTTGGGAAAATGGCAAGAAAGGAAGTGCTGCTCAGAGGTGCTCCCATGACAGAGGAAGATGGTGCAGTGAGGAGGAAAGGAGAGGAGGGCTTCCCCCATGAGAGGCATGCTGCATGTGGTGGGGAACATTTGCTTCTGAAAGCTGAGTCACTGTTTCCTGGAGAGGATTTGTCTGAAAAGTTGCCACCTAGCAAACTTTGGGTCCTCATTCGCCATATCTTTGTCCAGGTTAGATCTACAAGGAAGTGTAATATGTAAGGGAGAGAGCAAAGGATTTCTAGATTCCACCTTGAGTTGTAAACTGGTTGTGATTAGCCACTTTTTTAGACAGGAGAAGCCCACAGCCACATGCACTAGGTCAGTAAGAGAAAGCTCTTGGCAAGCTGAGCACTGCCAGATCCTTGTCTAGCAGTGAACAAGTGTCCCTTAGGAAATAACAGCGTGGGGAGCCAAAGGGTTGTGCTGTCACTGCACTGAGAACCTGTGGTGGCAATTCAGGTAATTACACAGGGTGCCATGGGACAGTTGGCGCAGGGAGCTGCTTTTAGCCTAAATTCCCATCTTTCTGCCTGCCCTGCCCCATGACAGAGTTGCTCTGTGGGCTCCCACAGTTCACTAGTGAGGTGTGTTTTCACCTCTTCCTCTGTGACATGGCGGGGATGGCTTCTGTTCTCTTGGGGATTATTTCATTTACAACTGCTGACAGTTATGAGAAAGAAACCAGGGCAAAGTATTTCTGACATGCTTTTATTGCAGCCACTCCCAGATCTTTCCCTGTTCTGCAGCACCCAGGGCAAGGCCCATGTTTGCATAGCCCCGGGGCTTTCTTTGACTGCTGTTTTCATATGCCCTCTGTAGGAGAGACACCTGTGAAAGCTTTCTCCTTGCTTGTTGTGACTGGATAGAGATGCTTTCCTGCATTTAGGTGAAAAATACCACTGTCTTTACTAGGAGATGGAGCAAAACCCATTTCCTGATCTTTTTGTCACTCAGAAACTGGTTCCACTGGGCTGGGGTTCACTGACAGGTCATAAACGGAGCCCTGAGGCAGAGAAGAGACCGCCCAACCCTAAGACTTCTTTTCCTTCTTCCAATTAGATGAGTCAAATCCTACAATAAACAAGATCTTTCTTTTCTTCCAAATGTTTGGTGCAGAGTTGGGGAGCAGCTGAACCCAACACCGCATGTGACAGGCACAGCCCGTAACAAACTTTTTCATCTGTTGCTGTCACCCTGACATCCCACTGCTTCTGGTGCTCTTCCATTTGTCACCCACCTCTCTGCATCCCAGAAAGAGCTTCACTATCTCAGGGAAGCAACACGATTTCATTCTGGGATGTCAGTGACTCAGGCTGATTTCCTCCTTCCCACTTCTCACCACGTTTCCCTTTGTAGTCAGCATGGCTAAAAATTGTGGTTTATTCTTCAATGGTTGGGGTTTGTTTTTTCCTGAGGGAAAACAGAATCTATTCAAAATACGGCTGAACAGAACAGAGGGGAAGCCAATTCTGAAAGAACTCCAGAAAAGGAGGGAGGACAAATAGCCTACATACTACTAGAGAGACAATGTCACCTAGATTTAAGTCCTACAATTGCTTTTTTGTGTGTTATCACTTTGTATGTTTGTAACATTTTAAGAACGTGAGAAAGGTTTTATCTCCCTCTGCTTAACTTAGAAATTTGTACTTGTACAAAGGACAAAGAAAATCAGAGTGACATTTCTACTTCCACATTCCTTACTAAGTCTTAACAGACTGAAGGGCAATTAATACAATTAGAGGAATATTGTGTTTGCTGAAAAAATGGAGATCCTGTTCAAGCAAAAAAAGGAGCTTCATCCTACATACATATTTCTGCTCTGAAAATTCCCCATACTTAATTTGCATAGCATGAAAATAATGAAAAAGGAGAGTGAATACCAATGGCATTGCACAATTCACATACTGATCTTCAAACCATGACCCAAGTCAGATTTGTGCATGTGGAGCCCATCCACTTTTGCTGATTACTTTAAACTTTCTGAAATTCCTTTTTATGGGTCTTATTGTTGAAGTGAGGTTTTTCAGGATTTTTGGTTAAAAAACCCCAAGCAATTCCCATGTGTATAGCTTGGTCTGAAGCCTGGAATAAGGTGTAGGAACACTGATATGAAAAGACGAGACAGGATAAAAAGAAGTGGAGCTGAGACTTCCAGAGGAGGAAGTTCCTTCTTCAGAGGTAAATATTGTATTAACAGAAACCAATAAAACTGTTTATGAAAAATATTTTCCAGCTTCATGAAGAACAGCATTTTTTCCCCACTCCTAACACTGTCTGGCAGCTTTAGGAGATACCTGTGTGTCTGGACATCCAGCACAGAGAGGGTACACACACTTGTCTGGCCATAAACACAAGGGAGCTTTCACTAAACAAAAACGAGGTGCACGAAGTGCACTGAAGTCATTGTACTTTGTAGTGCTGTTTCCTTCCACCCAGCCCTTGAGGACATAACCAAATTAGTACTCACGGGCACTGAAAACGAACAGCCCAAGTCCTTCCATTGCCGTCCCCCTCATCTCTCCTTTGTTTCTCCTCAAGGTGCTCTTCCTTGTAGTCTGCAGGTGGCTGGGTAGGCAACTGGCTTTCACTGAAGGGCTGCTTTGCAGTGGCATCACAGGTTCACTTCCTCAGTCTCTTAAAGTGCTTCTGCCCCAGCCTGCCACTCCCTTCCCAGCCAGAACGACAAGCCACATCACCAGTAGGCTTTGACTTCACTTGCTGCTCTCTGTAAACCTGTGAACTCCTTCCCCAGCTGTGAACTTTCCCCCACAATTAAACGGCTTTTCCCCGTTTCTCCCAACGCACAGGTGCTTAAAGGGAAGGGTGCGGTGGGACTGGGAGTGGAGTGAGCAGTGCAGCTCAAGTCATGCATGTGATGACAGGCAACCAGGGGAGGATAAACCTCATTTTTCTCAAATATTTATGAAGGAACAGAGTTAAAAAGGTATTAAGGTGTTTCACAGTGCAGGCAGCAGCCCACATCCAAGTTTCAAGGAAGGGAGGGGCCTAACTCCATTTACTTTAAATAAGAATGTTGCCCTGACTTTGCAGTGTTCAGTGTTTTCTTGTTAGACTTTCTCTCTCATGGCCATGACTTGTTTTCTCTCTATTATCTATGTTTTCCTAAATTGTATCTGTGTTTACGAATTCCGGTATACCAGATAGAGAAATATGATTGACAAATACTTTGACCAAGTGGATTATAGGAGGTGGTGATTTCTACCTCCAATCCACGGTGATGTGTGAAAACATATAAAATAAAGTCGGAGGGCTCTGCCCTCTCCCTTCCTGCTCTCTCTCCTGCTGCGTCTGTGTGTTCTTTGTGTGGCTCTCCTTCAGGCCCTCGGCCTAGCAGGCCTGCCTGGGGAGTGCCATATAAGAATATGTAGTTTATGAGAATTTGATGACTAATGGGTTATCTAAATATAAGTGAGATGCATCTCAGCCAAGTTCTTACTCTCTTATGCCCGCTGTTGCACTGCCCAGTGTGTGGCTTGCACAACAGCCACAGGTACCAAAGGTACTTCTCCCTGTCTGCTGCAAAGGGCTGTGGGATAACCCCGGCCTAGCAGGCCTGCACTCGGGCGATGTGTCTGTCGAGGCATGGGCACTGCTCACATGTTCTGGGTGGGCACTGGGGAGTCACAAATAACTGCTGCTATAATTGATTTAAGAGTAAAAGGGGGACTGGTGGCAGCTGAGGCAGACATCTGGCATTACGTTTAACTGAGGGCAGTGTGTCTTCTCAACTCTTCACTGCCACTGGGCAGTGAGGGATGTTTCCATGTGGGATAGTCATCTATGCTCTATTTCTAGTCATTTGAGGGACAAAGTCACTTTTAGGGTGTCAGTGATCATTTCAGGCATCTTAGATGGGGACATCATGTTTTTAGGCACCATCTTCAGACAAAATAGTCATACAATGCAGTATATTACTGATGAACTTTGTTGTGGGTTTTGAAGGAGGCTGCCTCAAAACTGGTTTTCTACACCGTATATCTGTGTTTAGTCCAGTAAAACAGATCTGTATCTTGCTCTTGTGCTGACTTCAGACTTGTGTGGTAAACCTGCCAAAAGCCATGCTGAAGATTTACCTTTTGGTCTATATGGCAGTTGTTCAAAATGTCTCCAAGACAATGAAACTTCGGAGTTTCTGGAAATCCAATCCCTCTGAAAGAAAGGAACATCTGTGTGTACATTGTGCTTGATGCACAACCTCAGTTCTCTTCCAACTGATAGCACAAAGCACATAAGAGTACAAAAACTTTATTTGGAATCTTCCAAATGAGGATAGCCAGTAAAAAAATTCATCCTGTTGTATGTGTCTCATCTTTGACTGGCTGCAGGCATTAGGAGATGGCAAGGACTCTGCAAAGAGGAGAGAAATTTTCCAAAACCAGCTTGTTAACTAACCTCAAAATGTTAACTGTAAATTACTTAAGATGTAAACAAAGATGGAGCAAGGTCAGTAGTCCCCTTTATTGTCTTTGGAGCCCACAAGGATAAGGCTCCTCACAAGGATGAGTTTCTTAAGTGTCTACCTCCTTTAAAGGCTTTAAGATCTTTGTGACTTGATCCCACAGCCTCCAGGGAGAGACATGCAGGATCTTTACTCCAACTTCATGCTTTTATTTTGCTCCCAGTTAATATTTTGAGGCTGATGAACAGAGGTAGTGACAGAAATGCTATCACTGTACACCATCTGCCCACGCTTCCTGTGTTAACTGTCAGTTCTTCACATAACAACTTCACATAACCAAAGGAAGTTAGTAAAGTGCAGAGACTATAACCAACTTGGTCAGCTTGCTGTTATCCTCTTCACAGGATCATTCATACAGTCTCTCTTCTTCTTCTTCAAAATCCACTTGACTGATTTCAGTTAAATTTGATGGACAGATGGTAATTAATTAATTGATGGATAGATCTTAAAGATGGGAAATTCTAGCAGTCTCATAAAAACCAGCAATCCAAATCAGTTGGGATAAGAGAGCAATCTTAATTCATGGTACCTCTTAGGTGTTAGTAATTGTCTTCCATACCGAGAATCTGTGGTTTCACAAGTGATGCAACCACGATGGGTCTCACCTTTTGTGCAGCCAGAGAAATATGGTAGAGTGAGTGGTTGCCGGGACTGCCTCATTTCATGTTGGTGTGAAAGTGATTCACTGGTGGGAAGATTTTTACCCTGCCTCTGTCAGCCACTCTGTTGCATCACAAGTAAATGTTGGCACTGGAATGGGTTATATTTTGTTATTTTGGAGACTTGGCTAAAACTGGTTTCCTAGGTATCGAGGACAGCATATGCCTCAGCACCTGATATTTACATAAATCTGTTATTAAGATACTTGTTTAGATACTCTATATTTATTGCTTTTATTAGTTATTTAAGCCTAGATTGGAAAAGGTATTTAGGTGCTTTTATCCTGTCAGGTTTCCCTGACAGTTCTCATTGGGGGTCTCAGGAGCAGCCTGCTTTAATGTGGGTAATTTTAACAGATTTTATATTTGTTTCTGGATTGATTTTCTTTCCCTGTCTAGCATGAGCTGCCAAAACTCACAAGCATTGGCACCACAGCTAAAAGAGCTGCCATAGGTACCAACAACACTGCCAAAGCTTCGCATATCAGCTTCTTCATCCCGCATCTGTGGGCAATGCAAACCCTTGAAGTCTTATTTTTGCTGATGGCTGCAGCTCTGGGGAATCTTTTTGCTGATATATAGTATTTTTAGGGGATATTATTACGTTATTTAAATGAAACTGTCATTGACATGAAAAGCTTTAATCCAAAACCAGGGTGACTTCATTGTGTTGCCAAAAACACCTGCTCTGGTAAGGCCCGCCTGTGAAAGCCAATGAGGAATATGCATAGGTAGCATAGTGCTAACATTATAAATCTTTGTAACTCCTGCCAGTTAAGAGAAAGACAAACCTTACCTCCAGATCCTACCTTTCCCTCCTAAGAGGACAGCACCTGGCTGTGTTCAGGTCAGGTTCATCTATGAATGAATACATTAATCACCAGTGGCAGATGTCCAACCACTTACAGCTCTTTTCGCTATGTTTGCGTGTGCAAATGGTCACTAGCAAAGATTTCTGCCATCTTTGTCTCTGCTCTGTATGGTCACCTTGATCCCAAAACCCAACAGCCTGTGCCAGGCTGCCTGCCCTGAGTGTTCTCCACAAGTCTTCAACCTACAGGATCCTCTCAGCATTTCTGCACCCAAAGGGTTGCAGTGAGCATGGCAGGGCCTTCACTATCCTCTGCTGCAGTTGTATCCTGAAGGTTCACAAACAGGATTTTCAGAAGCAGCTCAGTGACTTAAAGGCATCTGTTTTTATTGGATGCCAGTGGTATATGTGCTCCCACAACATCTAGGTCCTCTGAAAGCCCTGTTCTCCAATATAAGGCAATCTATAAGCAAACATCTTTAGGTCACTTCTTGCCACAATTAGCAATAATTAACAAGAACACATGTGTCACTGCTTTGCAAAAGCAGCTAGAAATTGCATTGCCTAGAGGAGACATCTGCAGGATCAACACAATTCCTCCTCTTTTTGTGCATGAAACTGTTGGGATCTCTTCAAGCTCATAGTCAGCCATCCCTTTCTCCCCTTGGAGACTAGGATACCACCTTCTCTTTTCCCTACTTGCTCACCCCTGCACCTGTATGAACACAGATCTGGGCTGTGAGCACACCAAGACTTCAGTGGCTGTGTCACAGCTCCTCCCTGCCATTCTTTGGCATCCCTACAGACACAGCTCCCACCCCCAGGTGGGGATGCAGCACTCAGGCAAGAAGGAGAGGAGGTGCAGGCCCTGCCCAGGATGATGCAGCACCAAAGGTATCTGTGGTATGAGATAGGTGAGTTTCCTTTTCCACTTCCTTTCTAGTTTGCTTGTTTGTTAGCAAATGGAATCAACAACAGTGGGATGTTTCTGTATGACTCACAGCTGGAGCCCCCAGTGCAGATAAACAGCACTCAGACTTTTGTCTGGTTCTGTCCTGGGCCAGCCTGGCCCATGAGCTTTCCTGGGGAGTCAGGAGATGGGAACAGAGGCTTCCTTTTTGAAAAGACATCAGAGAATACACAGTCTAGCTCAGTCCTAGCTCTTCCAAGAACAAAAATCAGCTGATCATACAACCACAGAACCACTTGGGTCTGAAGGGACCTTTAAAGATCATCTAGTTCAACCTCCCAGCCACAAGCAGGAACATTTTTCACAAGACCAGGTTGCTCAAAACCCCACCCAGCCTGGCCTTGGACATTTGAGTGATGGGGCATCCACAACTTGTCTGAGCACTCTGTTCCAGTGCCTCACCATCCTCATAAACAATTTCTTCCATTTATTTAATCTAAATCTACCCTCTTAGTTTAAATCATTGCCCTTTGTTCCATTACTACAAGCCCTTGTAAAAAGTCTCCTTCTTTCTTATAAAATCCCCTTTAATTACTGAAAGGCTGCAATAAGGCCTCCCTAAACCTTCTTCAGGATGAACAGACCCAGCTCTCTCAGCCTTTCTTCATAGAAGTGTTCCAGCCTTTTATTCGTTTTTGGCCCTCCTGTAGACCTGCTCCAAGAGGTCCATGTTTTGTCCTAGGAGCTCCAGAGCTGAATGTCATACTCCAGGTGGGGATTCACAGGAGCAGAGCAGAGTGGGACAATCATCTCCCCTGCCCTGCTGGCAACACACACTTCTGATGCAGCCCAGCATATGATTGGCTTATATGGGCTGCAGGTGCGGCTGGGTCACATCCAGTTGTTCATCCACCAGTACTCCCAAGTCCCTCTCCTACAGCCTGCTCTGAATCCATTCATCCCCAGCCTGTGCTGATATTGAGGACTGCCCCGACTCAGAGGTAGCACCTTGCACTTGACTTTGTTGAATTTTGTGAGGTTCACATGGGTCCACTCCTGCTTTTGTGTGGCATCCCTGCCCCTGCTGAATCCAGGGCACCACTCAGTCTGGTGTCCTCTGCAGAATTCCTGAGGGTGACTCAGTCTCACTGTCTGTGTCATTAGTAAAGGTATTGAACAGTACTCGTTTCAGTACAGGACCCTGAGGGATGTAGCACGGATGAGGCCGACTAGGCCGAGGAGCCAAAAGGAGAGCTAAAATGAGAGACTACACAGAGAGAGCAAAAGAGAGGGCAAAAAGAGAGAGGGCAGAACTCTTTGACTTTTATTTATATGTTTTTACAAATCACCGTGGATTGGAGGTAGAAATCATTACCTCTCCATTCCATTGGTCAAAGCATCTATCTATCATATTTCTCCGCCCAGGAGAATGGAATTACAAACAACAAAGACAGTTAACAAAACATAGATAGTTGTCAAGAAACCATGGCTATGTTTACAGCAGAATGTGTGAGAAAATATCACAGCAAAGAGAAACACTGACAAACTGCAAAACTCAGGACAACAGAGGGACACCATTTGTTGATGATCCCCATTTGGATGCTGAGCCATTGACTGTAACTGGATCCCATCCAGCCACTTCTTTATCCATCAAATAGTCCATCAATAAAATCCATCTCTGTACAAATTGGAGGTAAGAATGTTGTGTAGGACCATGCCAAAGTCAACACCAGAAGTCCAGGTAGCTGTCAGGTAGCTTACTTTCGGTGAGGTTGGAGTGGCTCATCCTGCACTGCATTTCCCAAGGATATCAGAGGTCATGCCTGCATTTCAGTCTGTGCCTGGTGGGATCCCCCTTGCCTGGAGGCTCTCTGCAGGCAGAGGTCCAGCCTCACTGGCTCTGGACTCTTTCCTGCAACTGATAACTGTCTGAGGATCCAGCCCACAGCAGGGAAGGAGTTAAGTGCTTGACCAGCTGCTGTCTATGAGGCACTGAATTCCTTCCCCGTGCAATCCAGCAGCCAGTGTCAGGACAGCTATATTTAGAAAGCTGATAAAGGTTTGGTGCCAACAGTTGTCCTGCCCCTCGATGAAGAAGCTGTAGAGAGACCGAGAAGGGAGCAGCTGATTGCTTTCCCCCCAGTACCATTCCTTGCTGTCTTCAGTGGACTCCTTTGCCGTGCCTCCAGCAGGGACCCCCAGTGGAACCGTCCAGGCACAGGGGGTAAGTTCCCTTTCCTTGCTCCCCCTTCTCCCTGCTCACTGCCCCCTGAGTGACCACGTGGCCACGATCCTGCAGCCTGAGCCCGGCTGCCGGGCCCTTGGGAGCTGCTGCTGGCTCTTGTGGCACTAAGGCAAGAGTCCCTCTGCCTGGGCCAGGGCAAGCATTGGCTGCTGTTTCCACACTCCTAACTGAGCTGTGGTCCCCTTGCTCTCCCACACCCAGGGTGAGAACAGCAGCCTCCACACAAAGGATTACAAGGACAAAGTCCCAAACCTTCAAGCTCCTTTGGCCTTAAGCTTTAGGAGCATTTAATTTGGGGGAGGCGAGGTCTCATGTTTCTTGCCCCTGACCCTCCTTCCAGTCCGGCTCTGGCTATGTAGAGCTCCTTTCAGCCACGACGTGCGATCAGGGGAGTATAGAGTTTCTGCCCTGCCACCCCTTCCTTCCTGGCCTTCCTGCACCCTTACTCACAGGCAAAAGGCATTGGCGCTGGCTGGGCAGCAGCCAGGGAGCTGCATGAGGCCCTAGGAATGGCAGGTGCCCTGGTGGAGGAGCCAGTGTAGCCCTTGTGGAAAGGGCTCCTCACAGGAGCAAACTGTGGAAGCCCTCCTGCTGTACACTCCTGGCACCTATGCCCCAGAGCCTGGGAATGGCCTTCCATACATTCCTGTGTAATGGCTGTCCCTCCTGCCCTGCTCCCCTTTAGCGGATCCCCTGGCAGCCGCCATGGCCAGCGACAGAGATTCGGACAGCGAGCCGGCGGTGCCCGAGGAGGAGGAGGGTCTGGATGTGAAGGCCGTGCAGGCCCATTACCTGCGCAGCCCCTCGCCCAGCCGGTGAGTCCACAGGCACTGCCACAGCCTCCTGGCAGCATGTGGGGTGCTGCCCTTCCCTGCTTTCCCTTCTTTCCTCTGCTCCACGCTGGCACCTGGGCCAAGCTGAGCTCAGGGATTTCCTGCCCTCCCTGAGGTGGGGTCAGTGTGCCAGCTGAGAGAGCCTGCACAGACAGGACTCCTGCACTCATTAATCCATCCCACTGGGAGAGTACAGAGCAGGGATAAACTGCAGGAAGGATTACTATGGGCTGGTGTCATCCCTCTTCCTTGTCTCACTCTCTCATACCCCTATGCTGAAACTTCTGGTCCAATTTCAACTCGTCCTAAATTCAGCTTCATCTTTATGTCCATTATAAGGACTTGTGGATTTTTTAATGTTGATATTAGGCTTTTCCAGCCCCAGAAAGACCAAGGATCTTGACATTTGGGTTTGATTCAGAACCAACTTTAGCTACAGGCTTCAGGCACTGAACAGGAGGCTGTGACAGCACAAGCAGAAATTGAGTTACCTCAAGCAAAACAAGCATGATTAGATGTATTTTCTCCTAATACAAGGAAAAATACACCCCTTTGTTCTTTTTTCCTAAAGCAAAATGCTCTGCAGGGCTTTCTGTAGCCTCTGAGATGCTTTAGCTGAAAGCAAGGAGTAGGGATTGAGTTTGCAAAGAATCTGCCCTAGTGGCCCTCAGCAAGTAGGAGGTTATGAAATATTTCCTGCTAACTGTGGGACATTGCAGAAAAATTAAGATTTCATTTAACCACATGTATTTCAAAATTGTTTAGAAAGATCACTGAGCTCACACAAACTAAAATTATGTATTCTAAAATTATGTATTGAGCTCTTTCCTACTGCTCATCAGTCACTCAAAATGAACAGAAGCATCTCTCCAGTTTATTCCCCTTTCCCTTCCCTTTCTCCTTTTCCTTTCTCCTTTTCCTTTTCCTTTTCCTTTTCCTTTTCCTTTTCCTTTTCCTTTTCCTTTTCCTTTTCCTTTTCCTTTTCCTTTTCCTTTTCCTTTTCCTTTTCCTTTTCCTTTTCTCTTGCTGTCAATGACTAAACACAGTGATGAAAATGGCAAGACCCTTCCCAGCCAGAAGGGGGTTCTTGAAGGGCCCAGGCTTGGGCAGTTCTGCATTTCACAGATGCTCAGGGCAGCTACAGGTAAAATGTGTTGAGGCTGTGGTGGCAGATTATTACCAACTGTTACCTTTTTATTGAGCTTGGAGGCAACCTTTACAGCAAAAGAAATTGAAGGCAGGGCATAGCTGCAAATTTGTGTCAGCGCCTGTAAATGAGACTGAAACTCCCCTTGCTCATCTCGTGAATGCCTTTGAAGAACTAGAAAAGGATTACTTTCAGTCATGGTTGACAAGTGCTGGAACTCAGCTAAATGACCTGTATGAGCCTGTTAAGTGGTTTCTGATGGCTGTGCCCTCTGTTTGGATTCTGGAGCATGAAAGCAGCTCAGCTCTCCAGACACTGCTGCACCCTGACTGCATATTAATCGCCCTTCCTCTTCTGCTTTAATTATACAAAAACAAACAGTGTGGTGCAAGTCTGCAAGCCTGCATTACCAGAGAGCCTCTGTGATGGCAGCAAACTGGTCCTAGTGATTTGTACCATCTATTTAGGAGGAAGTGTAGAAGGTGTAGATCAGGGGAAAAGCTCTGTAAAATATTTTGTTAAGATGGTCTAACTGCGAGACTGAATTTTCTTGGACTGTATAGGTGGACCCAGATGGAAATATACTTGCTTTTAAGATTGTGGCCCCATTTTGCTTAATAAAAACTTATTACCCTATGTCAAGTAACTCCCTTCAAAGATGATTGTGGGTGTCATAGTGGTTTCTGCCCCCCAGTTACACAACACTGAGTGAGTGGAGAGACTCACCATAAGGTCATGCTCTGAAGTGTCCAATGTACAAAGTACTGAGGGGAGATTCACACGCTTCAGTCTCAATGCTTGCGCTGCAGCTTGTGGTAACTCAAAGGATGCTTGCAGGCAATTAACTGGCAGAAAGAATACCCAACTGTTTTCTAGCATAATCTGTTTTGAATTACCCAATAAATTCTAGTTAGGACCATGTTTATGTCTGTCTAAGTGAGAGTTACTTGTGAGACTATTTCTTGTGATCCATCCTCCTCCCATTCTCAAACCAGACACTGATTTTCTCTACCCACAAACTCTTCCACCAGGCAATTTGCACTCCCAGCCCACTGCAGCTTTTACCCATGAGAACTGTCTACATGCTGCAAACACTGGATGCCAAGGCATCTTTGAAGCCTGTAGTGCCATGCTGGAGAGCGGGGAGGGAATGAGGGGTAGGAGAAAAGCTGGGACTTCCCTTCTACAATCAAAGAATCCTCACTGCTCCAGTTCCCTGCTGTTCCACTCTGGAATGGGTGAAGAGGGCTAAAATCCTGGGGGTGGGATCCCAGTGGAGGGCATTTGCCTAACAGGCGGTGTGGTTGGTTGGCAGGTATTCCATGATATCAGACACTGATACCGAGAGCATCTTCATGGAGCCCATCCATCTGTCGTCTGCTGTGGCTGCCAAACAAATCATCAATGAAGGTAAGAGAACTATGTAAGTTATAGAGACCTGAGTCACACTTGCTTTGCCTTTCTCATCTACAGATCCTAAATGATAGAAAAGCCCTTATGAGAAAACTACACCTGAAGTAGAGAAAGAAATAACAACTTACAGGAAGGTTTGGTGACTTCCTTTGAAGTTGTGCAATGAATCTGTGGCAGAATTGTGTACTGCAGGGGTAAATACAGTCTGAGTGCTGATTGCTTGCTGCAACAAACTGAATTAGGATAGAATGGAATATAATAGAACAGAATAGAGTATTTTAGTTTAAAGGACATACATGATCATCTAAGTCCAACTATCAGGGCTGACCAAAAGTTATAGCATATTATTAAGGCAGTGTCACACACCTCTTAAACACTGTCAGGGACAGGGCATCAACCATCTTTCTAAGAAGCCTGTTCCCATGTTTGACCACCCTCTCAGAGAAGAAATGCTTCCCAGTGTCCAGTCTGGACCTCCCCAGCTCAGCTTTGAGCCATTCTCACATGTCTGATCACTGGATCAGGGAGAAGAGCTCAGCAGCTCCGTCTCCACTTCCCCTCTGCAGGAGGGTGTAGCAGCAGCTGCATTCTCCTGGGCCTGGAATAAGGGTGCCCTTAATTCCCAGGCCTTTGGCCAGTGTGGGATTGAGGGGACAGTGTGATGAGCCCTTCTCGTGGCAAATTACCCTGAGGCCGTTCCTAGGTGAGCATGTACCTGCCCACATCGCAGATGGAACGGGGTGATGTTTCTGGGGAAAAAAAGCCACAAGACTTGTCCCAGGCACAAGTAATGATAGGTCATTAATTAATAATTTGCATTGTCTTCATGTGCTTTTAGTTACAATGTCAGTTTATTCCAGAGCTGAAGACAAAGGACGTCAGGGTAGACTCAGTGTGTCCCAGGATGCTGGAGTCTGCGCAGCAGCTGATGGTGGAAGACCTGTACAACCGAGTTAAGGAAAAGATTGATGACACCAGCTTGTTTAACACGCCATGTGTGATGGACTTGCAGAGGGCACTTATGAAGGACAGGCTGGAGACCCCCAGGGATGCTGTGGATGAAGTCTGGCCTAATGTCTTCATAGCAGAAAAGTGAGTGTCGGCTTTTGTCATCAAGTTGCACAAGATTCCCAGAAAAGGGTCAAATGGAACCACTGGAGGCATAACATGTATTACATGCATCTAATACCTTTCATCTCTAGAGAGCCCTAAAGTGTTTTTCAGACTGTGCTCACAGAAATCTCTATGCACTGGAAAGTAAATACTTCTGAAATAGATTCAGCAGCTTTCCTATGCTATTTAGATGCTTCAACAGTTTAGGAGAGGAAAAGACAAATAAGCCCAAATTCTACTGTTCTGTTTGGAATGTGGCCCTAAAATTGAAACTAAAGTCTTTGTTATGTAAAAGGGATTTTAAAAGGTAATGCCATAGCAAATGTCAAGTAAACATGATTGGGTCTTCTGTACCATGGTCCAGCTGTCTGAAATACCTGTGTAAGTGACCAGACAGAATTAGAAGGGGGTATAAAGCATCAATTATGGAGTGATAAAAATTGATAAGTAAGTGCAAGGCCTGAACCTAGGATGGCAGTATGAGTTTCAAATCAAGCTGGACTGGAAACAGAACATATGGCTCTACAGGTGAATGCAGGCTTCTTGTTTGCTTTTCCTGGTGAGTATTGGAAAGAAATACCTCTAGAACTCTTGAACTCTCTTAAGGTCTGACTGGTGCCTCATGTTGAACGAGTAAGATGGTCTGGGAGTTGTGTAGACCTTGTAGCATGCAGTTTCTTTCCCACCCAAAATAGGAGCACTGCTATCTAACATGTTTCTTCCTTTTCTGCAGAAGTGTTGCAGTGAACAAAAGCCGTTTGAAGAGGCTGGGGATCACCCATGTCCTGAACGCAGCTCATGGTACAGGTGTCTACACAGGACCAAGTTTCTACAGTGGTCTCAATATCCAGTACCTGGGCATTGAAGTGGATGATTTTCCAGATATGGATATCTCCAAACACTTCCGCCCAGCTGCAGAGTTTCTTGATGAAGCCCTGCTGACTTACAGAGGTAAGAGGAGAAGATCGCAGTGGTTCCAGGATGCTTGGGAATTAACAGGGGGAAGCCTTACTCTGATGAACAGCTGCTGCCACATTTATAATGGGGTAGAAGGCAGAGCCTTTTCTCTCTGCCTGCAGCTACAGTCGACACCTCTTGCCCATTTCTGCCAGGCCTCATTCAAAACAGGAGGGAGCACAAAGGTAAGAGGAGGCAGCCTAGAGCCCCATGGCTTTGGATTCAAAGTGGCTGTGAGTCAGCTTCTGCAGCTGCTTTGAAAGAACACAACTATAGCAAAGAGTAGAAGCCCTGCTTTAATACATACTTTTTTTAATATTGATACTATCTAATACTATATATAGAGAGATAGATATACTCCTGTACCCTGCACGTTTCAGTTTTGCCATGACGCAAAACACCAGGCTGATTTATTAGAACATTCCAAATGGCTGAGTTGAAGCTCTGGGTGTCTGCAGGCTACTGTCAGATTTGCTGGACTTCAATTCCATGGCAACTGTTATTCTGTGGACCTCCAGTGCACGCTGGTCATTTTGTTGCAAATTCCGTGGTCAGTTAGAAATATCTTTTTGCACTTCACTATTGAAAGAAGCACCAGTATCTGTGATATCACTGATATTCTTCATGTAAATTGTCAGTTAATCTAATTTCTGTAGAGACACAACAGATTACCCCCTAGTAGTAGTGACAGTAAGAAAAGTATAAAGTTTTGTTCATATACAAGGAATGTTGAGCTCAACAACATGAGGAGGGACACTCTACCCATCTCTCTTCTTCTCAAAACTCCCATTACTACCCTTGGCATGGTCCAGGTGCTTCCAGCTGCTGGCATTCATCAACCCTTCAACTCACTAACACAGCAAAAATGCCAGTCCATCAGGGAAGAGATGGTTTTCTCCTGGCTTAGTGATCTGAACTGGCCTGGTAAGGGCCCGGGCACTAGCAGAGCCCACACAGGAAAGGATGCACCAAGGCAGAGGAGCCTTGGAAGAAAAGAGAGGAAGCAGATCTGCCCCTCTTGGTGAGCTGTTAGATTGGTTTTGCTGGCTGGTAAAACACTTGGAAGGCAACCAAGAGTTTTGATGCTAAGAAAGGTATAAAAGAGATTTCAGGATTGTAGGAAGAGGTTCATTAGGTAAACTCTCGTGGTAACATATCAGCAGTCAGAAAGTGGTGCTTAAGTTGGCTTCATTAAGTTTCAGTGCAAACAGATTGATTAAACTGGAGTTTATCACACATTTAGAAACAGTAATTTCAGTTGTTTGCAAGCTAGCAAGGCCTCATTTACACGCTCTTCCTGTTTACAGGCTTTTCTTTAGCAGTAATTTGCTATACAAGTAACTTAAACCCCAAACAATTTTTCTGTGCCAAAGCTTGGTTTTCTGCAAGAGGTAGTAAATGCCATAAAATAAAGCAGATCCTCAGTTTTGATTCTTGCTCATACAGTCACTGGTGCAGGACAGGGAGTCCCAGTAGTTTGAAGCAGCTGGATCAGTTTGTCAGAGTCAAAATCATCTTTTTTCTGATAGTTGCTTGGTTCTGCCCTTCTAAGATATAATAGGACTTTGGCCTCCAGCCGGTCTACAGTGTAATTGTTGGAGGTTACCTTGCAAAACGGATCGGGATTCTGGCAAAAATACAATGAAATTAATATAAAATTGTTATTTAAGTCCTATAATGTGCCTTATAGAAAAAGTAAGTTACTTGCTTATCCTCCCAATACCTTCCTGGAGGCTAATGTTAATATGTCGCTTTTTACATATTGAGAAAAAAAGCATGGGAAGCTTAAATGTCTGACCCTATGCTAGCCAGCAAGTCAAAAATGTCTCACTTGCCTTTCTAATACCTGTTATAAGCTTTTTGACTATTTGAGTAAGTGAAGTGTGTAGGCGAAAATACAAATACTATTTAGATTGTTTGGAAATGTGCCTGCCCACAGTTTTTGAAACGAATGTGGTTTTTATTCATATATATCTGGATTTTTATTAAGGTAAAGCTATCAAATATTTAGTATTGGTTTCAGCCACTGAAACATATAATCTATGTGGTTTTTAACACTATTCAGAGAATGCTTTTGTGCTACATACCAGAGCATCCTGTCTGTTATTGGAAATAATTACTGTGATATTCACTATCTGTAGGCAGAATCCTTGTCAGCAGCGAGATGGGGATCAGCCGCTCAGCTGTGCTGGTGGCTGCCTACCTGATGATCTACCACCACATGACCATTCTGGAGGCTCTGATGACGCTGAGGAAGAAACGTGCCATCTACCCCAACGACGGCTTCCTGAAGCAGCTGCGGGAGCTCAATGAGCAGCTGTTGGAGGAGCGAGAGCTGGAACGTTCTGGAGATGAGGAAGTGACTCCTAGCCAAAGTCCTCTTGCCTGCGCAGGTACTTCTTCAAGGCTGTCTGGAGCAGGGGACACAGGGAGCGTCAAGGGAGCCAAGGCCCACTCCATCACAGTAGAAGAAGAGGACACCAGCAGCATGCTGGGTAGTTCTATGAGTGCTTCATGGGTGGAAAAAACCAGCTGGGTTTCCAAACACTCCACCCTGATCACTGAGGAGGAAGAGGAACAGTTGTATGAGGAATGGAGGAAGAAACAAGGCCTATCTGCAAAGGAATCAGGAGTTCACCATGAAAGAAGAACATCTCCAAAGCCTCTGGATCAGGAAGAGGAACAATCCGATGAGGATGTGGAACGGAGGATTCATGACTGGCAATGTAGAAATGAGAAATACCAGATGGAGGGTACAACCAGGGAGGAGGATGGTGAATGCAGCACGGGAGGAAGACCTTATCCATCAGGTGAATTCAGTGATGTTGAGAGTGTGAGCAGTTTTGAGATCCGAACCCTAAAAAAACAGCTGGAGGCCAGTAGCTTTAGCAGGATGAGGAGGAGCCGTACAGACTCTATGTCCTCTGAGAGCACTTGGGACATGTGGAATCAGAGGCTTCTGGAGATTGAGAAAGAAGCTGCTCAGAGGTATCATTCTAGGAATAAAACTTGTAGGGAGAGACAATCCCCAGAAACAGGAAGAAAGGAGAGGGATGTGGATGAGGAGAGTGTGTTTTCAGACTCCTCCTGTAGCTCCTTCTACAATTTCTGCCAAAAGAACAAGGACAAGTTGACTCCTCTAGAAAGGTGGAAGGTCAAGAGGATCCAGTTTGGCTTTCACAAGAAGGATTTAGAACCATCATCTGCATCATCTCCAGCAGAAGATGGCAGCCAGGCAGGTCAGGAGGAAACAGAAGGGAAGAATTTGTCAGATATTGACCTGACTGCTTACCAGGCTTGGAAAATGAAGCGGCAGAAGAAGGTGGGCAGTGAAAGCAGCAAGGAGGAATTTGTGGAATTTGCCAAAACTGAGGATTCTGCTTCAGCTAAAAAGAAGCAGAGGCGTGTAGAGCTCCTTGAACGTTCAAAGAAAATTTTAGAAGAAAGCCAGTCCATGTGCAGCTGGGAGACAGAGAGTACAATGAGTGGGAGTATTCCCCTGTCAGCTTTCTGGCCTTCAGCGCCTTCTGCAAGTGGTGCCGACGATGCAGCTTCTGCTCTGAGCATGCAGACAAATCATTCATCTTTGTCGCAGGCCAGGAGTTGTACAGGAGCAATGCAGCCTCAGATGCCAAATATACCCCTTCCCAATCTCCCAGTCGGCCCAGGTGACACAATATCCATAGCAAGCATTCAGAACTGGATCGCTAACGTGGTCAGTGAAACCATTGCTCAAAAACAAAATGAGATCCTGATGCTGTCACGTCCATCGTCTGCCATGGCCTCCCTGTCAGGAGACCTTGGCAGGCGTGCAGATGATGACAGGGTTTCTCTTCTCAGTGCTCAGAGTGGCTCATCCCTTGCTGCCTCTCAGCTCCGCCAGCAGGACCTGCGCAGGGCTGAGTCTCAGTCTGTGCTGTCTTGCAACACCTCCGTGAGCACAAGGACAGAAGGGACAACTTCAAACATGAAGATGACCCAGACAAGCAAGCCACTGTACAGCCTCTTTGCTGATGATGTTGACCTAAAGAAACTCAAGAGGAAGGAGAAGGAGATGCAAATGGAAATGAGAGAAAAAATGTCAGACTATCAAATTGAAAAGGTGATTAGAGACAATAAACGCAGCACTTTATTTAAAAAAAAGGTGACCAAAGCAGAGGAAAATGAAACAGAAGATGACATAGAGGGTACCACAAACAGCAACAGGCGTCCCTTGCAAGCAGATTGTGACACAACTGATGCAGCAGTCTTCGATCTGTCCAGTCAACCTGCACCCTCAGGTGCACTGAAGTCAGATACGGATATTACCAAGTGGCTCAATGGCCTGAGAGCAGAAAGAGAACCACCGTCATATTATGATCAAACTGAGAAAGCTAGAGAGCAATATAGCAGATCATCCAAAGTTAGACAGATGGATTCTGAGACATCCAGTTACAGATTCTGCAGATCCCAAAGAAAAGGGCTAGATAGCTGTTCTTCCTACGAGTCAACAGGAGATTCACTGAGAACCATGTCAAGATTTTCCTCTGCTTCTGCAAAAGAGGACAAAAAGATGTACAAGTTCACAAGGTCCAGGGTCAGTGAGACAAGTTCCAGAGGAAGCAGCCCAGAGCTGCCTGTGTTCAGCCGGTCACCTGAAGCACCCTTTGACTCTGAATCCCCTGAACCATCTACACAGGGCCGAGTTAGAGCTCACCATGTGGAGGCATGTGAAGAGGAGGCCAGATCAGACGTGTCAGAATACGGAGCAAAAAGAAAGTTCACCCAGAGCTTTTCAAAGTCTGAAGAGGATGGAAAGAAGGAGGCCAAAGTGGAGCAGATTGAAGAAAGGTTTGCGTCTAGGCAGGTCTCTCAGTACAGGCGAAGCACGCGTAAAGAAGAGGAGGAGGAGATGGATGACGATGCCATTATTGCTGCCTGGAGAAGCCGAGTAGAAGAAACTACAGCAAAGCTCCAGCGGAGAAGGGAAGAGTGACCAAGATCAGACTACAGGAACACAAGTAGAGCCACAGAGTCCCCGAATCACTCAGTCATCATTATATTTTTGATAATCCTTTGTGGTTTGTAGGACATTTCCTGCAGATAGTTCTCTTCTTAATCAAAAGCGATGAAGGGAAGAGGTCAAGTTCTGCAAGTGTTTGTGGTTTGTCAGAAAGAAGATGCTGGTATTAAATGATCAATGTAGGTAGGAACACAATGTTAGAAGCCATTAGGAGCCAGAAGATGTTTCAGCAGCAAAAGCAGGTAACAGTGGCACCTGAAGTCAAAAGACCAATCACATCACATTTTGGTTATTTCAATTTCCTAGTGTCGTTAAAGACTGGACATATTTTTTTTCTAGGATCTTTTTGATCATAAATGGAAGAAGCCAACAGCCTTTTCTAGGAACTTAAAGAATGTTTTAATCAGTTTTACTTTATATGACTCAGAAGATATTACCAGGTAGGCTCCATTTTCTGCACCAGTCTTATGAATGTCTACAGAAATAAGACAATTTGGAGAAATATATGTTCTGTTTTACTTCATTAAGTAGCAGAAGCAAAGTGGAATACTAGAAAAAAGAAGATGCCTTATTTTCAGAAGTTCAGTACAGTAATGAATGTATTCCTCTGGTACCATTGTTTTCTATTAGAGGGAGTCATCTCTGCTCCAGTATGGTTGGTTCCTGCTAATAACTTCAGAGTAACAAAGGAAAAATGCAGTAATATTAACAGCCATCTAAAAATCATTTTTTGATTTAGTTAAAGAGATAGAGTTAGGATTAGTGTTAGTTTAGGCTGGGTTTCTGAGTATTGACTTCACTCTGGTTTATGTATGCAGCTCAGCTAAGTCTGTGCTTTTGTGTTTATAGTCAGATTAATTTTCAACATGACTGCCTTGAAAGAAAAGAGCAGTACACAAACTGACCTCATAATAAAATTGTTTAATTAGACCATGGGTTTAAGGTACCATGCACCTGAGGAGAAATTGTGCGTCTGTGAAGGTGGCACCTGGAAGCTTGTTTTTGGGAGGTGGTGGAAGGTTCAAATGGCATCTTAGGGTTAAAGTGTTGTTTGTATCCTGAGCTGCAGAGGAAGCAGCCCAGCCTCCATGTTAACTGAGTACTCCAGGTTAAGAGCCTCGGGTCTTTCCATGCCCTGCAGAGCCTTGTGAGCTTGTGTGACACAGCCCACCAGCTTGCCACAGCATCACCTGTGTGCCTTTACACACCACAGCACCCAGCTCTCACCAGTCAACATCCTCCACCTCTCTCTTATAAGCACATAGGCCACTTTCTACTGACTTAGACTCTGGACTTACCAGTTTCCTCTTTTGTACAGACTGTATTTTGAAACAACAAAGCCCTCTGGCAGAGTTGAATATAAAACGACAATGGAGGGATGATGCAGTAGTGCTCTCTCACAGGAAGTTTGTCTTTTTCTTGTAATCTCTTTTCCCTCCCACTGTGATGCTTAGAGCTCACCATTACCATTATGCTAGTAGCTCTCCCCATTTTAATTGTGTAATATAGGCAGCAAGCTCCACAGGGCAAGGGCCTGCTCTTTGTCCCTGTCTGTATGGCGCTACACACATCAGCAATGCTATCTAAATAATGGTTACTGATAACAAAATGCAGCTGGCAATTTTCCTAAACTTAGAGTCATTTCTCTCAACTATAACTCACTGATTAGACATTATCCCTGCTTCTCTGAAGATAAAGATGATTCTTTCTGACAGCCAGGACCGGGGTAAATGATAGCTACTTATTGTCAGGTGAATGGAGTCTCAAAATCAGGTGATTGAACAGTAACAGAGGTAGAAAAAATAAGAGAAATAACTTACTTGTGTGGGTTGTTTTGGGCTTCTGTTTTTTTTTTTTTTTGTAAACTCAGATTACATTTCTGAAATATATACGGAACATGGTCTTGTTAATGTTTCAGGCATGCAGAGATGCTCTAAGGTTTATAATGCTCTTCAACTATAAAATAATATATAATACAATGCATCCCATGTTTCTGCATATTTCTGTGAGTTGTTATTTTTTAATGTAGTGAAATTCCAGACCTTGAGCCACATTCTGAGAATTTATATTGAATTTCTGCAGTGTGTGTTAGGATAGGCATTTTCCTCTTTTTCTTCATCCTTGGTAAAGTTGCTCCGTGGAAAACAGCTCTGCATAGACGTATTTGGAGCTTGCTTTAATTTCGTCCTAGAAAAGATCTTAAGTTTTGATGGATCAAAGTGGAAGTGTGCAATACCTTCTGGCATTGAATTTACTTTTTTTATCAAAGGCTGATTCCCTCTGAAAAATCCCTCTCCTGCTTCCTGTGCCTGGATGTTCCCAGCAGACGAGCCTGTCCTCTGCAGTACTGTAGGGGGCATCTCGCACTGTAAAAAACGAGCAGTAGATGATGTAGTAATTGGTTTCATTTTGCACTGTACAGCTCAGCCTTTGTTTGGGCAGCATTTTGATTTAAACACTAATCTAGGTCTGCTGCACAAATAAATTATTCAAGACCAAGGGGCAGAATATGGTTCTGTAACAAGTCTGAGCCAGACTGTCCTGATAGTGAGTTTTGACCCTTGTGAGAAAGGGTTAAGTGGGTTCTGCTGACTCATTGAGGTAGGTGGCTTATTAGTTCACTTGTGTAAAAAGGAGATAAAAATGGTTTGCTGGGGAGAGGCCATCTAAGATGCTGGCTGAGCAGCCATGAGGGAGAAGCCGTAGAAATAGCTGAACTTTATTTTCTTATTGCTTATATCCTTGTTAATAAAGCCAAACCCCCAAAGCAATAAGGGGGTGGGGATCATTTTGGACTCCATGCAGTATATGGCCAGTGCCTGAAAGCAAGATGGGAAAGGCTCCAGCTCACAGGTATAAATTACATGAAACAGTGACATAAAGACCTTGCATGGTGAAAATATTAAAGCATTCAGTCATAAGACCAATAACCAGGAGAGA